>CM030369.1:201396822-201942121 GCA_003604175.2 Clonorchis sinensis
ACGGCCGTAGGGAAAACATGAATTGCAGTGCCTTCACCAGAGTGCCCTTTGACAGTGCTTCTTTGTACTGGAAGAGTATGCAAGCAAGCGATTGCATGAGTCGCAAATTCCGTAAGAAGTGACAAGCAGAGGCGTCCCTATGCATGCTGTGTTCCTTTAGGTTTGCCTGAACAACGGGGTGTTGAAGCACGACATTGCAACGTGCAGTGTAAAAATGTTAATTGCTGCTTCAACAGAATTTGACTGCTGATTTAAAAATTATGTGCAGTTTTAGAGGGAAGACAAGAAAACCACCATCCACTGTACGAGCCTCCGCAGAAACCCTCATTCGTGCATCTTAGGAAGCAGCCGTTACACCCATAAGTGTTAAAATATCCGTCACAAACATTGAGATGGTTTATTATACGTCTAAATGTGGCCAAGTTACCGGCCAGCCTGAAATAGTCGGCTAATACGGTTAAAAAATCGCTCATATCACGTGACTGTGGATATTCCCCCAGCATAGAACGCTATCCGCTAAGATTACTCCAGTTCAGCCACCTCCTCATACCAAATGCTGGTTTCAATTTCCATGCTTTGAACTGTGGCGGCGATATCAAAATTAGGTGGTCATTTACTTAAAAGGGGATCACAACGACCCATCTGGTTGTTGCCCTATTAGCTTGACTTCCATTCTGTGTGAGCCCACGGAAACGTTTTGCGTAGATTCCTGCTTCGTTTTCTTCTCTCCGATAAATCCACTCCTTCAAATCAGCATGTTTTTCCCACTTCCGTATTTTCCACCCTCCGTGCGTCAGGTAGCGTTACACGATTGCTCTGAAAAGTTGCGTAGTCGAGAGGGATAACGCCCATGTTGATTGCATTTTCATCTCTTGCCGTTTCCGTCAAAATTATTCACGTGCCGCGCCGTCATCAAGGGCATTTTCCCGGTGGATCTACAACTCACTTCTCGACTTTCCAGCTAAAGTACACTGACCCCTCTCGAGTGGCTTTTTATGCACCTGTTTTCGTTTTAAAATGCACTCCCGTCGCAATTTTAACTTAGAGTTTCTATAGCATGCTATCTGCCTGCAGATTGTTCCACGCTACGTGACCCTATCTCTATATAGCTACTGGTAGCTACGTTTGAGCTTTATATTCGCGAACGCCCGATGCAAGCCATCAGGAGCTCAGGGTTTTATAGATTTATACACATGATCTAGGCTTTCGCCTAATTTTTTTGTCACTTTTGTTCTTATCGTTCAACGGCTGCCTTTCACCTGAAAGGCATAGGCAGAAAAAGGGTGTAGCACTGCTCTTTAAGGTCTCAGCACGAGGCAGTAAGCTTGCCAGCTTGGAGATTCACGTAAAATGTGTCCAATAGTGCTGCAGCGTGATGCAGCGTAGACAACCGTCGGAGGAAGGTTATTCAACGCAGCAACTAGCCGAAATGAGAAAAACAGTTGCAAAATTAACGTGTGTGCTCTGAGCTTCAAAATCTTCTCATCATGTCCTCGTTGTGCGCTAATAGGGCAACTGATGAAAAATCTGTCGGACAAACCTTGTTTAAAAAGAAAATAAGTAAGTATTACGTCTCCTCGGAGTGGAAGATGCTCCGGCGGAAATAGATCAAGCACCGCGAGACGCGTTTTATGATCCACGGATTTAAGGCGGGTAACTATTTTCCTAGCAGCTTGTAGGACACCTCAATGATGGGTGCGCCTTTCTTGCGACTTGTGTACACAACTTGGCTAGCATACCCAAGGAGCGGCCTGACATAGGCCCCAAAGAGTATCTAGAGGTCCATGCGAGCAACACAGAGGAAGGTTCGCCGAATCATCCGTAGAACGGCGAATGCCTTTGAGCCGCTTTCTCATAGTGCAATGGGGAAAACACGCTTAAAGAGAGCCAGATGCCTAAATCCTCGTGATGCTTTCTGGTTTATTCTCAACATGCACGATAGTTGCGTTCGCTGAGTCCGTCTGAATGATTTATGGACGCACCTTTCGTCATTCAGGGAGAGGTGCCGATCCAGCGACAGCTGTTTTGCAGCGTTTACATTTATTTGGATGGCACAGGCTTTGAAACCCCGAATTCTCAAGTCGTCCGCGAAAATTAATCATGGACTAGAAGAACATCTTTAAGGTCGTCGACCAAGGTCAGAAAAACCAACGTTCCCAAAACAGATCTTTGAAGAACTCTAGTGAAGACTAGCGCCGGAGAAACGTAGGTCTAGTCAACTTTCGCCGGTCACGTTCTGTTCCATAGGAACGCCTTAAGTCAGAATAGAATTCCCCTAAGACCTGACCTTTTGGAGCAGCGGGGCCTGTGGTACGCGACTGAATACTTTTGGGAGGTCGGAAAATATGGCATTCGATGTGTGTCCTTGGTCCTTAGCTTGGATGAAGCAGTTCATCAACGCGAGAATATTCATCGGGCAAGAACGGTTTGGGAGGAACGCGTGTTACGCTGGGATATTAACTTGTTGATAGTGAAGTGATTTGAGAATGCATTTCATAGTCTTGCATGGTTCGCTAGTGGGGCTAATGAGCCTGCAGCTTCCGGGAGATGGTCGGTCACACGTTTTGAAGTTTGGCGTGACAAACGCTTCCGTCCAAGCAAACGGAGGTTCGCCTTCGTTGAGCAACTGACGAAACACTGGGTAGAAATGCTTTACTGGTGTGAATGACATTTTTTCCGAATCCGTTTATGGTCCTCGTCTTGCCTCAACATGTTGAAGTGGTTCTTCTTAGGTAAGAATTGGCAAATTTCCTCCTTCGTGAAGATCAATTTGATTAGAGACAGTTCGTAGTTACGTCTTGACAAGATCGGATGCGACGAGGTTGCTTTTGCAGAATACAGGCATGCATAGTTTTCTCTGTAGACTTGAGATACCACTATCTGGTCACTCGTGGGTTCCCCGTCTCTGTCCCTAGAAGAGAAGGCGGTTGGCTTTATTTATTTTTGCGATGTCTCATGTACACAAATAGCACACATTTTATTCTTCCGTGGGATCTAATATCGTGTCTTGTTTTCGTGTGTTTCATCAGCGGATTTCTGTTTTACAGCAGTTCCGCATTTGAGGAAATGTCAGCACATCTTCTGTGTCACCTTTAGTTACCTTTTTGAAAACAGTTGTTACCTCTTGCCCAAAAGACGCCGAATGCTTTCAGGTAGCCTTTGGTCCATCCAACAGCACACCGGTCTTTTTCGAACAACAATCGCGTTAGCCTCGTGGATTCTCTGGACAATGGTCGTATATAACCCTTCCACTGAAGCTGGTTCCAGATTTAGTTGATCAAAAAAGCTGCGCATTGCTGGGAAGTTTGCATGCCAGAGGTTCCGAACTCACGTTTTAGGTTCATGATTTCTGGTCTCGTAGCAGATGAACCAAAACGTCGGTACACAGTGGTCGCAATGTCCCAGTGGAACTTTAATTAACACTTGATGAACGAAGTGTGCTTCGTTGGTGATAACCAAATCCAGCAGGAATGGCAGTTGGCCTGCACGTGTGTGGTGGGCATGACGACGTGTTGAGTCCAAGCATTCTGCTGAACGAATTTGGTCGGCACCGATGCACAATGTCTGCTGGACTCGATGCCCCGGAGTTCAATCCGAGAGGCTCTGGGAACGTTTAAGTCCCCCTTTGGCAAGAGAATTGTGAAGTGTTAGCTGGAGAAGAGTTGCACAAGGGTTTCTATGTGGAACTGGTCATCTTCCGGTGAACTTGAGGGTCGATGGTAGACCGCGCAGAGAAGAGGAGAATCGGTGTCACGAAGCGGAATTAGGAGTTGCAGCACATCACAAAAAATGCAGGAGTCGTGTCGGAGATGACTACCAGGATGGTCACGGCCACATTTAGATATAAAGCAACCTCACCCGCCCTCCCGCGTTTCTAGTCAGTCCGTAAAATGGAACAGCCACCTATCAAGATCTCCGCCTCAGAGCTGTCTGACGTAACCCAGGTCTCCATAAGTGAGATTATGGACGGCTGTTCGGGGCAAGCTGACTGTTTAATATCGCGAGGTTTGTTGAAGAATTTGAGACAGTCTGAGGATAAGCACTTAAACACTAGGTCTGCTGCGCCCGGGTGCCGAGAGGTGTGCTACTAGAGGGGTTAACAGATATAATATCCGTACACCGGGTTTGAGTCCCAAACGCCGTGAGGGCCTCTGCGTCGTACTTTTCTGCTTCCTGCCTTGGTGTTTTCGAGAACTGATCTTTGTTTGCAGGAGGAATTCGCCCTGAGATTCCAGGTTGCACAGGCTTTTTGTCTCCACGAGACGCAGTTTTTTCCCTCGTGTCTGCTACTTAAAGCTCGTGCAATACCGACTTTTTGATGACTGGATTTGTTGTTGTCAAAGGATTTATGCTAAACGCGCTTGCATTTGGTTTCTCGGGCTTTTTGTTGCGATTTGACCGGTTGAAGGTCTCTGCGAGACCCTACTGAGTCACTTGTGGGCTGGGTGGCACCACCAGAGAATATTTCTTTTCGTAGCATCCTAACGAGGCTCGTCTTCGCAGAGGACCGCGCCTTGGATCTAGCCAGCTGCTCTTTGCTTTGGCGAACTTTATGTAGCTTATTTGATGGCAATCGCTCTCCTTTGGGGTTGTGTATACTCCCAAGTCGCAGGCAGGCGGCGTGGCCAACTGTGTAGAGTTAAAAAATTTCCGGTACATCGCTGTCGGGCTTTTGGCTTTGGTTGTTGGGGCCCTGAGTGACGATTGTGTCCCTATTCGGACGGACCGCTTCCGACAGAGTGGAGCGACAGGTTGACAGTTTCACACTCTTAATAGCTGTGAGGTTCTCGCAGCGGCCTCCGACGTCTGGGTCAGTGCTTGTAGCTGATCTCTTGTCTCTCCTTATCTCCATCCAAGTGACCCAATTTGCCCCAGAACTTGTGAACTGGACATGGAGTTCACGGCTGTGGCCTTGTCGTCCGCTAAGAAAGTGAGCGATGATAATTCCACATATATTGAACATCGCTGCTGTTGTTGGTCGGGTGTTCTGCGGCGGTTGAGTAGAAACTGCAACCCGGAGTCGCGTCTGGTTGCGTCGGCGTGCTTTCAGGTGCGCAAGGGTCTATTCCATAACCACCACTGGGTTGGTCAATGCTTTAAGTTTCGGCCGCTCTGCGCCGAACAGAAGCCTTTTTCGCGCCATTTTCGTATCTTTGGCCACGACTGGCTTAAGTGTTACGCCGAGTTACGATAAGCCTGGCGTACTCCGTGAGGGTAAATGCAACCGATGACATTGCGTACATTGATAAGCTAGTGAGCCTGGCGTGACCAAATTAAGTGTCAGGTAGAACGCCAGCACTCATATCCAATGCTTCCCCATTCAACCCTCCTTCAGAAGGTTGTTGATCCTTTGTGTAATTTGGAGACTTGAATGTACTCTTCATGTATCTACCTGTTCTTCAAAATTTTTACGGCAAATAAATTGCACCCAGGCTTCTTTCCGTGGACTTTGGAACGAATATGTATGCGCTATCCCGCAAGCCACTTCCAACTTTCTTAACTCCATCCATCGAAGTGGATGCCACACAACTTCCAGATACGAACCTGGGGATGTGTAAACCTCCCACATTCCTCCTTACCACGAGCACCTGGTCTTGAGCTTCCAAACCTCCCCTCCGAAGATTTTAGGCGCGAAACGGACTGAACACTCTCCAGAGATATTTCCTGGTCCTCTGCTTGATTCCAGACACAACATATCCGCACCTTCTCACAGGTGAGACCTACGACTCAACCGTCTGCTACGTGACTGTTCGTCCATTGTGATGCCCAGTGAGTGCCATTTAACTCTAAAGTTTCACCGCTATAATTGTTTTATTATTAATACGCTTACTTTTGCCGTTACTACTACTTATTATTATCACCGTTGTTAAGCTTGTGGATACGGCTAAACACTTATCAGCTGCCAATCAAGATCAAGCAGCCAATCAACCGAAATCCATCGCGGCCCAGAGTCTACCACGGAATTTAGCCCAAAGTCCTTTGCGTTCCTATCGGAAAGCCATCTTCATCAGCTCTGTAGTGGTCTGACTACCCAAAAAGCTATTTTACCAGAAGTGTGTGGCAAAGAAATAAACGCTAGATTCAGTATACAATAATAATAATAATAATAAAATACAATAATAATAATAATACAATATTACAATAATAAAGGGGTTAGATGGAACAGAATTACTACGAATAGTTCTCTTTAAAATATTTCGTCGTTGGCCCAGGGCGGCGAATAAATAATAATCCAATCGCGCTTGTTCTTTTGGACAGTTCTCACATAATTAATTCAGAAATGTTTTGATACCGGAGTTAGCACGTGAAACTCGCGAACGACCTTTGTAAGTGCGAGCGAAATCAGAATAGAAAATCGAAGCACGCGACCGCGTTTGTTTTACATGTGACTGTACAAATGCGCACTTCTGTAGTTTCTCGTATTCATACAAAATACGTTTATGCAATTGACGAAACACGTAGTGTTATAATGGAAGCGAAAGAAGGATACAAAACACCACAACGCATTGGAGCACTTTTCAGCAAACACCAGACTGTCGGGCACAGTAAAACATTTAATTTAAAAGCCACCTTGACAACAACTCCACTCCAACAACGAAGCGCGCTTGGATGCTCAAGCCTAAGTTGCGGCAGACCGAACTGCATGTGGCCGTCCTGCATGCTATATTGAGTATCCAAAGCCATGATGGCCATCGCTCACCGAAAGGAGGACAGCGAAGAGCTGCGTGCCTACAGACCCTGTGAGAACCGATCTAAGCATGTATTGGACAATCTTACATGGTACACTGGATTGTTCTGTTATTTGAATGTGGGTGGTGTTTTAATGAACCGATATCAGCTGTTCCACCGGCGGCCGCTACTTTCGAGTGCAATGGGGAGCCTGATTCTGTCGTTCTACTCGGCCCCCGGACTTGGTTGACGCGAAGTTTTATGGTAAGAACAAAAGCCCAACAAATCCTTTATGCGTTTGGTCGCAGCACATTTTCCCTATGGATCTTGGTGGAGCATGCGATGCATTCCTAAATAATCATGCTTGCACTTCACTCGGAGACCGCGACGCCACATCAGAAATGTTCAGCGAGAAGGCCAAAGATAGGGTTTGCCTTCGTGCTCGCCCTGTCCTTGGTAACATTACAAACAAACTGGAGGTAATGAACAACCTTTGCATCATGAATGCATTCATTTTCAGTCGAATACGCGCCACTGCTTGGGCTATGCTGACCAGAAAACCGAGAACAAGGGTAAGATATGTATATTTGATGCATTATACGTGAACATCTGCTACTGACCAACTAATGAAAAGTATGATCACTCTTGCTGTAGGTCTTGTGCAGGTTAAGCCAAATACTCCAATATGACTGTCCAACCGATACTCCTTTTCCGAAAGATTTCAACTGCATATTGTTCAAGGCTGTTCACATGGTTGCACATCTTTGCCCGACCGTTACGGACAATGGTCTTCTTCAGTGACCCCCATTTCCCATTTTGTCGGCAACAATCCCTATGGTTGTTTAGCAGGATTCTAAATTCAAATTCAAATCCAGGCCATTTGGTTGGCCTGCGGACAGCTACGCCGCGTGTCTAAATGGACACTTTGAAACCCGAGTCTCAGTCTCAGTTGTGTTTCTTCAACCCCGGAAATTAGCTTTCAGGGTCCTGATGGCTTAACTGGTATACACAAACCGCCTGGTGGATTAATATAATGTCAAAATTCGACAATGGGTGACTGTTTCAGGAAATAAAATGGTCGCCACCCATAAGTGAAGTTTCGTTTACTTTTAACTGAGTAACAATGGTACAGATGCACACCCCAAATTGATTTCTAACAAAGGCGAACATGTGGGAACTGACGATTGCTTGAATGAAATTTCGAAGACCGTGTGTGTTAGTATAGGTCAGAGACAAAAATGGCTCCCTGATGTGCAGTAAAGCAGAACGTTGGGACCGCTGGGCACAGTATTTCGAACAGCAATTCAGGTGGCCACCTGCTACCTCCAATCCAGAATCCTAGCCGTCAACACAAAGCTGGACCGTAAATGTGGAGTCGCCTTCGGTCTCAGAAGTGTCCGAGTGTATTTCCCTACTCAAGCGTCATCGTGCTGCTGTTCCTGACGACCGCCCACCTGCTCTTTTCAAGGATGGCGGTGGGCTCCTCAGACAGTGCCCTTCTAGCCTATTTAGATCTACCTGGGGGAAAGCGACCGCCCCAGACAACTGGGGTGTATCGATAGTAGTGCCCATTTTCAAAAAGGGTACTCGCAGTGAATGTAGCAACCACAGAGGTGTTAGTTTGACTCCTGTTGAAACAAGGCTTCTGGCCTCACTGATTCTTCGACGCCTCTTAACGGCACGCAAACCCTTGACTCGCGAGAATTAAGCGGGATTTCGACCGGGTAAAGGCTGCGTTGACCACATCTTCACACTCCGTCAGGTGTTAGAGCAACGCATATGCACAGACGATCCACAAACTTGGTATTCCTTGACTTCAAGGGTGCGTTTGATTCTGTCGATCGGTCAATGCTGTTAACTGCACTTGCTCAACCGGGTATGCCACAGAAGTTTGTGAACATAATCCGATCCCTATATTCACATACTTCTGGGTGGGTGAGAGTGTACGGCGAGCTCTCCAAAAGCTTCCGTCCAAAAAGTGGCGTCCGACAAGGATGTCCACTCTCTCTCTCTCCATTCTTGTTCAACCTCGTCATTAATGAAATAATGAGGCGAACGCTGGAAAGTCTTCGAAATCGAGGTGCTCAAATTGCTGCTGGTGAGAACCTTGTCGGAGTACGCAGATGACATTGCCTTCATGTTTGAAGACCAAAGTGAAGCACAAGCCATGTTGAATAGACTGACCACCATCGTGTCATCTTTTGGAATGCGACTAACACCTTCAAAGTACAAAGTCATTCTTCAGAACGTCCAGTCTCCGAACATATCCTTTACAATATACAAATAGAATCATTGTAGGTTGTGGAAAATTTTACTCGCCCCGGTAGTTGCGTTAGCTCTGTCGGAAATGTGTCTGATGAAGTCAGTACGAGAATCTCAAAGGCTCGAATCACGTTTGCTAATTTGCATCACTTGTGGCGTCAAAAAGGCATATCACTAGATCTTAAGGGCCGCGTGTACCAGGCTACAGTAAGGACTGCGTTGTTGTATGGGTGCGAGACGTGGCCTCCGCGGACAGATGATGTGAGGCGTTTTCAGGTTTTCGACCAACGATGCCTCATGAGCGTGGCTGGTGTTGAATGGCGTCCGCGTGTTAGTAACGAGGTGATTAGAAAATGGGTATTTGGTAGTGCGGCAGGTACTTCAATCGGTGAAGTCATCCCGTATCACCGACTAAGATGTCTCGGTCATGTGCTACGCATGCCGAAACACTGTCTACCGAGACGAGTGTTGTTCTCCGTGCCTCCTCCAGAATGATGCAAACCGCGAGATGGACAACGCATGACTTGGCAGAAGGGCGTGAAAGAGATCACGTACAGTTTGGGTGTTGTTGGTGTTGTACGGCTTCCAGGATGGGGTCCCCGTAACTCCGCCTGTGCTTGACTGGAGACATTGCAAGAAATGGCGGCTAATCGATGTCAGTGGCATTCATGCTGTCAGTTTCTTTCCAGATAGTCTGATTGAGCGCTTGAGTGTGTAGGCACCTCAGAATGCTTGACATAGGCTAGCATCGGGCCCCACCCTCACCCACTCTTTTTCTCTTTTCATCCTAGGTGCCTCATGAGCGTGGCTGGTGTTGAATGGCGTCCGCGTGTTAGTAACGAGGTGATTAGAAAATGGGTATTTGGTAGTGCGGCAGGTACTTCAATCGGTGAAGTCATCCCGTATCACCGACTAAGATGTCTCGGTCATGTGCTACGCATGCCGAAACACTGTCTACCGAGACGAGTGTTGTTCTCCGTGCCTCCTCCAGAATGATGCAAACCGCGAGATGGACAACGCATGACTTGGCAGAAGGGCGTGAAAGAGATCACGTACAGTTTGGGTGTTGTTGGTGTTGTACGGCTTCCAGGATGGGGTCCCCGTAACTCCGCCTGTGCTTGACTGGAGACATTGCAAGAAATGGCGGCTAATCGATGTCAGTGGCATTCATGCTGTCAGTTTCTTTCCAGATAGTCTGATTGAGCGCTTGAGTGTGTAGGCACCTCAGAATGCTTGACATAGGCTAGCATCAGGCCCCACCCTCACCCACTCTTTTTCTCTTTTCATCCTAGGGCTTTTAATGAATATATATATATATAATATGAAATTAGACGAAATTTTTGGTTGTACGGCAGTGAAGCATCAGTGTCAACACTGATGTTGCTGTCCTTGATGATGATGGTGATGTGTGTTAAGTTCTGTTTTTCGGCTGGGCGTTGATGAAGATAGCAATAAGTTGTTGGAAGTCCGCAGCTGATTAAACGCATCTGGGAAATTCTACTTCAGTGGACAGGTTAAAGTTCTGCGTATAGCTTCCTGTTCCATTCAGAAGTGATGGGTATATTTTGCAATGCTGCAGTTCTTGCAGAAAACTTCATGGTTGGTTGGTTCATGGTCAACTTTCAGTCTTAATGAGGAGCAGTTCAAAACACTCGCACACAAGGCTGTTAGCCATTGGGAAGCTGAGAACAAAAAATCTCAAACTCGGTGGTTCTCCTCACAACACGTCGTCATTCTCTGCCGTAGACCATTGTCCTGTAAGGGTCCAATGAGTCGAAATTAATGTGACGTATTGGCTTCAGGAAAACACGCAGGCAAAGGTGACCTGCGCCGGCAACTGTAACACTCTTTCAGTGACTAGCTTCCATGCCACCCGAAGGAATCACGAGGGCTGGTATACTGCCAGGTTGCGCAAGCCTAGGCAAGGGAAGTCGAAAGGCAAAGGTCGGATCCAAACCATGGACTTTCCGGTCAGTAAATTCGCGCTCTAACCACAGCCATCTTCCCGTAGAGTTCACATGTATCTTAATTCTTCTGGAGCCACATTTGAATACCCAATCATCCTCGCTCTCTTGTCGACCCGAGGTATCTTTCGAATAAAGCTGGTGTTCTCAGCCTGGAAGATGATTCTCGTTAGGCGTTATTGTCAAGGAGCAAATCTTATTTTCGTTCCACCCTCTGCTTAAGATGTTTTCTCGGGTAACTCGAGGTGAAAAAACGGTCTGCGGTACCGACGGATCTGCCATCGAATATAGTGTAAAATTTCACTGATCCATCGTCGTCTTCACTTTAAGCAACAATACTTTTGGCGCTGACGCTTCATTGGATTCGAAAGCCTCGTCACTGACGTAAGTGCAAAATACCCTAAGTCTGAGATTATTCCCTGGATATTCGAAGTAAACAGTCCATCTTTTTAATAAGGTTAGTAAAACGGTGACTCGATCTGGGGATGAGTTCCTCCCGAAAGATCCCATAGTTGAATAAACAAGACCACCGCCGTCTTTGCGTAATCAATGTGGAAGGTCGTCTCACAATCCAGTGAACTTCTGGTGGTAGTAGAAAATCGAAGTTTCGTTAAATGACTGAGGATACGGAACCACACCGTGTTGGGCGAGTTAGGTTGAAATATTTCGTTTATCAGCTAGACGTTTGGCTACTGTTGGTAATCAGCTCTTGATATCTTTTCTTACCTCACTGACAGCCAAGCTTTTAGGCTGGAATAGGCTTCCAGTCGGATTCTGAATCAACCGAGCCTTTCTTCGTTTTCAGCTGACGTGCAACGTTCTTACACCCAACAGATCCACGTTCTCGTCCTAATCGGATGTGGTGTTTTGTTTCATCGACTGAAATCAACTGCCTGAGGTTTTTGAACTACATGCTGGGATCCTTGTAACCTTACTGCATATTGGTTGTTATCATTTGTATGTTATTTTCGTTATTTTTCATCTATCATCATTTTATCACTTAATGTTATGTTACTACCCATTGTTGTTGGCATTTACTATCATTTTATTGATTATATATCAACAGACGTTTCTAGACATCCGCGGAGCTGCAGGTAGAATACTTACGTAACCCTGCCTAACCTGTTGCCCATGGAACCTTTTAGCTTTGAACCGTGCAACCCATTTTTTTACGTTTATGTGGGAATCGTGAGAAAAGCTGGCACTACATGTAAATCATGCGCTGTTTGTATTCACATACTTGTGGGGGCGAAAGTATGTGGAGAGCTTTCAATCAATTAAAAAAAACATATGGGAATCTCTCCAAAAGTTCTGCAAGTACTGGTATCGGGCAAGGTTGTTCAGTTTTTCCCTTCTTGTGCAGTCTCGTCATTGATCGAACATTCGAAGGTCCCCAGAGCCCCGGTGTGCAGGTCTTCCCGGTCGGGAAGCTTGTTGATCTGGAATATGCAGAGGACATTGTTCACATTCTTGAAGCGCAACCAGTACAAGAAAAGCCAACCGAGGCCATCCAGTCTAGACGTGCAATTCGTGCCCACAAAGTACAACTTCATGCTGCAAGACGTCTGATCATGCCTGCAAGAATTCGAGGAGTGGTTGTGGAAGGTTGTGGAACACCATATAGCTTGCGTTAGCCCTGGTGTGACAGACGAAGTGAACGCACAAATCTTGAAGTTCAGAATAGCGTTTGTCAATGTGCTTCACTTGTAGCTTCAAAATGGCATATAGCTGAGTCTCAAAGGGCGCGTATATCAGACTACGATACAGCGTGTATTACTGTACGTCTAAGACTGGGCCACTTCAGGCGGAGGATCTGAGACTAGATTGAGATTAGCGGAAACCTAGAGGTGGACGGAATCTGAAAACGACTGTCGGCAGAGAAAAACCCGTGAGAACCGGGCTGGGTTTCGCCCTGGTCGGGGATGCATCGACCATATCTTTGTCATAAGACAAGCTCTTGATCAGCTCCACACTTTCAGACGTTCTACATTAGCCTTCTTTCGTGATCTAAAGGCTGTGTTTGTGCCGATCGTCGGAAACTTTGGCAGTGTCCATCGATCAGAGGTGTCCTAAATTTATGCTCTTTGTGAGGGCACTGTAAATGAACTCCAATGGGCGCTTCGAGTGTACAGCAAGCTTTCACCACGTACATTGGTGTAGGAAAACGCTACCCTCTCTCACCATTTCTCTTCAGACTTTTTACTCACGCTTTGCTTGGATGTTATCTGTCTCTCTTCGAAACCTCGGGGATCTGAATGCTCCTACGTGTTCGCTCACAGACAGTGAGAGTTCGGATGACATTGCCCTCCTTAGTTCAAAGCCTTCAAAAGCACTTCCGTTTTAAATAACCTAAATAGTTCATCCGCATGGTCTGGTATGCGCGCTCACACCAGTGTAAAGTGCCCCTGCAAGACTGACTGGAATCAAGCCCAAACCCAATGCTTCCAATCCAGTCGGGCGACGTAATAGATAAATTCGTTTGACTGGGTAGTTGTGTTCGTTCAGGCAGACTGGCTTCAGACGAGATTACATCTCGAGTACGCAAGGCCAGGACAGTATTTGCCAACTTGCGATACCCTTGGTGCCGGCGTGACGTCAGTTTGTCAAGGGCAGAGTGCGGCGGTGCGATTCGTATTGTTTTGTGAGTCAGAACCATGTTCTGTACGTGCAGAAGACTGTCAGTGTTTGACTGTTGGTTTCTCCGGAGCGTTCGTTGGGTCCGGTGGGAACGTGTGGTGCGCTGGATAATTTAAAAAAAACGGAACCCTCTCAGAATGGATGAATTACTCATTCTTCATAAGTTATGTTGGTTAGGACTTGTTCTCTGTCTGCATCGCAGAACTTTTCAACCAGCCCCGGTCTGAGTGGAAACGACCGGGAAGTGGACAATATGTGACCTGGCAGCGAACTTTCAAAGTACTAAGGGGTATGCTCAGTCGGGTGGATAGCTACCACCTCCGTGGATGGGGACCCCGGGTCTGAACTCACCAGTGGTAAATGACATTGACGGACGTGGCTCAATCGCGCAGTCAGTGGCGTTCAAGCATCAAAGCTGTCACCTTCAATGTGTAGCTGCCTAGTTCCCGAACTAACTGATTATGCCATCGCTGCTTAGCTGTATCTACCACGATCTCCCATTTCTGGTGACCCTGGGGCCAATGCGCCTTTGATACGTGGTTTGTAGCTGATAAACTGGATTGCACTGAACATGACAGAATGGAACGAAGGGTGTCACGGAAAGTTTTGGTCCCGTTGGTGCTGTTCACCTAGACTGGTGTCCAACTGACCTCTGTGCGTTGCTGAAGACAACGACATTTCAGCTAACCGGCATAGCTCGCGTTCACGCTGTAAGCTCCCATCCAAATTGTGTGGTTGGGCGTCGTAGGCACTTCCTGCGTGTTTTAAAATAGCCATATGTCCCTTTCCCTACCCCATTTCTTTCCATTATGAGAACTTATTGAAATAAATTGACGTGGTTGTACGGCAGTGAGGCACCAGTTTTCTCATTTGGTGTTACTGTCAGTTTTTTTCATTTAGCTGTAACACTATTTCGGTGCCTAACTGCCATGCCACCAGAAGAAAGCATGAGGGCTGGGGTACTGCCAGGTTGTCCGAGCCTAAACAGGGGAAGTCGAGAGGCAGAGTTCGGGTTCGAACCACAGACCTTCCGGCCAGTGAATTCGCGCTCTAACCAGTGAGCCATATTGAAAACAGTCCGGTCATCTCTAAAAGGGTGGAACGCTTAAATCGTTGAACCGAACACTTCCAGCGGCATTCAACTGGCTACCTTTAATTGCTCAGCCAGTTTCTAGACCCGCAACAGAGCTAGAGAGAGTGAACTTGGAACCTCGGATGGCTTGAGAAATACGGTAATACCCCTTTCTCTGAATCTTCTCAGAGCTGCTGGTCGTGACCAAGCCCCTCTGCCCGATTTACGAATGGAGCTGATGCTTGTCTAATTTCTCCGATTCTATCGGTACAACAAACCATCCCGAGCAACTGCGTTGAACCGGTCTTAATGCTCAGTTTCAAGGAAGTGCTCGCAATGAGCACAGAATCGGCTTCACCCTCATTGTGACTGGGCTGTTTACATCTCTCATATTACTTCGTCTTAGGACGACGTGATCCGACATCAGCAAGCATAATTCTATCCTGGAAGGGGTTTTGTGGACCACATCTTCACACCGTCATGTTACCACAACGCCATGCATACAGGCTCCCTGCAATCTTTGTGTTCCTTGACGTCAATAGTGCGTTCGATTGTGTCGACCGCTTCGTTCTTTTCAGCACTCTTGGACAATACACTATGCCCCTTGCGAATATAATGCGCTGTTCGTAGTTACCTAACGGTGGGCACTTGAAAGGGACCCCTTCGCTTTCCTCCAAGCGGTGGTGTCCGGCGACTAACACCGGTCGGTGACCGTAGACCATGATACACCCTCACCTGTCTTCGAAAAGGTCTCTCGTAACGTGATCAACCAAACCTCTGGGCGCCGCATACTAGACAGCATCACCCCGACTTGCTGCACAAAACAGGGTGGATAAGCGAAAACATTCAACCTCTCTTCCGCATACTTTTATACCCCCTTCCCCCATCAGTAACATTCCCTGTAGACCCACCGTTAAAACGGACAGCCCCTTTCATCTTGCATCGGTCTTGGCCGCAAGATCTGCGCGTCAGCCGGCATCGACAGTCTCATGCATCTCGTAGTCAATATTCATGCCTCGACTCTTGGTCTGTCGGACTGCTTTTGATGTTCGCTTCCTGATGCTAGCAGGATAAAAAATGCTTTTGCTGTCACCGTAGACTCGCTTGACATTTGTGTCCTGTGTATCGGAAAGAAAAATTCGGGATGAAAGCACACTGGTTGATCTAACTCACCCAGCACTATCCACTCGCTTCCAGCGGTGCACCTCTGGCGATCCACTGGCCGCTGCAACAGGAGTCGACGTTGTCTTAAATCACCGAGCTGAATGATCTTCACTTTATTGGATCCCCGTTGGTAGTGGTTTCTGTTTAGTTCGTCTGGCGACGTCCAGAAGGAAGTCACGTGCGGGAGGATGGCTGTTGTCTGTTTTTACCCTAACCTGAGACTGTCAACGACATAATTTATGACGCTTTAAGTGCCTTGTTACGGTGGGCTAGAAGCTTAGGTATCGTTGTGGATGTCAGGGATCTGAACGTACAAATGACCAAGCTTAGTGCATCTGAGATCATTGGGTGTTCCATACGGATTGCACTCGGTACGCACAGACAACGGTGAATTACTGCTTCAGCTGTGTACTGAACGCAGACCGTTTTTGTTCAGTACTACCGAACTGACCACATGGTGTCCTACAACAGGGTGTCATCTCATCAGTTACTAACGATGCGTACAACAGGCTGCCGCCCATTTTGGGACCCTTGTGCGCTCATCCGGAGTTGCTTTCATATTCGTTTACCAGTGCCTCGTAGGTTCGGACAACTCGCCTAGTGACTGAGAGGCTGACAGAACCGTCTTCTGGACTCTTCCGACTGCTCCACCTTTGGATGTCAATTCTTACTGCAACAAGATCGCCACATGCCTGCACAACGCTGGGAGTTTTGCCTGTGGCACGCCAGTACCGGGTCTGCTCAAGCACTGGATAGCAGAGTGAACGGTGACACGAATAAACAGAATTCTTTGGAGAATGTTTAGGACAGATCATCGCTTCAGAAAGATGTGGATTTACCACGTTTTCTTAACATAAAAGGCCATGCAAATGTGTCATCGAGTTGGGAGAGTTTCGAGACAAACAAGAAGCCAGTCATATATCTCTCGACTGCCAGATTAAATCAATACCAAATCTTTAGTAGGGGTCCTTGCTTATCAGCGTGGGTGACTAGGAGTTACTCATGATGGTTTAGGGAAAATCAAAATCAGCTCAAGCTGGATTTGGGGCTTTGATCTTCAAGTTTAGGTTTTTCACAGATGTCGTTTCTGTGTGATTTGGTGGGTGTTGGGCAGTACACTCATTTGCACATAATTTTGGTCCTCACAGGAGAATCATCATTATCATCAGAGAGTAACATCATTGTTGACACTGATTCTTGACTGCCGTACAGCCATGGGGTTCGTCTAATTATATTTAAAACCCTAGAGTGGAAACAAGAGAAAAAGAGTGGGTGAGGGTGGGGCCTGCTGGCCTATGTCAAGCATTCTGAGGTGCCTACACCTCAAGCGCTCAATCAGACAATCTGGAAAGAAACTGACAGCATGAACGCCACTGACATCGATTAGCCGCCATTTCTTGCAACGTCTCCAGCCAAGCACAGGCGGGGTCAGGACCCCATCCTGGAAGGCGTACAACACCAACAACACCCAAACTCTTCGTGATCTCTTTCACGCCCTTCTGCCAAGTCATGCGTTGTCCACCTCGCGGTTTGCGCCATTCTGAAGGAGGCACGGAGAACAACACTCGTCTCGGTAGACGGTGTTTCGGCATGCGTAGCACATGACCGAGACATCGTAGTCGGTGGTGCTGGATGATTTCACCGATTGAAGTACCTGCAGCACAACCAAATACCCGTTTTCTAATCACCTCGTTACTAACACGCTGACGCCATCCAAAACCAGCCACGCTTCTGAGGCATCGGTGGTCGAAAACCTGAAGACGCCTCACATCATCTGTCCGTAGAGGCCATGTCTCGCACCCATACAACAACACAGCCCTTACTGTAGCCTGGTACACGCGACCTTAAGATCTAGTGATATGCCTTTTGACGCCACAAGTGACGCAAATTAGCAAACGTGATTCGAGCCTTTGAGATTCTTGTACTGACTTCATCAGACACATTTCCGTCAGAGCTAATACAACTACCGAGGTAGTAAAATTTTCCACAACCTACAGTGATTCTCCTTGAATATTGTAAAGGATATGTTCGAGACTGCACGTTCTGAAGAATGACTTTGCACTTTGAAGGTGCAAGTCGCATGCCAAAAGATGGTATGATGGTGGTCAGTCTATTCAACATGGCTTGTGCTTCACTTTGGTCTTCAAAGATGAGGGCAATGTCATCTGCGTACTCCGACAAGGTTCTCACCAGCAACAATTTGAACACCGGGGTTTTGAAGACCTTCCAGCGTTCGCCTCATTATTTCATCAATGACGAGGTTGAACAAGAATGGAGAGAGAGACAGTGGACATCCTTTTGGACGGGAAGCTTTTGGAGACTCGCAATACACTCTCACCCACCCAGAAGTATGTGAATATAGGATCGGATTATGTTCACAAACTTCTGTGGCATACCCTGTTGAGCAAGTGCAGTTAACAGCATTGACCGATCGACAGAATCAAACGCACCCTTGAAGTCAAGGAATACCAAGATTGTGGATCGTCTGTACATATTGCGTTGCTCTAACACCTGACGGAGTGTGAAGATGTGGTCAACGCAG
This sequence comes from Clonorchis sinensis, assembly GCA_003604175.2. Taxonomy (NCBI): domain Eukaryota; kingdom Metazoa; phylum Platyhelminthes; class Trematoda; order Opisthorchiida; family Opisthorchiidae; genus Clonorchis; species Clonorchis sinensis. The sequence goes on from CM030369.1 coordinate 201,415,133, forward strand.
CCTTTACCCGGTCGAAATCCTTGATTCTCACGAGTCAAGGTTTGCGTGCCGTTAAGAGGCGTCGAAGAATCAGTGAGGCCAGAAGCCTTGTTTCAACAGGAGTCAAACTAACACCTCTGTGGTTACTACATTCACTGCGAGTACCCTTTTTGAAAATGGGCACTACTATCGATACACCCCGTTGTCTGGGGCGGTCGCTTTTCCCCAGATAGATCCAAATAGGCTAGAAGGCACTGGCTGAGGCCCACCGCCATCCTTGAAAGAGCAGGTGGAAGGTCGTCAGGACAGCAGCACGATGACGCTTGAGTAGGCAAACACTCGGACACTTCTGAGACCGAAGGCGACTCCACATTTACGGTCCAGCTTTTGTGTTGACGGCTAGGATTCTGGATTGGAGGTAGCAGGTGGCCACCTGAATTGCTGTTCGAAATACTGTGCCCAAAAAAAAATCGTTCAGCTGTAGCACCCTTTCGGTGCCTAGCTGCCATGCCACGCGAAGGAAGCACAAGGGCTGGGATACTGCCAGGTTGCCCAAGCCTAAACAGGGGAAGTTGAGTGGCAGAGGCAGGGTTCGAACCACGGACCTTCCGGTCAGTACGCTCGCGCTGTTACCGCTGAGCTATCTCGCCCCCACTGTGTCCAGCGTTCTGCTTTACTTCACATCAGGGAGCCATTTTGATCTCTGATTATTCCGTTGACAAGAGATTTCCGAGAACCAGTCGAACGAATCAAATGGAACAGCTTGCGCACTTTTCCAGAATTCTTTGCATCTTCCATTTCTTCGACCTTTTGGGTCCACGAAACTTCTTGTTCTGCACGGTTACTGAGTTTTACCTGGCGTCGGGTGGAGTTGTGATGGCGCCCAGAAGGTATATGTCGCCGGGCTTCCAGGAAAGACACGGTCCTATCAGAGATCCAATGTTTGGATGAGTTTGGTTGAGATGTACCGTAAACAGACGTTCAGACTTTGAGTAACGCTTTGGATATTTTTTTCCAGTGGCCGTTTCTATCCGACATCGTACTGCCCGGCAGGCGTTCGAGGAGCTGGTTCTGATAATTTCGTTTGACTTCTGGTTCCACCAGCTTCTTAGTGGCTAATCGAGGTGTGCCCGTTTTGCGTAGAGGAGAATCAACTAAGTCGTTTATGATGCTCTTCAAATGAATGGTACGATCTTCGAGATATTGCACTATATTTTCTCGAAGGAAACTACTCACAAGGTTACTGAAGACTTTTCGACAGGCCACGGTCGGTTTCAACCTTGTTGGCGCTTACCAAGTTTGATATATAAGAGATGTGTTTGAGTCTCCTGTGAAAACCAAATTGATGTGCGAATGAGTATATTTGGCGGACTTCGTACAATTTGAGTCCAAGTAGCACAAGCTTAACGGAGCCTCGGGGACTGCGCCTACTTGATAAGCCTTAACAGTGGTGAATCCAGTAGTGGAGTGTGGAAGTTTCCAGCAACCGTGTATGTCGCTTTCTTTAAGAAAATGTAATACGACATCTCGAACATCGTCCCAACGGAAACATGGGGCAACTTTTGTATGACACATTCTGTTAAAGAATATAATTAATTGGAGGTTCAGCTGTTGTTCAGTTGAGATTCCCGTTTTCAAATATGGCACGACCGCAAGACCTTGATTCAGTTTTTGCAGTATGTTGGTAGTTAAGATCTGCTGATCAGTTATATTCACTGGGTACCGGATTTCTCGAATTCGCTCTTTTTATTGACTTCTGTTCTTACTCGACTTATCACGACTGAAGCTGTGCTAGCTTGCGCTGTCTTAGCATGGGCTGATGGGAAGTTTAAGAGAGTGCAGTATCCCCTTCTTTCTCGAGGACGCTAGTTTCTACTCCACACTACTTTTTGTCATTTCAGAAAGGGTAGTGTACCGAAATCGGGCTCTGGCTCCATTCTGAACATACGGTCACGATCCAACATACTAAGGCCTTAATAAAATCTGTTTATCACATTAAACTTGATCGCAACAAATGCGTAATCTACGTTTGCCAAACTAACCTCGGTGGACACTCAAATCCGGCCAAACCTTTCTATTCAGAGTCCCTCACATACATACTGAAGACCCTATCGCCAGAACTTGTTCTTGAAAGTAGATGAAACACAAGCTTTTTTGTCAAAGCCAAAAAGTTGCAGTGCAATGCATCCGTCAACTGCTTCCCGAACCATGTTATGCCACCTTTGAGGCCAGTGAACACTTCGAACACTGAACGCCAAGGATGAACTCAGCTCTTTCACATTTCTCCCTCCGTGTGTCCGGTGACCCAGAAGCGATGACTCGTGGACTATATGGCGTGGGAGTTGCACTCAGCCCCAGAGCTGAACGCGCTTTGCTTGATTGGATCCCAGTGAACAGTCGGCTTTGCGCCGTCCGGTTATCCAGTTCAATCAAGCTCAATGCCTCTCGGCATAAAAAGCGCTGCCTGTTTGTAGTGTCGGCTTATGCCCCAACGGAGTGCAGTTCTGATGTTGAGAAGGATACCTTTTATCGAGAACTATCCGGGCTCATTCGGCAGGCAAAAAGCACTGATATTGTGATCCTTGCAGGCGATCTGAATGCTCAAGTGGGTCGTCTGAGCTCCTTGGAATCACATTTGGGCGGTCGATTTGGAGTCGATGCTCGCCGCACAGACAACGGAGATCGACTCCTTCAGTTGTGTGCTGACCATGAACTGTTTCTGGCAAGTACGAACTTTCAACATAAGCGTTCGCATCGCGTGACCTGGCGGCCACCAACTGCAAATCAACCGTGGACCCAGTTGGACCACGTGGCCATCAGCTACCGGTGGAGAGCCACAATTCAAGACTGCCGTTCCTTTTGGGGCACTCCACTTGATTCCGATCACGCCATGGTGCGTGCACGCCTGACAGTTCGCTTCCCTTCAGGCCCTCGCAAACTAGAAAGAAGCATGCCAATCCAGTATCTTCGAAGATCGACCATAGCTCAACAGTACCGATCTGAGCTAGCCCAACAACTCTCTACATGCACTGGCAGTGCGAGTGTAGATGAAGCATGGCAAAATGTGAAAGAAGCCATGTTAGCGGCGTTCAGTGCTGTCTGTCCAACCTCCCCGATTCGACCACAAAACCACTGGATATCGGCGAGGTCGCTATCCATGATTGATGCCCGGAAATCCATACCAGCAGGCAACGCGTACGACGGCGCACGCAAATCCCTTAAACGCCAAATAGTGAAGAGCCTAAGGAAAGACCGAGAGCTCTGGTGGAAATCGAAAGCTCGAGAGATGGAGAAGGCTTTTGCTACGGGAAACAGCCGTGCCCTATATCAACTGATACGATCGACTGGTCCCAGGAAAACAACGGTCAGCGAAACGATAAGTGAAAAAGACGGCTCATTAATTCACTCCCAAAAACGTCGACTGGAAAGATGGGCCGAACACTTCGAAGAGCAGTTCAGCTGGCCTCCTGCAACACAGCCTGTGGAGATAATGCATACGGGCCAGTGGAATGTAAACCTTGATCGTCCTTCGGAAGAAGAAATAAAGTACGAACTATCCGTACTAAAACGTGAGAAGGCACCAGGACCGGACGGTCTCTATCCAGCCCTCTTCAAAGAAGGCGGAGAATCCCTGGTGACCCATCTGACAAAGCTTGCTGGTGCTATATGGAACGAAGAGAAGGTGCCTGCAGAATGGGGCATGTCGACAGTTATCCCTATTTTCAAAAAGGGTACGCGGACGCTGTGCGAAAACCACCGTGGCATCAGCCTGTTAGCTGTGGCATCGAAGGTACTCTCTGGTCTTATCCTTCGAAGGTTAACTGAACACAGGGAGAGACAAATCCGTGAAAACCAAGCTGGGTTCCGTCCTGCAAGAGGATGCATCGATCATATCTTCACCCTCCGACAGATTCTTGAACAGCGACACTGCTTCCAGCAACCAACAATGGTTGTGTTTCTCGATCTGAAGGCTGCCTTTGACTCTGTAGACCGCCAGGCACTATGGCAGTGTCTGTGGAGCAAAGGTGTCCCCCTTAAATTCTTGACCCTTCTTAAGGCGCTGTACGCCAACTCCCGCGGCCGTGTGAAGGTCTACGGGAAGCTCTCTTCTGAGTTCACCACATCAAGTGGTGTCAGACAGGGCTGTCCTCTTTCACCTTTCCTCTTCAATTTCGTCATTGATACGATCATGGAAGACTCATTATCAGCCTCTACTGCCTGTGGGGTCGAAGCGCTCCCGGGGCGTCCGCTTACAGATATCGAGTATGCAGACGACATAGCTCTTCTTGGATCTGACGCCGTGGTAATGCAAAGAATATTAAATAATCTAACTAATTCCGCCTCACGGTTCGGCATGCGCTTCACACCTGCAAAGTGTAAAGTGCTAGTGCAAGACTGGGTGGGCCCGAACCCTAGCCTAGTGCTTGCGGGTGAACCGATTGAGGTAGTAGACAAATTTGTCTACCTGGGCAGCTGTATTAGTCCCGGTGGTCTCGCGAAAGATGATATTTCCATCCGAATTGGGAAGGCCCGAGCAGCTTTTGTGAACCTGCGTCACCTGTGGCGTAGGCGTGACATCAGCTTATCCGTCAAGGGTCGAGTTTATAATGCTGCTGTGCGCTCCGTATTACTATACGGATCAGAAACCTGGCCGCTGCGCGCCGAGGACGTCAAACGACTTTCAGTGTTTGACCACCGATGTCTCCGGAGCATTGCCCGAATCTGGTGGGAACACCGGATCAGCAATGCTGAAGTACGTCGAATGGTATTCGGGAGGAATAACTCACCCTCGATAGATGAACTGATCACACTGCATAGGTTGCGCTGGCTTGGCCACGTGCTGCGCATGCCAGTCGACCGACTTCCTCGAAGGGTTCTTTTCGCACAACCACGTGAAGGGTGGAAACGAGCCAGAGGCGGTCAAACAATGACTTGGCAGCGAAGTGTAAAAGCCACTACCAGCAAACTCAGCTGCGCTGGTCACTGCCGTCTTCCTGGATGGGGACCCCGAGACGGGCCACATCAATGGTTAGAGACATTGTCAGACATGGCCCAATCGCGCCCTCAATGGCGCTCATGCATCCAAGCTATTGCCTTCAATGCATAGCCCCCTTCCCAATTCCCCGACGTAACAGCCCATTGACAGTGGTGCATTTACGCAGCTCGCGCCTCCAATGCGCAGCTACCTACCTCACCTCCCCAAATCATCGGCGGACGAAACTGTGGCAGCTACAACCACTGTACGACAAGTACACGGTTTCTTACAGCTGATGATGATGATGGCGAGATATTAGACCGTCACCCGTAAGCATAAAGGTTTCTTGTTCGGGGCAGCAAATGTATCGCTCCCTTTGTAAGAAGAGTCGTTGTAGACTTGTACACTAATTTCCAAACGAAATGGTCCAGCGTATGTTCCAAAAGAATCCCCCGTTTTCCTCAACTTGGTGTACTGCGTGAAGGTTTTCCCCACTAGACAAATATTCAAGATGTCAGAATGTTTCTCCCCTGACACGATGCTCCTCATGAGGTTGATGGAAACTCAATTCGTTTGCTGTATTGAGGTTGGTTCTGATTTACTCAACTGAGCTGTTCGCTCACTCAACGCTTCTACTTGATTGTTTCCAGATATCTTTTAAGTTCATCACTGGTTTAAGGTTATTCGCCAGTCACTTACGCGTTGATCCGTTATAATCAATAGCCCGACGCGGCTTCTCTGAACTTTGGGTCCTGTAACCGAGTACGTCTTAGCGGTTTAGGTGTTAGATCTTTTGCGTGACGCTAGTACCCTCATTCTATGTGCTTCGCTTGAACAGTAAAACCATGATAGTTAAAACGGAATGTGATACAATGGTGCCCACAAATAAAAGGCCACCTCGAGATTACGCAACGACATTCCTCCTCCGTTTCTTTCCTCAGCAGGCTGACCACCCTCCCAGGCAAGGCCAAATATTCCGTTGAAGTCTGAGTTAGTAGATGACCATCAAAATATATAATGCGTGAATTTGGTTTGGCGGATATATACGAGTAATTGAATATCAGGTTGATCCTGTGGGAAATTCTATGATCCCGAATTCCGAGTTGTGGGGTCTCTTGCAGAGTTTGGAAATTGTACTGGGTACCATATTAGAAACACAGTAACGTGATATCAGACTATCCACAGTTCAGGACAGTCTCCACCTAATTCTCTCAACTCTGTGTTTCGAGCACGACTCGTTTTTTGTCTTGTCCAGGCCCACCGTGGCCGAACAAGTGACAAAAAGACGCTGATGTTGGGAGCATGGCTCTACACACTGAGACGTCTATTGATGGACGGGCATATTTTGAGGCTGAAGCCCAGGCACTGTGACTCACAGGCCCAGTAGAGAGAGCAAAGGTGTACGTGAATGGTGTCTTGTTTGGCGTGACGAGGCTGTCCGATTGACGCGTCGATTACAGTTCGAATTCACGTGTGAACCGATCACAACTACTAACAATACCCCGGCCCTGTGCAACCGCTGCATACCCCCTCAGCAGTATCCTGTAGCCACTTGTTTGAACCCCATGTACTTTCGAGTAGTAAACAATTAATCAGTGGATCATTTTCCCCCAGCCTTTGCCTGCGTGCACTTTCGGTGGTTTCGTCTATCTGCTGACTCTTTCGGATAATTAACCGAAATAGACGTTGCAACCTGTTCTGATTCACTCAAGCCAACCGTGGTGCTTTTTTGTAACTTATGGGTGGTTTCAAGGGGATAAACCTCCTGGATACTCGACACTCGTCGATTGCATTGAAACATGAAATATCAAAAAACCACGTAAACTTGAATATAAATGAATAGCATATGAACAAACTCAGTGATAGATTGTAGGAAGCTGTTCATTTTCAGCATGGACCTTATGCTACTTATAAGGGCTACAGTACGCATGAATGATTATTTTTCCGCGTGAATATCGAACATACAGTGTAGCGACATCTGGGGCATGCTGAATTTGCTGTGTGTCCACTGATGACGCGGAGCAGTCAGTGTTGGACGCCCGAGCGAAATATGCGGCATATTGGAGGCTGTTGTAAAGAGCCTCCATTGTATTTTAAGCTTGTCTTATCTGTGGACCTAGGTCACCTCCCGTAGATGTGTGTTGCAGTGATGAGAGTCCTATGCGCCCTTGGCTGTTCTGAAAATCCTATGTGTCGTCATTATCGAAACATCTGAGCTGGTATGCCGAGTTCCGTTAATTTTTTGGTACACTTCGTTCCAACTTCAAGCTGCCAGCTGTTTTCCAAGTATGTGGGATGCCTAAGAAAAAGTGGCACTGTATCAGATACTCGTATTAAAGCGATAATTCATGCCTTAGTATATTGGAAGTCGTCACATAAAAATGACTGCCAGACAGCTCTCATTGGTTTGATTCGATATTCACTTCCTTATTGGTGTCCTACCTTGTAGAGTTTCTGAAGAAGCCACTTGATAGTAGTTAGTGTCCACTGATGTTTTATTTGCAATATACCAATATATATGGCTTCAGTATCTTGCTGATTTTTCTTCTACTCAAAGGTTCAACTTCCCGGTTATCAGTGGATTCCGCACTGGGGCTTTCCATTGACACATCTCTGGTGAGAAATGAGGGAGTCTTCGCCAATCGAATCGGCACTGAAAGTCATGCAGTTCCTCTTACCGCATCAAGTGTCCGAAGTCGTGTTCCTTCAAGTCTGCTGTCGTTTCGGGAAGGCGAAAGTGACTATTGTGGCAGCGATAGCGAAAATGTATATCTGCCTCCAAATATGCCTTCCGTTCTCCACCACTCCAGCTCTGTTTGTGTATCACACGGACCCGTGTCCAAACGCCCGCGATGTGACCAATCTGAGCCTCAATCTATTATTTCTAAATCACAGCAAAAGAAGACCCTGATCGATGAATCAGAAATTGACAGGCGTCCATTCAAGTCAAAAGTAAGTGTGATGTTAGAAGTTGTTGGGATTGATGACAACCATTCATACTCATTACAGTTTGCACGAATTCCGGCTTATCACTTTTAGCCTTCCGGAACTTGCTCCTTACCCAATCAGTATTGTGAACTAAGTTAATGCACTTATTTGCGCAAAGTTGTTCTACATCTTCAAGTCCAAGCTGTGCGTGATATCTAGATGTGATAACTACGAAGTCCTTCAGTTTCTAGAATCCACTGGTCCTTATTAATTCTTTTATCTGAATTGATTAAACTGTAGGGTATTCATCTGAGATTCATCAAATCCAGCCAGTCTTGTGTCAGTGAGGGACTATCGCCATCTTGGTCGTCTTAGTCTACCTTTAACTGCGATCAATCACAATAATTATTGACTACTTCACCAAGCGGAGATTTTCTTCTGAAGAAGAATGAAACATGAACAAGGGTGAACAGTAGCTTCCAAGCTTAGTGTTGTCCCGTTTTGTTACACTGGTTTAGTCAATAAATGACCTGAATACCCAGAATTTCAGTGGTGATGCTCATACTTCTGTGCTGATCTCATATTTTGTTCACCGCACTAGTAGGAAAAGAACCGGTCGCAGTATCCCGTAACAAATTGCTTTTTCACATCTTTTGTGTCAGAATGACTCCAACAGGAACGATGTACATCTTTTTATTCCATACCGGCTACCTTTGTGAGCTCAATGCACCGAACTCATCCTGAACCCATGAACTTACTTTACTTCGGCTATCCCAATGAGGGTGAACCGGTTTCTTGAATGTTTTGATTTACAGCTCCCCAAACACGGAGTAGGTGGCAGGGTTCTCGCCGATGCCGATAGATTATTGGTTCCAGCGACGAATGCGGACCCGGATATTCAACCTCGGACTTAACAGTATCCATCCACGCTTTTAGCCAACAAGCCCGACGACAACACCGGTTTCGGCACAATTTTGGAGCAGTAAGAGCTCTCATTATGTCGGTATGTGGGTAGAAAAGGGCGTAAAAACGTTGACACCTTGATGTCTCTGACGTGGTGCTCGACTGTGTACTTCGGTGTCGTTTGGTGCACTACCTTTTAACAAGTTTTCCTGCTCTGCTGAATGTTTCCCTGTTACACCCAGCTGTATGACAACTAAGCACCAACACATTGGGTGTATCTATGTCTCTTTGATTTTGATGCTTCGTACGCCACTTTATACTCGACCTCTGGCAAAAAAAATAAATCAATCTTTTACGTCGACTGATGTCTGCATGTGACGTGTCACCCTATCGCACCATGTTACTTTCGGTAGTTCAGAACCAACCTGTTTACCGCAACCCTATTGCCAAAGCCTAAGGTGCCGCACAAACCGTTACAACGAATGCATGTCGGTCCCTTTGCGAATACTAGCTGAAGAAATCTTCAGGTCTCGGTGAGTTGACTGTGACAAGACTCTAAGGTATCTTACTGTTTTTGCCGCATTATTCGTCAGCACGCGGGCTGAACTAAACAGCAGCTGCGGAACAATTTTCGGGACGTAAGTTTTTCATTGAACTGAGTTATGCTTTATTCACAAAGTTAGACATCAATTGGACATCTCTTCTGTTTTTGGAAAAAAACTGTCAAATTTGTTGGCCTCTACTTCCGTTTTCCTGATAAAGTGCCTCCTGATCAAAACCTTTTCTGTTTCAATACCACTCCATCCAGCTCGCATGTGATATCGTTCGAGCGGCTTTTGCAGATCGGGTTCAATTGGAGGAACTGCTCGCAGAATGCCGACGGACTGACTTTGCTATCTCCGCGCTGGATCGGTCACCCGTGGATCGCATGATGGAGGCGACCGATTACATTGTTGGTATAATGGCCTATGAACAAATGAGGGAAGCCAAGGTAGGATATTTACTTTATCACTCGGCGCATTTCTATCCGGACTCCAGTTTATCACTGTGGTAAATTGCATCTGTTCACTTAACTTGTCAGTCCTTCGTTTACTCAATCCTCTGTGAACAACACCGTATTGCTTGTGTGTTGAGTTCTCAGTCAACACCACCCAGTCTTTTCCGAACAAGTGAAACCGGTAAGCCAGGTAGGGACCGGAAATCATCAAGCCGCCTCATTAAGGCTGCTCCTCCACATAAATGATTCCTTATTATAAAGAGCACCTGTGGGTCAACTTTTTAAAAAGATATCCAGGTCTTCCGTCAGTGAATCCAGGACTGTTTTTTTTAATTCAGTGATTATCTCTGAACAATCAAGCACACCAAAAACAATTCAAAATGTCACCATTTGCCACTTGCTTGCCACAACATTTGTGCATGGATAGAAATCACCAAAACAGAACAGGATGTTTAAATCGATTCCAGCATTCATGTAAATTGAAGTCAGTGCAATTTTGTCAGGTTTCACCAAGTCAACTCGACAAAATAATTGTATTAGCAACAGAGCAACCCAGGCTCGAGCTCAATTCATTGTCTGTTGGACAGAATCCCACGAACCGGGTCGGATACGTTTCAGAGGTCATTCAGTGGTAGATTTCCTGTGTAACGTCTTTTGTAATCCTTTAAGTTGTGTCTATATGGACTAAATGAAGTGACGAATGTAATTTGGTTCGTGCAACCAGTTCTAAGTCGAATTGTCTCTCGCACACCGAGTTCCGTGAAAAAATGTGGTCGAAAGAAGTTTTTTTCCCTTACGAAGCTATTTCTCTAAGGGGAGCACCATGACATTGACTTTGAATTATCGTATGCTCGTACATGTCAACATTTTACGCTCAGACTTCATCTAAATGTTCAGCGCAGCATCGTCCGTCTCCTGTAAACGCTCTTTTAGTTTGCTATGCTGCATTGTCCTTATAGAGGCTAAAAATAGCTAATTTTTTTGCGCATAATCACTCAGACATCCAGTCATTTCTACTGGGGATAAATCCAGAGAGATCACTATGGTTAATTGGCTACTTGTCTGTAGTGGGATATCCGGGGTAAAATTGTTTCCGCTCTCTCATAAGGTGATTTTAATCACTCTTAACCTTTGAAAGCTATTCATACGCACCTCTAGCCTTTCACACTTTTCATTCACCTTTCGCGTAGACATGTTTCCACGTGAGTGATTTTCTAGCCGCTGGAAAGCAGCCTAATCTTACCCCGGATATGCTGACAACTCTGGCCGACTGGCTGTTCGAAGTTCAAGATCTATTTGGTTTCAATCACGAAACCATTCACTTAGCATGGGGTCTCCTCTATGCCTACTTCGACCGTGGTCAGTCTCTTGCCAGGTAAGGTACCTACGTTCAACCACACGGTTTTGCTCCTCGGGTTTCATGTGACACATGACCACCACGAACTCCAGTTTAAAAATCCAGGAGTCCAGTCAACTTCATTCTACTTTCCAAATGCCAGATTCTATTCATGATTTGAGGTACATGTACTTGACCCTTGTTCATCCAATAGGATTCCGTGCTTCGGACGACTGGCACATGATGATTGCTGAAACCTCAGGCTGTTGTGATTTCTGTAGGTTGTCCCCGGGAATTATTGTCTCGATAGGAAGACTCGCTGCGTACATGCACAGGTCTTTTTGTTCTCCTCATCACGTCTTGACTTTTTACAGGGATATTGCTATCTATACATTTGTATGCAAGCTCAAGATAGCTCGGCGTTTAGGCCGCGAAATTATTTTCTGTAGGTTGTCCCCGGGAATTATTATCTCGATAGGAAGACTCGCTGCGCACACGCACAGGTCTTTTTGTTCTCGTCATCACGTCTTGACTTTTTACAGAGATATTGCTATCTATGCATTTGTATGCAAGCTCGAGATAGCTCGGCGTTTAGGCCGCGAAATTACCGATTGGCAGGTCCGTAATTCGAATTCAATTCCGGCTTTTTTATTGCCCCTGTTCAAGCTTCGGAAACCTGGCACTATCTCGACCCTTGTGCTTCCTTCGAGTTGCATAGAAGCTATCTACCACAGTCGAATTGTTGCTAATAACGCTGTCATCGTGTGCCCAAAACGCAGAAGAGCAGTTCTGCCATGATCTTTGTCTTTTTTCTGTCTGAGTTAATTAGTAATGCTCTACCTCGGTCGAGTTTGAAATCGATACAGGAATGAATCGGGGTTGTGTCCTGCTCATTCTCTATTCACCAACCATCTACCAGAGGTATTCCGCCATTCTGAATGAGGCATGCCTATTCACTACCGGTTGGGCGGTTATTTGTTCATTCGAAGCGTTTCTCGGCCAAGGTACTGTTGCGCGAGTCCGATGTCTGTAGCTTACTATTTGCGGATGTCTTCACTTTATTTTCGCATTTTGTGGCGTAATTATTGCGGATGACTATGGCGTTTATTTCAGCGGCATCTATTTTTGCATTATTTGTGAGTATTTCTGAAACGCTTGTCTTTTATGAGCCTTAGCATTAGATCGTTGCGTGCTGTGCGAATTTCTGCCATCTTGGCTGCACGCTACCCACAAACCTGGTGTTTGCCTATGGAATGAGCGCACAAATTGCAAAATCTAACATCGGACCGCTTTGAGCAAAACATCACCTGCGTGTAGATACCGAAACTGCAGTGCGTCAAGCAGTCGTGCCGTCTCTGCTAGTGTACAAAGCCAAGCCTGGACAGGAAAAAAGGGACATGTTCAGATTTTTTAACGATTCCACTTGAAATGTCTGTGTAAAATCCGTCGGATCAAATGCAAGAATCGAGCACTGAACGCCGAAGTTCGATGAGCAAAGGTATTGAAGTTTGGTGCGGTGTGAATGGAAGTCAGCTCCGTTGCTTAGACTGCTTGAAGCGAATAGCCGAAACTCGCACCACTTAACAATTCGTTTACTGTCAGCTGAAGGGTAGAGCTCGAAATCGATGGCGTTATAAATCCCGCTGTTGGGTTGAGTTAGGAAAATAATTAATTTCAGGCCAGAGGAGAGTTGGGCCCCCGAGAACGACTATTCACGCAGGCGTGAGAAACTGGTGAAACTAATGAGCCGTTCGGAAGGCTTTCAAACTCCCGAGAACAACATTGATCATTTAAACCTAAGCGACATGCAGACGCACAATCTTTTGCAGTATCGGTCTTGTGGCTCACCAGTGTACGCACCGATCCACTTGCCAAACGCAACTAACTGGAACCAAGGTAAGATTGCTCCATATTCTGACCGATCCTTGTCCTATGTTCTCCTAAGGACTACCGTATCACTAACAGTATGTGGTTAACTTATCTTCTACCGCCTTGGCGGCCATGGGGAACAGTTGGATGGTGTTATACTGAGTAAGGAGCTGACGGATGACGCGAGTACTTCAGTGATAAACGAAACACTGTTGGCGGTGCCGATTGTTATGTTTTGGTCGAGTGATTGCTTACGACGGGTCTCTAGGTACGGTCGCTGCTCTTTTTCCCTTGGGTCTACACCGACGACAAGGGTCTTCGTGCAGCACCACATTCGGCAAAGGTATCATGACCAATCCGCCGATTAACTAACTAGAATCGTAGGTGTACTTCCATACTTGTAATGTCCCAAGTGACGGCATGGTAAATAAGTTAGAACGTTCGCAGGGTAACAATGCAGTTCTGGTGGCTCTGATTTTCTCTTATCGTGTTAGTTAGTTTCAGAGCTACAGTACTTCCCCCAGGAATGATCACTGCGGAGAATAGGGTTATTTGTTTCCCTTGGTATGAGACTTACCTGAAGGTTGACAGCTCATGGTTTCGCCATTTTTGGAGCTTATCCCCAGAAACAGCAATGAAGCATCAGTATTTGGACTCTGATGTTGTGCTGTTGATATCGATGATCCCCCGAAATCCCGTCAACCTTACTTCCTGTTTGGAAACCATATGGGAATTGTGCAAACCAGGGTTCGCCACGAAGAGACCGAACTTTACTGTGATGTCACTTCATATGCGCCATCGCTATCCATTGACTCTTACTAAGCGGTTTCACTTTGACGCAGTTGGTCACTCTCTTTAGGTTTGGGCAACCTGGAAGTATCCCAGCCCTCGTGCTTCCTTCTGGTGGCATAGCAGTTAGGCACCGTAAGGGTGCTACAGCTGAACAATTTTTTCACCCGATAGGGGTCTGGCAGACAATCTCGGCCCCCCATGTTTGGGGTTGGAAGACGTACAGCAACTTGTTCCTTAGAATTTTGTATTAGTGTGGTAGTCTGCCGGCACCCACCTCCTAACTTGAGGCCAGGCTTCTGGGCCAAAGGCATTGGTTTAAGGCTTCAATCGTCCTCTTGTTTAGAGCTGGGTGCTGTGGTATCGCGTACAACCACACCTGCACACAACCTACAGCCAGGAATAATCTTATGCCAAAGCGTAAACGGGTTACCCCTGGTGACTCTTTTTTCCACTCTTTGTCCCATCACTCTGCCCTGTTGATAACATTATCCTTGTAAGCTCATCCATTCGGTTTGCATCGGTCTTAGCCACTACATCTGCGCCTCGGTTGAGGCCGACAGCCTCGGACATTTCAAAATCACTCTTCGAACTGCTACACATGATTAATCTGGCTGATTCCAATGTTCGAACTCTGCAGCAGGAGGGAAAACAGGCTGCTCTCCCTCACACAGTGAACTTGCCTGGGACTGATGTATGCTGTGTATCGGAAACAGGAATTCAAAATCCCAGCACAATCGTTGAGCGAAACGCCCAATCACCATCCTCCTGCTATGGACCTCTGGTTATCCAGAGGCCATTGCGACAGGCTGGGTAAAGGTCGGTATCGTTCTAAGTCACCGGCTGGAAGGATCTTTGCTTGACTGGACACCCTTTACTAGTCGTGGTTCGTCTGGCAACGACTGTGAATTATCCCCAAGAACGGAAATATCATCGTTGTCTATCGTGTCTGCTTACGCTCCCGCCAACTTTAACTCTGACACCATCACAGGCAACTTCTATGACGCCTAGAGTGTTTTGTTACGGCGGGCTGAAAGCGCAGATATCGTTCTGGTTTCCAGCGATTTGAATGCAGACGTAACTCATCTGAGACGCGTTTGGTTCGTTGACTTTGACTGGACTGAGTACGTACGGATGACTGCGAACGGCCGCTTCGGTCATGTGCAAACAAACTATTCAAGGGTAGTACTTCAAAAATAACCGAAATATTCTTGCCATATGGCGCCCTCGATTCGACTTCCGTGAAGCCTGGTAGACACAGAACTCTAAAGAAGTGAAAGAGATTAAGAGTACCGGGCACACCTGAAGGGTGTTTCAGCTGACCCGTGCGACCGACACCCGAAAGGATCGAAGCCATAAAGACCACTGGACCGAGCACTTCGAACAAAAATTATCGTGGCCGTCTGTTGCTACTCCGTCGTATTCTCGAACTACACTACAATCCTGCACAGTGGTCCTGGAATTCCCTATGTCCTCGGGGATTTATGAAGCACAACCGTGTTCCTTGTCTGGATGGCCTCTCAGGCGCATTGTTAGAAGATGGGGTGAGGTCCTCAGTCAGCGCTCGTCTGATCTGTCGTCATTCGGGAAAATAGCCTATTCCAAATAACTGGGGATAATTGACAGTGATGTCCGTTTTCAAAAAAGGGCCCGTAGCGCATTCAGCAATCACAGTGCAATCAGCTTGACTCCAGTTGTAACGAGACCCTTGGTGTCACTTGTCCTTTGTCGCCTTACGACGGCCGGTGAAGCACTGACTCGAGAGCAGCAAGTGGGATTCTGGCCTGGTAGCAGTTGCTTTGATCACATATTGCATCGCATGGTAGAACGACGCCGTACGTATTAGCGAGATGGGTGTGCTAATCGATATCAGTGGTGTTCATGTTGTCAGCTTGTCTGAATGTGCATTCACCTCGAAGTAATTGTAATATGGTAGCACTGGGTACCTTTCCCATCCACTTTTATTTTTTTAACAAGGTTTTTAAATAAATTATTGATTTACGAAAGCGAGATATCCGTGTCGGATACCGACGACGATACAAACTAAAATGGTACCTGTCTTATCTTGGGACGGATTGTGTACTAGGGTACTTTTCAGGGATAGCTTCCTTTCTTCTCAGCCATCGTTCTCTTAGAGCGGCGTCACTCTACGTATACTGTTCGGCCAGACAGCATACAGTACAAGTGACCTTGTGGACAGTCCTGTGTTTGGTGACCTATGGAACTTCGAATCCATCTTAAGTTGCATCGACAGAGGACTTTTTCTCCCACGGAGCGTGAGCTAGTTAGTAAGAAGGCATCTCGCACCGTAGTAACATTACTTTGTTTGCTCCCTTATCCACTGATTGCCCGATACCCACCAATCCCGCAGCGCCGCGGAAAATAGGATACACTGGTAACTGACTACCAAATATGCTGCGTAGCTTTCCTCAATTTAGTTGTTTCATCCCCGCCCTCTCTTAGCACAGCATAAACTTACTTTACCATTCCAGGTCTGAGATTCAGCTAATGGCGTGTGCGGCTATCATGATTGCTTGCAAACATGAGGAAAGCAAAATGCCCCAGCTAACGGAATTTCTCTACATTACGGATGGCGCCTATCGAAGGGAAGAATTCATCACCGCTGAACGAAGGCTTTTGGCCGCAATTGACTTCGCCGTCCATCGACCGAATCCCTATGTGTTTCTTCGGCGGTTCGCCAGGGTAAGCAACCGATGACCGCTTAGCTAAGTCCTGAATGCTTACGCTTTCCGTATCTACGTTGATACTGGATTGCTCGAATGTCGTGTGCTAAGTTACATATAAAGACCCAGCAATGAGGTTTTCATTTATGGGCATAACATGGGTAATTGTCGTGTTTCTGTATTGTAACTAGAAATTGTCAAGACATTAATCAAGGTTGCGATGTAACACTTTCCTACTTCTAAGTACATGGTAGATGCTATTTTGATCTCCAGCTTCGCCAGCGATTTGACATGTAAATCGATGGGTTTACTTTTCATCTACCAAATCTTGTTAATTTCCTCCAAAAATCAGGCAACTGGTTATGGATAATGTATATGGTTGAAAAGCTTCATTGTGTTACCACATCACCATACTGAATATGGGCAACCTGCCACGATGCCGAACTTCTTCCCGCATTTCTGTATCAAAACATGGGGTATGGTCCCGATCTACGTACTGGTGCTTACCTCCCGTACTGGCCTCCACCGTCATCTGAATAACACTCCCCTGGATCACTAATTGGTACTTCCATTCATAACAATAGCTTGTTTTCACTAGCCCTAGCTGCATCGGTCTTTAAGCATTGTTTGTGTTTAGAAGTGAGTCGATTTTTTTTACCGATTAACCGGGTCGGCTAATTCGTATTACCTTGTCTAACCGTGTCTGGCGAAATCTACCTTATTCTAATGAGGGTGCAAATGACCGTAGTTACCTGACGTTAGTTGATGGATAAATCCACACACATATAGCTTCCATTCCACCCGGGGGAAGCACGAGGGCTAAGGTACTGCCAGGTTGTGGAAGCCTAAACAGGAGTAGTCGAAGACCTTCTGGTCAGTAAGTGCACACCTTATCCACTGAACTATCCCGAGCTCAGTCCACACAAGCTATAGTCGTTCTTACATTGTACTAACGTAAAGGCAATTGTGGCTTCCTGATAAATGTGTGCTGATCTTTTCATCCATTGATTTGTCGATGCGTTTGTACGTAAGCGACCCTTTCATTCTTACTCGTTTGAACATATAATTTGGCCAATCTGATAATGCAGCCCGGTCACTTTGGTGGGTGATCTTACGGCTAGATTCGCAGTGACTTCCTTATTTTACGCGACAACAGGGTCGACTGGTCCTGGACATCCAGGAATGTCTTGTGAAACATCTGACTTGACGCCGACTAATGTGTTCGTTGGTGTGGCACTGTCGAGTGAGTTGAATTCCAACCCAGTCGTCTGACGTCATCGCACAAACCACAGCAAGCGTCACTATAATGATGATGTAACAATTGGAATCGGCACAAAAAACTTGGCTCGACTCACATATTCATACGATGATTCATTAAAATATCATCCAGTATCCTCTCGGCCGTCTGCTGTCTAAAGTGTTTACAGTAGCTTCGATAGGCGTTTTCTGACACTGACTCCCTCACGCAAACGGTCCTGCCTTCCCTTTCAGGTATTGGATGCACACAGCAGCCACGTTCAATATATGTCGCGTTTTTTGCTGGCCGCTGGTATGCATAGTCATACAATCAGTTTGAAACGTGAGTCACGCAAGGCGGCTGCGGTCCTCTGGCTCTCACGAGTTGTGTTACGTAACCCCTCCTATGCCAACTGGGTAAGGCGAACGGACGTCCAGCAGCTACGTCAGTTGATACGTTCCTCTAAAGCTGCTCAGCTTTACTACGAACAGTGTACAAATCTAGATGTGGCCCGAAGCTCCTCTCTGCGACGACCGCTAGTTTGCCCGCAATCCGGTGCTCTAGATCTGACCACAACTAACACATCTTTGGGATTCGTCAGTCGCACCCTGAGTTTAACGAATGAAAATGCACCATTACCGGGTAGTATGCACCACTGGATGATGGAGTGTAGCAAACGGAACGAGACGTCAGTTACTTTGGAGTGAGTTTTGTGCCCCTTTTTGATATCATTGGCTAGATGTTATCGTCGCTTTCCTGTACGTATATCCACGAGACTCAGTAATGGTAGCAATGCACGATGTGGTGGTCGAGTTTGTGTTGCACTTCACTCAGTGACTGCATTGGCTTAGCCATGCAACGATGACCTAGTGGAAGCAGTGAGCACCGTGTCGTGAGCTGTTTTCGAATGGAATCCTAGTCTCATAGAGTAGTTGAGCAATTGTCAGTTTCACTGAAGCTATAGTACTTCACAAAATAATAAGCCATTAAAACAGTGTACTCCGATCGAGCGACGATTCTTATTGACCGCCGCTGCGTTACTTATCGTGTCGACTCATGACCGTACACAATACGTCATACTTCATCTTGCCACTTGTCTCCAGAATGCACCAGCTCCCACAATCAGTAGTTCCAGGTCGATGTGTCCTCACACATCTACATTGGGGGCGTGGTGGCTTAGTGGTTATAGCGTGAATTTATTGACTGGACGGTCCATGGTTCGAAGACAACCTCTGCCTCTCGACTTCCTCTGTGTAGGTTTGGGCAACCTGGTGGTATCCCAGTCCTCGTGGCATGGCAGTGATTCAACTACCTAGACAAGTAAATTCTTTCACCGTCAGCTTCCTAATGTTATACTGAAGCTTAATGAGGTGCTCCTCAATTTTACAACACCGCTTTGCAGGTCAGTGCTAAAGGGACGTCTCGTCACCTAAGGGCGTTATTTAGGTTTGCATGGAATTCGAATTAACAAGGTCTTTAAGCTCTTATACAGGATGAGGTTTGACTCCAAGGGCAATAGGACAGACATACCCAACCAGTATTCCTCTAAAGAAAATAGTGCTTTCCATCCTAAATACTTAGAGACATGCCATGGTATAGTATCCAGAAATGAAAGCGATCACTCAAACTGAGCTCTCTGGCATCTTCACACTTCTTGGCCGGGGTCAGGTAATTCTTCGTGCGAGTGGCACGTAACCGACTCAATAACGAGAATGCTCTCAGTTCCTTTCTGGTCTGCCTGGCTAAAGGATGTCCGTAAATCCCACCAATGATGCTTCATTGGCAGAGTGCCCTTGTGTGTTCTTCATGCTCCTCTACAGTGAACGTCCCTTATTCCCATTCGTTTTTCTTATGAACATATTACTTTTTATCTAACTTTTCATTCTTTATTCCCACTTATTTCTAGGACGTTCTTACCTCAGGTGTATGACTGTTAAACGCCAGTATTTACTACTAGTGCACAGCCATTGGTGAGGATCGCTAAATAAATCGATCACAAATCCGAATAAAAATAGGAGTTTGAGCACAATCCTGTCTTTGATCGCTAACCGAAACCAGGAGTTTCGGTCTTCTTTAGCTACTGAACTTTATTGTGCTGTCCGTTTTACTGTTTAGGACGGGGTCCGCGTGATCCCCACTGCCTGGCCGGGGACGCTGCAAGGCATGACTGCTAATCAATCTCAGTGGCCTTTCTGTTGTCATTTTCTATCCACATTACCTGAATGGGTGTCTAGAGGTGTAGTCACCTAAGAATGATTGTGGCGGGCTAGCATTAAGTCCCTTCTCCATCCGGTTTTATTCTTTTTATATGAGACTTTCAAATAAATTGTGGTCGTACGGCAGCGAACATGAGAGTTGAACACTGATGTTATGTTGTCGATGATGATGGTGATGACGACCGTCTTCAGCAAGGATATGACTCGAATTTTGGGAGTCGCTCACCAATTGGTGGACCAAACATAGGTCTACTGTAACCTCTTGGCTTTTTCGTGATATCAGTTCTGCGGATGGGGAATTCCACCTACACCCCGTTATGATAACTGAGTCAGAAACCTGGCAATCGTTCTGATGAGGGATTTTCAGCATTGCATTATGTTATCAACGTTCAACTGCCTGGTCTGATAGAACCGTCAGGTTTGCAGCGCTGGACGATTCCGAGAGGAAACAACTTATGGGCGATGGTTAGAATAGTTTGAGCGGCACAATGGCTACCTCGAAGAGGCAGTTTCATCTGAACACGCACCAAGCCTGGATACTCTATGGGTTGTGAAGTCATGACCAGGCATCGAAGTATGAAAACCCTAACAATCAGCCTTATTCGCGCTGACAGCTAATAGCTCTCCATGGATAAAATCTTTTACGAATGCAATTTTAAACAACCTTACTTAAATCTGCCGCATCACGCGCCGTGCAACTCATACTACAATGGCACTCGAAGACCCAGTGACCCTAAACCCACCTCATGTTTGCCACGGAACAAATCAGTATGGCATTTACTCGGATGACCATCTGAGTCCCAATAGACTTGTAAAATACGAAGCCAGTCATCGGGTTCAGACGCACTAACGGTGTTTAATTTACATCAAATTGTCTTCCAAAAATATGCAACGATCCAGTGTTAGCTTCAGGTTAGGTAGCAGCTCAGGTGCAAGCACCCACTCGAGTTGCTACTCGGTGCTCTAGGCATGGGTGGAACCAACTTAACTCCCGCTCCGTAGTTCTGTGTCGAAATAAAAATTGCCCGGCTCCTTGTTTTAATTCGTTGTTGAATGCACAACATAGCCTCTTCTCAGTAACCGCTGGCTGGACCTGTCGAAAACCGTCGCTTGAAAGAAGTGAACTTCACAGACAATGAGATGATTCGCAGTCTTGCGTGCTTCCAAACATATTCTTGTGTAAAACCAACATTCGTTCGCCAGTTTCAGAAAACAAATGCAGCTGCTGAGGTATGGACAAAGTGCAAGATGGAATCTTAATACCTGTGTCGAATCTGAAGTGACCTATCAAAATTGGTCAGTGCAGATGGATACCTCTTGGGTTTTCATCCTGCACTTCGGAGTTGCTGATGTTTGACAGTGTTTTCGACAAACTGCTCCGGGGCAGTAGTGGCTTCGGTCCAAGAATACTAAATTACACTCACGCCTTTCATGTTTACACTGAATAGCTCCAGAGACTGGATGAATTGACTACAAATTCCGTGGGTTAGTCTACTGCTTCCAGTCATTTTGGATACAATAGAAACGATCGTACGTCCGGTAGATCATGGAGTAGCGGCTGTACCTCCGATCCGGAGTAAAAATGCAACTGCTGTCCCCGTTATCCGGCTGCCCTGGAAATGACTCTTGAAATACCATAGACGCTGGGTTTATGTTATATATCTATACAAAGCTATCGATCTCACTGTAGCAATCCCAAACGGAGGAGCTTCGTTTCTACAAACTGTTTACAGTCTTTTAGAGTCCCTCGCGTACTTACGCGGTTTACAGCGACCTTCCTATGTTTCAAAAGTAGTAATCGGTCATGTACACCGTAATCGACAAATTGTCACATGGCTAGTTGCTTCACTTTGGTCATCTGGACGACTTGGTGTCGCCCTGCTTTCTAGCCATGACGCTCCTGGTGCGGTTGCCATGTTCAGCGTTCATGTGACTAGGATCGGCGGAGTAAATTTTACTTGTCAACTTTTGAGGTTACATTTTAGTTGAGTGGGATTATCTTTCAGTTGGTCATCACCAGTTCAACGTATACGGTCCGGATGGGCGAGAATACTAAATTGATGCATTTAAATGCACCACCTTGCTCAATACCGTCAACCTACCACCACCGTCGATGCCATGGGAACAGAAACGGCCACGTTGCACAATCCAGCGACATTACTCAGTTTTGTTTCTCGGCAATACACCAGTATGTCATCTTCAAAATTGTCTGGGCAGAAAAAAAGCGGAGCGGCTTTTCTTCAGCTGAATAGCCTGTCAGTGACATTATCGCTGGCAGATATGTGACTACCCCAATTCGTCGTCGTTGCCGTTACTGTGTTAAGAAAGCAATCTCGTAAGGACACTGGCTATATTCGTAACAGAAACTACACACAAGGTTGCTGAAAACTCTTCGACAGCCCGCGACCGATTTCGCTCTTCTTGGGGCTCATCAGGTAGACGCAGTCCCCGAATTTCCGTCAACCTTATGTACTCCTGTGTGCTACTTGAACCCATATTGAAATAGATTTCGATATGTACACCCATTTGCATATCAATTTGCTTTTCACGGGAGACTCAACTGAATCTCCCGATTATGTTCTTCAACTAAATGTGCTGCACCAAGGCCGCCTCATGTTTAACTTGGAACGGTAGTGTATTTTCACAAAGGATTCAGATAGTTTGACGGAAACTCGAGGACTGCGCCTGCCATTATGTTCTTCAACTAAATGTGCTGCACCAAGGCCGCCTCATGTTTAACTTGGAACGGTAGTGTATTTTCACAAAGGATTCAGATAGTTTGACGGAAACTCGAGGACTGCGCCTGCCTGATGAGCCCCAAGAAGGACGAAACCGGTCGTGGGTTGTCGAAGAGTTTTCACCAACCCTACGAGCAGTCTAGACTACTCTTGAAGCTGTTCGTCAACCAATCACCTTTTCTATCAACCTAGACTGTCTTTGGTGTATTGTTTCCTGTAAATTCAAAAGACATTTGTCATTATAGACAGGGAGGTATGTTGGCCTAGTTACCCAGTCTATTCTCATCGTTGCCCGGATTGGAGCTACTCTTCATTGCGCTACTTCCGTGGCGTTTCGTTCTGATTCATCCGGCATCGGTCACCATCTCAAGCTATCCACATTGTCTACGGTTTTTCACAGCGCACTCCACTTTATCTACTTTAGGGCTGTTTTTATTTCTGTTCACCAGCCGCACAATCAGCGAACCATGCTCAGCAGAATCCAGCTCTCAGCCATGTGCGAGGCCACGCTGTACATCTGTTCCCCACGAGTATCAAACTACTGTCACCGCCTATTCGCCGAGTTGCATCGCAGATACTCCACTAGATCCTTCCATTCAACGCGACTTGGAGGCTATGAAATCGGAGGAGGAACAACGATCTCCGTTTTGGCCACCGATTCTACAGCACATAACAGGGTATAAAGAAATGGATCTGATTCCGCTTGCTGTTCGTTATCACGCGATCGCCTTGCGGTTGTTGGCTGAGGTAGCTCGCGGTGGACGCCTCGCTGCTGAGAAGGAATCAACTTCGGGCGGTGGTGGCAAAGTTAATTCGGCCTCGTCTACGCCTAATCCTCCTGGAGAAACTAGTTCGATGGTGCCAGGGGATGAAGATGAGGTTGACGCTGATTCCGCCAATCAAGTTCAACAGCGATGTATTTCTCCTGGCGGACACTATCTTCGGCGGCAAGCTGTCACCAGATACTGCACGGAGTTTGTATTACCTTTCTTTAAATGTCTGCATTTTTTTGGTGCATGTCACTTGCTTCGTGGAATCCTGAATGCGAAAAGAGATTTCAGGACTCATCTGGGATAGTCATATTAATTGCCAACTATAATGTTAAATATAGGTCTGTTGCCTGAAGAATTATATCGTGGATTCCCAGACCAAACATTACCCCACAAAAGAGGCCATCATGGGGAAGGTAACATCTGGCCCCTTGACCTCCATTTGGGGGACCGTTTATTGTATCGTACCAGTGTGTCGAATCGTCACAAATTGTACAAATTGGGGTGCTCGTAAATGTTTGTACCTTACATTACTCCTTAGGTTAAGTTTCCAGGCCCCTCGAACCAAGTCAGAATGTTTGTTGTTCATTTGGCAACCTGATTGACACGAGCTCTCATTTTTTACCACTCTCTTTGGTCTCCTCCTTTATGTATAAATGGTTTCATTACCTAACAACAACCAACTATCAAATTGTGTGTAAACATCCAGTGATCCACGGGCCCCTTAAAAAATCACGTGCGATTGATCCTTTGAAGCCTCTTCATCGCTACAGATTATTCCAAAGTACCATTTTCAAGGAGGGAATGACAGCGAGGCGAATGACCTGTCGAACTTAACCCTGTGATAGAAGCCCTCTAAGGTGGGGCACATTTGTGCAGAAAATAATATGAGGCCCTTTAAAGTAATCTGGGGACCGAACTACACAGGGCTCCTATAGGTTCAGCCGCGACACTCCCCAGACAGCAGTATGAGTTGTCTATTACCTTCCTAGGGAAGTTGAACTCATTTTCAGACCTCTGCTCTAGTCTCACTATTCCTCCCTACACAGTTCGTTATCAGAGACGCCTAACTGTTTGCGTACTTTGTGAGTGATCGAAAATGGTTCTGTTTTAGTCGGTTATTTAGCTGACTGCACCTTTCTACATAACTGTATGGAAATTTCCAACGCTTGTACATAGTAACTTGTCTCTATCACACGTGGGAAATCAGCTACGTTACGGATTTTTGTAATTTCGGCCGAAGAGTTTGTTCGGCGCGCCCCTAGTACCCGTTGATTACAGTCCGTTTTGTCACCCTTAGGATTAATAAAGAGATACTAGTAGAATTCTTTATCCATTCGACTGTTTTCCGCGACAGTTTTCTACATCAACTATATTTCTAAATTTTTTATTGCTGTCTGTTTCTCCCTGTTTCAGTGATTTCCTCAATGTTGCGGATGCCTACCCTCAACTCGCGTTCGAAAACTTCGTACCCCATTTTCCCTCCGTCCAATGTCCAGAGACTTGCTCTTGTTTTGTGTGCCTCAATCTGGTTCGTCAGACCTGACGCGGTCTAAATTTGCTCGGTGGATCGATTATGAGTTGTAAATCCATGACGCAAGTCGCTTGGTCCGTATCATTATGCCCCGTCACCAAATCAGGCTGTTAAGGGCTTAGTCTCCGTACTTTGGGTAGTATACCGGAACATTATTCTCAATTCCATTCCGTTTTAGCCCATGTTCTTACTCGATCGTGCTGTTTCTAGTTACCGTCGAAATCTATCACGGCTATTCATCGGTTTTCACCATCACCTACATCGTGGCTATATTTGTTAGGAAACTTCAGAGGAGATGCTTGTTTCCTCAAACTTTCGAGCTTTCATATTCGGTTCCTTTTCCCATTCCTATGTTAGTACTACCATTCGTGACTCGCAGCGATTTATCTTCTCATTTCAGCCCTTCTTTTTTCCTCTCCTCCTCACAACACAACCTAACCTAAACAAAACTGCGTCAAAACTTCCGTTTCGCTCTTTTATCCCTTTCCCATACCTTACTACCCAAAATTAGCCCTTCTATAGTAAGTCTGTCAGCAGACGAGTGCGCACTCATTCAGCTTTCTGACTTCGGCCGCTTGCGGTTGCTCAATTTACGTCTCTGTGTATGTGTGTTCCGTGTTTTTTTAATGCATCAGTCCCATGTCTTTAGGTAGCGGGTATACATGTGCTATTTAAGTGTATTTCGTTTCTTTTTCTTTAGAGTTCAGTGCCCATGTGATATTGGGGCGGGATTCGGCCCCGTGCTTCTCAGTCATTCTTTCGTCACTCAGTAAACCCTAGAGAT
The DNA here is from genome assembly GCA_003604175.2 of Clonorchis sinensis. Lineage (NCBI taxonomy): Eukaryota > Metazoa > Platyhelminthes > Trematoda > Opisthorchiida > Opisthorchiidae > Clonorchis > Clonorchis sinensis. Next base: position 201,440,872 of record CM030369.1, read on the forward strand.
CACATCATTGCTCGTCGCGTAGAACAACATCAGTCTCATCTCTGAAGGCGAACAGAAAGCGCAAACGGTAAACCGGCCACCGTCGTACCGTCCTTTAGGATTCGCTTCACACTCCCAACTGAGAGTCATCGGTCCGAGTGTGTAGTATCTAAACGTGCCGTTTCTGAGAATGATGGGGGGATCACTGTAGGTCGCGAAAATTCTATGAATCTCGGATACTGAATTATATCAGATAAGGTCGTTGCGCGAGTTTCAAATGCCCGAATTAATTTTGCCCGTTCACGCCACTTGTAGCCACAAGAAATGTCAGTAAATCTTCAGAGTTGCATGTATGCCTCAAGATATGGTCTCTACTGATAAAATCTTCGTGGTATTTGACGGCCTTTGTCTTAGAACGTCACTTGATGTTGGGTTACACTGTAGGTAGTTTCTTATTGAAAAGTTCAACAACTCAAATCGTGGTTGCTTTACCGTGTGCTACGCCTGTTGAAGCTAGTGTTGTTTTCCCTGGCTCCTTCAGAATGAAGTAAACTTTGCTGGACGATGCGGAATCTGGCTGAATGATGTGCGGGAAATCAGTAGAAGCTTGGGGTGGTAAATGTGACCCACATTCCGCGACGGAATCCCGGATACTGTCTGCGGCTGCACAGAGGTGCAAAACGTGATCATGGACCAGTATCTAGATTGTTGTTACTGTCTACTTCTATCCAAATAATGTGTATGTTTGGAGGTACAGACACTGGTATGCTTGTGGTAGACCAGTCCAAAGTTCTCCCCTTCCCAGTCTCCCAATTATTAGGCTTTCGGAAAAATAAACTTTGGTTGTATGGCATCAATACTTTGCATTAACACTAATTTCCTTTGTCTGTGTTGTTGATTATTTCTTGTGCTTCCGAATTTTACAAGAATGAGTGGTTACCTTCCCTCTAGTTGCTCTACGTTAGGCTTATTTACTGTATGAGTTGTCTGAAATTCTGTTGATGTGTTATGTCACGGTCAGGTGGGGGGGGGACTTTCGACGTGTAATGTGCTTTCCGGCTCGAAATGGTTCAGTGGTTGAAGCGAATTCACTGACCAGAAGGTCCATGGTTCGAACCCAACATCTGCATCTCAAACCCTTCTGCCTAGACCTGGGCAACTTGGCAGTATCTCAGCCTTCGTGTTTCCTTCGGGTGTCATGGCAGCTAGGCGTCAGACGGTGCCACAGCTAAACCTTTTTTTTCTGGCGCTTATTTCCGCTGTCAAGTTGGAAGTCTGTTATCAGTACAAATCAATTCATCATCAGATAATTATCGTCGGGAACGTTAGGTTCAGTTTTGTCGAGGAGATCCAATCCTGCTAAGTCGAATCAGTCGAGTTTTTATATTTGACACTTTTAGTAACTGTTAACTGATCACAGATTTTTTCCTTGATTGCTATCAGTTGTTCTTCCGATGTAGTTAGGCGCGGATGATTCACGTATTTGGTGAAAAGTATACTACTGATGCCAAAAAGTTATCTGGCAATGTTTTAAGCGTGTCTAATCCCGAATCTGCACTGCGTTACCTTAATTTCTACTTTCAGTCGAAATGGCAATGGAGTTGGTTTCATTCTGCGGCGCAGTTACTGGTAACGTGGTAGAACAGCAGGTCTCCTGTGTGCCAACAGGAAACTGCAAATGATCATTTTTAGTACAAGTGTCTGTTGCAACGTGTTCGAACAAATTAGGGGTCATGCAGTGAACTATGGGTTTCTGGAGCCCTCAGCCTGGAGTTGAAGTGTGTCAGCTCATTCGGGAAAGTATGTAGATCGTTCTATGTATGTTGACCGCACCGTTAGCCCCGTTTTTCAGCGTGAACCGTAAGTGTTCCAAAATCGCGTCCGTTGAGTTCCTTGAGCAACTTCTATCTGCTCTGTTTCAGTGACTGTCCCCAAGTCTGTGGATTCCGTTGCTTTGGGATCTTCGTGTCGCTTCCAGAGCTTCAGCAATAGCTATTTTCGGGTCCGCAACTTTCTGATGGATACTGGTCGCAAAACCGCTGGCACGCCTACTAGGTTTGATTCTATTGACTGGGACGGTTTTGCATTGCTACACTGAAACTCTCACTGATGATTCGTGGAATAAGTAATCGTAGCAGAGCGTTGTGATTTGGGGATTATATCTAACATTCTCATTGTACAGGATCTTTCGCCCAGTATGTGGGTCGATGGTTCCGGGTTGACTGACCCATAGTAGACGGTTAAACAGTTACCGGGTAGGAGTGATTACACACAATGGAATAGTGTGTTCGTCCCGCTCCGTTTGATGGCACAGGAAACCAAACCACAAAGGAGTAGGTGCACAACAGTGTCTAAGTGTATGACACTTATTCTGAATAATATAGGGGAGATCCGGCTGCATGTACAAATGAACAGGATGCTAGGAAAGATAACAGGATAATTAAACCTATATCCCGATGATTCGGACAACCTATTTGGATAGTTTCTCTTAAAGCTAGACGAAGAGGTCTAGACAGACAATCGTGATGGCCGTTGATTGGTTCGCCGACCTGGGCAATTTGGTTACGAACGTTTCCTCACTAACAAAGTGACATCATCATGCGTTGAGATTGGAATTCAGTCAGCTATTGATATTGCACTGAAAGAAGTCTTAGGAAATTCACGTGGACATTCTAACATGAACAAAGTGCTTGAGGTCTCGGTTTGCTTTTCGTTTATTACCTAAAACCAGGGCATCTGTGACAATATATTCATATTTATATAAATTGGTGTACCTTTTTGTTATGTCGCGCCATCCTCAAACTTGCCGCAAATTCAAAGGCATTACATTCAGTGTATCCCCTAGTTACAAGGTAAATGTACAAAGACTCCAGAATCCAAAGCATAGCTTCGCCATTTTCACAGCACATGTCAAAGGTTGTGGTTACCCTAGCCAGTCTTTCCGGAAACGTCATTTTTCCTCCAACTTTCCGAAAAGAACAAGCTGGACGACAGTCTGACATCGTGGTTTTCGAACCCTCCTCGTATCTCCATGGCATTTAGTCAACACCAAAGTTGAACACGAACAGGTGAGTTTCTTTATTAGACACCACTGAGTTAGCAATAGTCTGTCGGGACCAGTATGTTGGTGCTTCGTCTCTGAGTCCGTCGACGGTTCCGCTTGCGCTGTTTCATTGAATAGTAGCAGGTGACCAGTGCGCTGCCCTATGATGCAAGTGCTCCATGACACTGGAACCGAATAGACTATTGCTATTGATAAGTCCAGTTACCGAAAATTTTTAGAAGTTTGTTGCATGGCTCAGCTAGGCCTTCTGTTGTGCATCCGCAGTTTTTCATTCCCCACTTCTTCTTCCGACTTTGAATCCACAACAGCATATGCAATTATTTTCATCCATCGCTCTGTTGTTATACTACTGCTATGCTGTTATACTACTGTCTTTCCGGGAACCTGAGTTTTACCAGTCTTTTTTCCAAGTCAGTTCCCCTGAAGCAATAAGCCCTCCATTGCACTGAATCAACTGATCGCGCGCAATTGTTGGTCAGGTACGCCGATTGCAACTGCCTGTGATAGTTGACGTCCCAACTCCACGAAGTGGAAATGCTCGGTTACCGTCGACCATCTCGGTTGTCTACGCAAAACGACTGATCGCGCTCTATGACAATTCGTAAGTCAATCTGTTCTGAACTAATGTCACGTGATATAATCCATGCACAAAACACAAGATTGATGGTTGTTCTTACGTGAAAGTCGGTCACGTGGCAGTAAGCGAGCTACCGTCGCGAGCAAGCACCACCACCTATTTTCATTCTGGTTGTTCGTGACATTTTTTATCAGTCTTTTCCCCGACGATCATGATGGCTGCTGTTCAATGTCCATAGCCGGCTGATGATTTGTTTTGGTGGTAAGATTGTGGAATTCCAACTCCGACGTAGATATAAGGCAGGATCCGCCTGGTATATGTGAGTAGTGGATACAATTTAAGTAGATGCATCATCAATCGCATTGTCAGCTGGAATACACCATTTCTGCATAAACGATCTTTCCTTAGTGAAACTAGCTTAGTCACACTCCAACTAGCAGCCGACTTATCGGGACCGAGTGACATACTTTTGTTAGAAGGTTCATCATTTCACGTAAGCATTGTGATACACAAAGCTGTTAGAAAAACTCATTGTCTTATCCCAAATGAGTAGGCACCGCTTCGTTTATCTCTGAACAGGATTTGAGTGCCAAATTGTTATCAGTCCCAACTATTGGAAACAGACAAATTGGTCCCATAGGTAGTTCGCTCGCCGCACCAACACAAACCACCTATGCTAGGGAGAGCCGCTCAAATGTCTTCCGTATGGCCCTCGAACTATCTGTATTCTCACAAGCAGTTCATCTGTCCTGCTCATCGGAATGGTGTAGAACTGCTGGTTGGAGATGCGACTGTTGCAAACTTGTGCAGTCATTTGTATCTTACTGCATGGCTACCTACTCCCACTAGAGGCGGAGTCAGCTCCGCAATTCCACCGTACTCTTGCTCCCCGTGAACGAAGGACCGAGGCGAGGCCAGGAGGCCATATTCAGCTTCCATAAATGCATTCCGTGTGTAGCGTTGAGATTGAAGTGCTCGCCTTTTGTGAATAATACTAAGCAGGTAAATTTGATTATTTCAAGGGTTGATATGCACACAAGACTCCACTTACTCTAGAATTAAAGTTAAATGTCCTGGTAGTGAACTGTATACCGTTTTGTCTTACACCGCAGATGTCACACTACTCTACTTGGGTCGTCCTTATCATACCTCATGGATGGACATTCAGGGAGCTTGATTCGGTGCAGAAAAGACCATGCATCGGCCACAGTTGAATCACTCCTCAATGTTGCTAGCTGTTAACATATCAAATTACTATCGCCATTTGCAAGCGTGAAGCATTCTGACAGATTTAACGGCACTGTGCCTCAATGAAAGGGGGTCTGTTCTATGGTACGCATTGAAACCATTGTTATTGTACACGGTTGCTCAGTGAATGACCGGAAGGTCCGTAGTTCGAATACAGCTCCGACGTATGGACTGCTCCTGTCTAGGCCTGGGTAACCTGGCAGTATCTCCGCTATCGCGCTTCCCTCGGGTGGCATGGCAGCTATGCACCTAAACGGTGTTGCAGCCGAATTGTTATTTTATTCGACCATTTATTTTGATCATTGTGTTCTTACCCACGGTAAACAAAGAATAGACTGTAGGACAAAATTTCCTCAGGGAACTGACTGGAAGACATTCTGACCTATGCGCTACGAGTGTGTGGGCAGCGTCTATTTAGGGGTTATCGATTCAATAGTTAAAAACTTCATTTTGTTTTGTACGGAGAACTTCAGTTTTGAAGTGATCGCCTACGTACAGAGCGATGATATCACAACTGGTAGTCGTTAGTCACATCCTGGCTGACATTGTTAGCAAAAATAGCTAACGAAGTCTGTGGTTAGGTTTTACGTGCTTCTCATTTGGTCATTATTTCGGTCAATCCTTTTAAATTTTCACCGTAATTTATCCATGTCCAACGAGGAGCAGCAGACGGAAACCTGGCTGTCCTGTCAATTACCCAGCGTCAGAATGATGGTTTGCGGTACACAGTCTACCGCGAAACCACATTTAGTAGATTCTGTCCAATGACAAGCGACGTTTGATGAGTGACAACCCTTGTTCACAGGGCTGAAAACATCTCTGCGACAGATGGGAATTAATGGAGGACACTCTGTTGACCGTCGAATGTCCGGACAAGACTCATCTCCATCCACAACAAACTTATCCTTCCACCGAGTCTTGCGACTGTGCCCTTGAAGAAAGAAGTCCTAATGTGTTAGCACTTTAAAGGTGACCGTACTTCAAACGACAACTGCGCATACCCCGTCTTTCGTTTGCACCTGATCTCTGCAACTCGGGAGATGGTGTTTGGGACTAGGTCCAAAAGGTTATCTGATCACTCTACCTCACGTGTGATCCACCAGTTCACCTACAATGATTAGTAGAACTGATCGCCGTCTATACCAGAGGATTTCTGAGCAGAATTGATTAAATCAATTTTGTAGATAAACATCGTCAGTCGCACAGGAGGGCGTGGATTATGAAACATATCTTTGAGACTGTTTACGCCCTTACTATTTTGTTGCATAATCCAAACCAGAAATCGCCGATTTTGTGTCAAATAATGAGGATCAGATTAAAGAAACCAGGTGTAGAAAAACAACAGTTCCCACCTGGACGCCCAACCCCGAGCTGAGTCTTCCTGGAGTGACATTTTAGACTAATTACTGCCATGCTATTTGCCTATAAATGTGGATTGTTTCACGATGGAGTTTTATTGTTAAAAAGTAGACGAGGGCTTACTGTTTTTTGTAAGAATCCAAGTAGATGTAGCATGAACGAGAAGATATATCCCCAGGCGTGCCTTTCGTCCATGCTCCATGTCTTTCGACTTCTCAATTTAAGATCTACTTTCTAACAGCATACACCAGTGCCTCTTGGTTATCTGGGCAATATCAATGACCGACGTATTATGGAAGTCACGCGGGGAGCAATGGCAGACAACTGCCGTTCCGTTAGACAGAGGCATTGCGAATCACCCGTGAAATTCAGGTACATAAGCGTGATGAGAGCGAGCGATAACTCAATTGTTGAGCAGAAGGTCGTTGGTTCGATTCCGTGCCCAGAAGTGCCTTTTCGCTTATCCTACGTGCACCCGGACCTCTCATTTAAAGATGACGAAATCAGTTTGAAATTTAACATGTCGCAATGTGTCTTCGTTTCGTTCTGACGAAGCAGATTGATGGGATGTAATGCGTCAACCTCTTTGATGCCACACAAAATATTACTTTGTGAACGGTTTTCATTATTCGAACATAAGGACGGATCTTTGATTTCGCGCATAGCGCACACACTTGCCGAGCCAGATTTTCACTGGCGATCACAATTTTAACTACCGTGTCACTTTGACATTACGAGTACTTTCTAAAAGGAAGGGTCCACGGTAAATAACCTAAACCTCATCCCAGTCAGCTACATGACTCAAGCCATACCAAAATGGGGTTGTTGTGCATTGCCCACTGGAAGAAAAAGGTACCCTACTCTTTTCCTAAAGGTCAACTAAAGAACAGGCGAATTACTTGCTGGATGACTTCTCTCCTTTGACACGAAAGCTTCGTCAGGTCGACTGAGTAATTTACCAGTTTGGTCGATTTTTTAGGGCAAACAAGGGACCAGGCAGCTTAAAAACACCATAAACGAGAGGTTCAGCTGGGTTCCAGGTGAGTCTCTCGAAAAACCAAATTTGTTTGCAAATGAGTGTATTTCGCCAATCAGTGAGTTCTTTTTCACTTAGCATTCTCTCTAGTCTTGGGCAGTAGCTCAACCCTCGTGTTTTTTTGAAGCCGCGAGCAGTTTTGGATCGAAAGGGTGCCCCGGCTGAACGGTCATTAGTTATTTATTTCCAACTAACAGACTTGCTCAGTGCTGATTATTAGTTAAGAGTTCTTGTTGGTTAGCGTGGATGACTAACGTTTCCAACTGATTGATTTGAGAGAATAATCGTCAAGATAGGTCTTGTTTCCGACCTTGCAATTCCGGTTTACAGCACTTGAGTTGAATATTCTTGAGTCAAGTTCACAACTTTTCTTTGGTCTCTGTCTGTAAACAGTAGGGCAGTTCAGGCAGTATCGTATCAGCTGGGTGAAGTTGAGCAAATGATATAAATAATTGTCACTTTCTAGATGATAGAACTGGGATCTGCATGGGCCAAGTCAAATTTAATGACTGCTGTCAGTCTATCAACTTCACATCAGAACCGTTCAACACAGCACAAAACAAAAACCGTGACAGAAGAATGTCGAATGTTATTAGAGAGCTGGTGATTGTAGGACACGGACGCCTCATTAATTTGGGAAATCGGTCGCTTTGAGGCTGGGACGACGATTCGCATCACATCAAATCGCGATGAGGAGGTTAAGTGAGGTGAAATTTGGTGGTTAAGTGCCACTTAGAAGTAACAACTGAAAGTGATTGAACCCGGTTGGTGTAACTTCCACCACCCAGCTCACATCCACGGTTGTCTCACTCGTAAGAAACAATGAAACCTGTAACCGTTGACCTCAGTCGCAATTAGTTCTAGAGTTAAACTTTATTTCTTGATCTGATCGGGCTGCTGAGTCAAAAGTGGGGCGTCTTCTATCGATGGATTTGCCAATCGTTTTCATAAATTTTCCGGAAACATGAAAGAGACGGATATGCGTCAGAAAATGATGACCTCTGGAGGGAACAAGCAAAGCAGTTTGGATATTTTATCGACCTCGTTGGGGGTTATAAAATATTATTCACTTGACTTGACACAATATGTCTAGTTATGTGCTAAATGAACGGAAAAGTGGAACGAAAGTATGTATCTGTTAAACTGATATAGCCTCGTTTTGTCCGATGAAGGTCGCTGGAGAATCAAGTAATTTTTCCGTGTCACATGTCATAACTACTCACTAACCCGCAGTACTTGGTAGAATGATCACAAACAAGTTGTACCTAAACGGTCGTGTGTCCGAAGATGACCACGAATGCATTCTAAGGAGCCATTGCTGTTATTGTATATTAATGCAACACTTTGTCTTCTCATAACTTTGTAGCTTAGCAGATTTCAAATCAGTTCGCCCCGCAAATCTAGAATGGTGGACGGGCAACCTCGCGGTCAGTTTTGACCTCAAGCAGATTCGTCACAATTCTTTCACCAAAGGCCGTTACTTTTGTTCACTAGGTTGGACTGGAGAAAACACGTGGTTGTTCATTCAGTCTTCGTGTTCCTTTGGGTCAAAGACGACTGGAAGCATTGTTGTGGGACGTCTATGTAATTGTGAACTCACTCCCTTGCATCTGTCCACACACATGTCTTTTCATTCACTATACGTGTATTTGGACCTTGCATTTCAATATCTCCCAAATCTATGTGACCAATTCGTGTTCGCTACCCGCATCCTATCGTTTGACACCATTCCCAGTGAAAGTGAACCTGTTCAGGTTTTCAATCATTTAGACAACAGTATATGCGATTACTGAGTAGAAACAAGCAAAAACCGGCTCTTACATGGTTGGCATGCTGTGTTTCCCTCGCCCAAATTCCTTATGATGTTGAAATCAACTTACTATTAGGGTGAATACGATGGCAGCCGGGCGAATCTCGCTGTACAGTGTATTTCCAGTTGGACCGTGGACTCCCGCTTGTAGCTTCCTTCAACTGTCAGGAAGTGGTACTGAATTCTTGTTCTCGCTTGATGAAGTGAAGACATTCATTGACTTACCATGTGCACGTGGAGCTTATGACAAATGTCACTCTGCGGAACTCCTGCTTTCGGGACAAAAACTGAACGGAGACCGAATATGTCAGAGTCTCGATGGTCAGACAAGATATAAACAGAAAATGACGGATCTTGTCGCATGCAAACTATACGTACTGTAGGTTTTAATGCGAACTGTGGAGAAGTGAAGGGTACCTATCAGTTAAAAAATGTCTGGGACCGATTGGGTAATCACCTTTTCAGGGAAGTTTGGTTCGGTAGATCTCTTGCTGGGCAACGTTTCGCTTTTGACACAAAAGCTCCGTCAAGCCACGTGAGTAAGTAACTGGGTTATCAGATTTTAAGGCAGTCAGGGAACCGGTCCGTGAGATTTCTTATGACTAGCCGACCTGATCAGTGCTGGGTGTCGGTCTGAAGTTCCTGCTTGCTTTTTATTGGGAATGACTAACATTTGCGATAGATTAGTTAGGGGGATCGCATTCATGTTGAAACCGGACTTTGCGTCCTTGCTTTTCCCGGTCTGGGACACATTAATGGAATATTCCTCTTATGGACCGTTCACAGAATTTGTTCGCCTGTGTGCGTCGAGCAGTGCCGGGACAATTGGATTTGGGTTGGAGGATGTGGTTAATTGGACCTTACTCCGCTTGGATTCTGTACTTTTAGACCCAGACCATTTTGCTGATAACTGCCCATCGCCTCGTGTCATCTCGGCTGATCTAAAACCGGTCTCCACATGGTATTATTCACCATATCAGTGCATAAAACTAGTTCCTTGCGGAGCAAATTTACTCTTGATAGTTGTGAGAATTAGTGAAACTTGTGCACACCACCGTTGGGACACATCGACAGATTAGATCAAACAGAACAAATGTCAATTAACTAGGAGCGCGACGACTCACCAGAAGTGGACCGACGAAGTGTACCACACCGACACTTTCGTGAGTGAAAAGAGTAGTAAATACCTTCCAGGGACTTTTTTTTAGTTCATTTACTGGTTGAGAACGCATTCGTTTTCAAAGGAGTACCAGATGCTGCCTTTCTAGCTAAGAGTTCACAAGTTTATATCTTCGTGTAATTTCTGACGCAACACCATGTGGCTGAACATTCTCCTGGCTTAATCTTAAAATGTTGTTGAGTAGAAAAAGACTTCTCGAGCTCCGTGTCCTAATCACACTGTGTATTGTTGTTGTTACACTGGTCTACGTTACCCTTCATGCAATCCCGTGTAGTCTATCGTAGGTACACTCGCAATTCAGACGAAAGCCTCAGAAAAGGTTACTGACTCTGAAGAGTTTGTTCAGACCTAATAAGAACACGAATGCATCGTTGGCTGCTGTGACAACGTGCTCCGGGAGACGTCCATCGCCGAGCCATTTAAGTAGGAATGTACAGCCGGGCTGCGGACCAACGTTCGGATGGCAACAGGTACTGTAGTATGATGGTAGATACCGGAGCACTTTTGCACACACTACTAACTTATCGATACGTATACAATATTATGCACATCCGTCCTGACATCCACATCATGGCTGGCTACTTCAATGGAGAATGATACTGGCTAGATTTCGGATCATCCTATTGTCTTGATCCATCCAATCAACGCAGGAGAGAATGATCTACGAGGTTGAACCACTCTGTATATAGGTAATACATTCAGAACGCAGTACAATAATCCTCTAAATTGCCCTCCTTCCCGAATAGGGATCCTTCTTGAGTGGATTGCGTTCGCCTACGGTTGATAGTAAACGCAATCATTGGTTTGTGGGTAGGTATGCTCTTAGATAATATTCTCTGTGTAATAATGATGCTGAGGGCGACAAATCGAACAGCTCAAGCCAAAATGAAGTAGTGGTTTACAGGTAATGGCACACTGGCTTTAGGAACATAGCGCAAGTCGCAGAATACCTGCATGATCCCATGACAAGACTGGGCATTTGGGACACTAGCAACATGACAGTTCTCGTCTGTTGTATAGGAATCATGTTTCTGATGGGATAAAATAGGAAGACAGTAGCTAGCCATGGACGGATTTCCTAAAAAGTGAGCTAATTACCTGACATTTATTCCGTTATCGCTCCCCACCACCACCAACAATAAGAACAAAAGAAGGTATCCTTCTTACCAAGTCCTACTGAAGTATCATCGTACCTAGCAAACGTACACAGCTCTAAACTGTTCAGCAGAATTCACAAAACAACCTGATGGCCCCTAATTAGTTACCCATGGAGCCTCCATTCAACTTCAGTTTTGGTTATTGATTTCATCGCATCAGAATGGCGAACGATGAACTGCTGAATTTACGCTTCCGAATGTGCGGAGAGCCAAAAACCGCAAAATTTAATGGGTGTCAACAAAACAGCATCGTACAGATCCAACTTCCCTCGAATTTATCCTCTAGAGTGTTAATACTGGCTGGGTGGATGCTACTCCGTACCGACTCGTTTGTGACCTTGGAACTCGGATTTTACTTATGCCTTCGCGTTAGTGATATTATGGTCACGTGAGACATTGTGTTCTCCAATGTCAGGTTGCATGACAACACACCAGTTGGAAGTGTTTTGTCGAATAAAAACTCTATGTTTGTCATTTAATATGGCTTCAACTTTCATTAAGCTTGCTGTTGTAAGTGCGCTCGAAGTCTGTGACTTCATATGTGGATGGACATACCCATCTACGCGTTTTATCTTACGAGCAAGCAAGCACACACACACATGCAATTGGCATCTGACGTAAACAGTGCCTCGACTTTCACGAAGAAAACTACTAGCTAGAAGACAACGCAGAGTCACGTGTTTTGCAGCTGCCAATCCTCTTATGCGCAGGAACTAAGGTTAGTCTGTTTCGCTTGTTTTCTAGTCCGGAAGGAAGACTGACACAAACTGTGACGCAAAGTCTACTTTTTCTGAACCACAACCAAGGGATGGAAATCTTTCGTTCCGCTTGTTTACTGTCTTTCGAGCCAGAAGTTTGCTGATGTTGGATACCGCTAGATTATGTTTCAGTTGTCTGATGAAGAGAACTCTCACTAAACGGCGCAATCCGCTTATTTTCTCAGTCACCGTAACCTGACAAAATTGAGCCATCTCTTCTTTCTTAGACTAGCTTTTCGCCCAGTTGACTTTGGTAAGGATTAAATGTCAAACAGTTGTCGTTTTTGCGCTCCCGTTGGTTCAGGGCTCTCATGAAACCTTTGATTTACACTATGATCGTCCAGGTCGGCTGTTCGCCCGGATCACTGATACACGTCGGATGCTTTGGAAGGTTGCTTTTTCCTCTGGACTATTTCAGGAACTAAGAATCATACGTTCTTAAATTGGCAGGAGTCATTTCTTACGGAAAGGTTCAACAGAATTCCGTGCATATAGTCTCTCGGCAGAGGAAAGTCTTGTAAGAAAGTCCCATAGTATGTTGTCGCCCGAACCCAACTTGGCCGCGCGTGCTTCTAGCAAATGTAGGATCAATTTTCCAAGCTTTATGTGTTGCCTTTTTCCTGAGATTCACATTTGTTTATTCTGCAGATGCAGTCGTGTAAGTTGACATTGTGGGCGAGTTTTAGGTCCAGCTGCCGGTTTATAGTCTACGAAACAAAGAGTTGTGATGGAATTTAAATACAATAGTGTAAAAAAAAGTTGTTCACTCAGGAGATAAGTAGTCGAGGCAGATATCTCCGTAACAGAATCATAAAACTCCGTCGCAGACGATCCCTCAATCTTTCGTGTCACAATTTTCAGGAGTGGCAGCCAGCCTAGAAGTCTTCAGTGGGAAAATCACTGCTCACTGCCTCTGAGTCAGTGACCATGTGACTATGGTCACAGGGAGTAGTAATCCGCTTGCCGTCTCGTCCGTTCCCGGGTGACTTTTAAGGGGAACTGCAATGCCATCAGGCTGAGTAGTCAATCCGCAGTTGTAGCTTTTACGGGTGCTACGTTGATTATATAAGTTTGGCGATAGAGCAAGACTGAAAAACTGCTTTCAAGATGACGAACCATTTATACGGATTTGGTCACGCATGACTTCCACAGTTCCAGGCGACAGCTAAGGCAAACCCTCGTCAAATCGCTCACAAACATTAGTCCACAGCGGTCTACTTATGAGGTAGTTGCTGCCACGCATCTCTGAACACATCCTAGTTTGTTTGAAAAGGAAACACCATTCTGTGTGAACGACCCCGGTTTACACTCCTGTTATGGATCACCTGGTGGAAACAATTCAACAGCCTACCAACCCATTCTCTATGGAGGGAGCATCCACAGAACCAATCAAAGTCGTTAGATCTCGGGAAGAATACTCCCAAAGGAGAATTAACTCGTCTCGACGGAAAATGATTGACATCCGTTTTCACTAATCCATCCAGCGCGGTTTGCCGGTCACATGCTTCGGAATTATGTTGGCCTTATTCCAATGGCCTTGAACTCTGACCTCCATTACCAAATCAAAACAGATGCGAACACTTGTATCCCATGGATAACATTGCACCCGCAAAGCTAAACCTTTTCATTGTCACTCGCAGTTTCGTCTCGTGTTTTTCTCGTCCTCCCGGAGCTTATAAAGGCCACTACTCAATAACCAGCAAATTTGTAATCTTGCTATGCTTACCTCACCGCTATTGTTGTCACACTATTGCTTGGACTGTTCAGGTGCGGAGACCCTACGTCATCTGTCTACTAGATCGATTTTCGGGCAGGCTTTCTCTTTTGCGTGGTTTATTAAACAGTGGAATATCTGGAAAGAGGGAAGTTGCAAAACAAAGTGTCGTAATCCTTACAAATCGGACGTATGCACAGGCCGACCGTGCGTACATAATCGATCCTCCTGTGTGTTTGTACCGAGATGCAGATCTTCCCACAATCTGTCCTACCATCACGTTCCGTGAGAGTGCAATAGCCAGCAACGTGAAGCCAATTTAGCGCACACGTTTATTCTATGTAGGCGAGATCGAACATGACCGGGTGATGTGGGTGTGTAGATCAAAATAACAGATAAAACCTACCCTAATTGTCGGGATTATAATGTGAAGGCAAGCATCAGCGGGTTAGCAGCATATTGCATGGACGGGGCGGTCCGGCTTCACCCACCTACTTTTAAACGACTGTGACAGGGGATATCGCCTTTCAAGTAGGCAACACATGAAAAACGGCAGATGTTTGGTTGACACTAACCCCTTACACGCAAACGCCATACGGTACATGATGAACACATTCCATCAAATGTATAGTCGAATATTAGGTACAATATCTCAGAGAATTTACTGTTGGTGAATAGTAGAAACAGATTTGCATGTTATATCAACCTCCTTGGTATAGTGATAGGAAGGCAGTATCTCTTAAGTCCTCTCGTCCATTAACCAACGGAGAAGACCAATTGAACATACGGATCTGAAGTTATCCCTTTTGAAGTCCGGCTTCTTCAGAAGGACAAAGTCGTAGGTTTGTCTTCAGAGCGACTCAAAAAACCCTCCAAAACTGCTCTTCTGTGAGGTAATCTCTTTCTGGGAAAAGTATATTACCAAAATACTCTTCCTGGGTTACGTACGGTGATCTGTTATGAAGATTGGTCCTTATGTAGAGTGGAAAAGTTTTTTTTAATCTACGACTGCATTCCCTAGAGCTTGTTATAACACAGGAACTGAAATCACAAAATCGCTCGATGGTGCCATGTCATACAACCCATTGTTGTCGTCTGCAAACATTCAATATAACTGTACAAACTTAATACAACCTTAGACAGCTTCGACACTAGAGTTGTCCTCCGGACAGACGGTGGAAACCGCCTCTCTCATGTTTGCTGGTCTCTTGAACCGCTTTTCAGCGGTTACGACAACTTCAGCAGAGGACGCTTTCCGGGAAGTATTAATTCTTGTCAAGACCTTCAGGTAGTCTCCACCAGAGTGTTACAAATGTATGAGACCTATAGATTTCAGTAGCCATAAAATCAGTAGTATAGAGCCCAAGCCCAATACAGTAGTCTTCCAATCTATGAAAACACCTCCGATAAACATACTGGGGTATTTTTGAGGTTGGGCTTCACGAATGACCTGTGCGCGCTTGCGCGTTTCATGTTTTCCAGCAGTACGACCTGATTTGAGATGTTACGAGCTCACCTAGGATCCTATGCATGCGTTATGATGGTATAGCAAATCAGTTTACGCTCGTACATCACCCATGTAGCTGTAGTCTTGTGCAACCGGAGTCACTGTATTCGTGTGGTATCGGTGCGATAGACTTTTCCTTTGAAAGTTTCTCGTCCTCTGACATCAGAGAAAGTGGAATGATTCACTGTAAGGTCGACCTAAACGTGAGTCCGCCTTGCTACCCCAGTTTGTACATGTGATGTGATGGCTTTGCAACGGAGTCGTTATAACTTCTTCCATGGTGACCATGTTTGTGGGCGAGGAAAGTGTCATTCACAATGGAATACCTGTTATATTTCAGATGCTGTAAAGGAGATCCACAGTAGTAATGCACTGGTTTTATTCTGTCCTTTTATTAGTACAATTCAAAGCTTATCACTATTTGCTGGTACGATCGCTGTAGAGTTTCAGTTCACGAAAAACCACTTCCATCTAATGTCATCTTAGCCGCTTTCCGTGAATAATGTTTGGTCGAAGAGATTAGTGTATTCTTCCTCCATACTAGGTACCGTTGATACTACCGATTAGGATTCATCAACAGCCCAGTATTGCTCTCCATGGATCGAGTGTCTACCAGTCATCGTGTCCTATCAGAATATCAAATTGTCCTTTTTAATGTTCCACTTTTTCTAATTGTGATGACTTGCCCAAATGTGGTTTATGTCAGACAGAACTAGGCCAATTGTGTACTGTCATATCCTCGAGTTTTGATCAATCCTGTACATAATACTGTTCATGAAGTGAAAAATAAACCGTCATTACGATTTAGAGTTAAATCCATTGTTGCATGACGCAGGCAAATGCACAATCCATGTCCAGATCTTGTGGTATTTTTCCCAACTGTTGTGCATGCATGGAAAGACCTCGTAGTCATTGCAGCTCGTTACCTGTACTACACTTCGGATACATCGTAATACGACGCACGTGGAACGAAGAAGGAGCTCACCTCTTGAGATGAGATGCACTGACGTAGACCCTTTCATCTTCTATGACAAATAGAATATTACAGTAACGAGTAAGATTATACCCTCTTGGCCAGAAGACGTCTTCAAAGCCACCGCAGAATTCGAAAAACTTGAGGCTATGGATTGAACTCCGCTTCTAGGTTTGTCAGGCGTGTGCAACTGGTACTGACAAAAGGAGGGACACAACTCTGTTCAGTGCCTCTCAGCCTTTAAACAGCTTTCCAAACAAGAAGGGTTGCATGAAAGCAGTGAAATATCGGTCGCACTGAGGGAGGATTTGTTCCTGAAAGACACTACCTGAGGCTCCATTTTAGCTCTCAAGAAGGTGGTTCTTTAGAATGCTCTCACTGGCCTAAATTCTAGAAATTTCCAATGGTGAATACATCTTTTCGAGGGTACTTGAAGTCTTTCGTCTTTCCCGAGACTCCGTTTCTGACGCCTCAATCAGCTTCAGTTTGCTGTTTAATGTCCACCGAAAGCACTGGCTGTTGCAAACCCATATATGTTTTATCTACATTCCCTCACTCTCCTATAACCAGAACTGTATCGCTAGAGAACTTTCCTCTGACCGATGCGTTAACAAAATGCGGAGTACGTATCTCATTACTCAGTGACCACAAAATCTTCGTGCGTTTCACGTCTCTCATCCGCTGTTCTGGATATCATCTCTCACTAGCCTCAAAGGATGGAGGTATGTTTCCAGCTTCGACTCTTGCATCCTGTCGCAGTCGGTCAATTTTCGGCTTCCACTGTGCACGGAAGCACATCCCTCCCTCTGAGAAATTGATCTTGTTTCCCACCTTGTTTGGTTTGATCGAAATTACATCTCGTATCAGAAACACGCTTGCCCGCAGTTCGCACTTCAACGGACACCCGAATTCAATGAGTTGGGTGAAATATTTGCCTGTGTACCACAATACGCCGATAGTGACCTCTACAATTAAAAACTACCTTACTCTATTTAACAGTAGAATCACACCGTATGTGCTGCCATAAGCGAATCGACTGATATTTGAACACCCAAGCATGAAGTCACTACTTTGCGTTGTCCTCGTGTTAATACTGATTAAAAAGCACGTGACATACTTCCTTCTGGTTGTTCAATCTTCTAGAGCCTCACCGACCCAATTTTCCCATTTTAGTGTGTCCGCGCTATGATGTAGTAGACATGTTACCCCAGTTGTTTTCGGCCAGACATTGATTTTTATCCGGAAGTCACACACCGACTGCGTGAACCTTATCCGGTAAGCAATTTGAGTCGGTTAGCCTTTTACTGACATTGGATTGTTCATCTAAATTGACCCGTTCATGCGAATTTCGAACCCTATCGTTATTACGGATGGTTTAGCCGCCCTTGACCTGACGTCATCATCCGGACAAGCTCCAGATGCGCCGATTTTGACCTCGACTGATAGTGAAACGATGGGCGGACATGTAAGCGGAAGAAAACGGTAAACAAATATAGACGAACAACATTTCCGCCCCAAGCGTGTTTGCTGGGTGACGCAGAAGCTTGGGGAGAGGTCAAAACACGCCCACATTCACTCAGCAAAACCCTCAGAATCCTAGTGCCGTAGGAACTATCAGCCACATTGTACCAGGTTGGTCGATGTGGCTGCACGGCTCAAATTCTGGCCTGCGTTACGGACTCCTCATGCTGCACACATGTCATCAGAAACCCGTGTCGCTCAAACTTCGAATTTCTGCCGCAATCCTTCAGACACTTTCAATCATTCAAATTGCCAATATGAAATGTACCTGGCTTGCACCCAGAACGAACGACGAGGGTTCAGATAAGAGGTAGGGAGCGTCTGGATCCGAACCGTTGGAACCCTAGTTTTGCTAAAGTGAACTTGTAGAGCATGTTACTGCTGGAATTAACCCTGAAAACAAATGGTGTCGTTCGACGTTAAAAAACACCCAACTCACGAAGTACGGCCTCCCCTCTCCTTTAATTTCATGGGAAATTCCCCTCAATAGCTGAACAGAGGTGCGTGCCGAAACCACAATGCACTCAATACCAGAGCTAAATTTCTTGATAGTTCAATGAAACTTATTTCGGATGGCACAATTTGTTTTCGTTACAGAAATGACCATGGGAAAAAACAGCACTTTAAAGAAATAAGGATTTCACAAATGCTCGTGTCGAACCTATGGAGGTTTCTTCAGCGAAACAGGAAATAAATCCCTTGTTACACTTTCTCAAAAAACGTGGCAGGTTTAGTTAACGTTGGCTATTGTCAATGACAATAGCTTTTCGAAATGACGGCTTATATTTTGGTCGGGGCACAGGACGTGTAAATTTCGCTTAGCTTACTTGGCTTTGAGTCCATCGGTGAATTCAAGGCCCCCAAGATATTGCAGGACCTTACCATGACCTCCTGAAACACTTTCAGGCCTATTCTTTTTATGAGTAAATCTTTGTCCTATGATTTTTCCTCATCTCAAGAAAATCTCGTTTTGTCTCTTCCACTGACGGAAGCACCCGCATCCGATGCTATCTGCAGTCCCTATCGAAGTCTTGTTGACGAAAGTATTCCTCTCGCTGGTTCGGTGAGTGAGCGATGTTCCTTATTGCTCAGTGGAAAACGCCAAAGCCACAGAAGGTCGATGCAGATAGATTAGATGAGGTGAAAAAAAACTAACCATCCGGCGAAAACACGCACTAACGCACCTGATCAGTGTGGGAGGATGATGATGATGATGGATGCTGGAAGATAGACACTGAAAAATCATTTTACGAAGGTTCGTAGATAACACAGAAACTCGTTTTGTTCCAACAGCCTAGCACCTGTAAGTGGTGGTCGGACTCCTGTGCTGCAATGATCCCGCTGGCTACACTGACTGGAACCTCGTTCTGCAAGGTGCAACCATGCCAGGAAGACCAAAGGGGAACAGTTAGACCAAGAGCAGCGAGACCCCGTACTACGAGTAGTCGTGCTACGAGGCGGTCTGGAGGTAAAGTTGTACTACCCTCTGCGATAGGAATGTGAAGGCAGTAAAGCGTTTTCCCCAGGTGATCAGCATGTCCATATATATGTAAGCAGCGATGCTGCCTTCCCCCGAGGAAGGACGGGTTAGAAAAGGTAGGCCCTAAAACCCGCACACTCCGGTCGCCTAACGGTTGACCGTGACCACCAGCGCAATATTCATTACAGTCGAAATACTTTTAAAATCAAAGAGCCCGGTGCTGCTCAAAAGGCACCTGCTGCGCGCAACCGCATCAGAAGTGAGGCAGTAATGCCTTATTCCCTGCGCCCTTGGGTTAGGCCAAACCCCTGTAGCCATGCAGGTCAGACTATTGAGTCATCGGCTCCGGGCAGGGTCCCCAAAGAAAACCCTAGTGTCCACTGCCTCGTGGGTCAGACTTTTAAGTCAGAGGCTAGGGGCAGGGTCCCCGAACAAAATCCTACATCCTCCCACTGCCTTGTGGGTCAGACTTTTGAGTCAAAGGCTCAAGGTGGGGTACCTCAACCAAACCCCCTTCTTCGGCCTGGGCAACCGGGAAGTATCATTTGCCCGCGCAGTTCTGTGTCCACCGATGTCTCTCCCCAATCCCTTCCCACCACACAAGCAAACGTCACTGGGTCATTTGACTATCAGCTATCTAACCGAAGAGCCTTATGCTCCTCACTGCCTATTAACATCAAACAAAATAACATCCTTCTAAATCCACGAGATCTTTTCTATATAGGAGATTTTAACTTCCGTACCCTATGTCGAATTGGCAAACAGGCAATGCTTGCTGAAACCTTATACTCCCTCAAAATTGATGTATGCTGTGTCTCTGAAACACCTATACAAGACCCGAGCGTGGTTATGCATTTCAGAACGCCAAAAATGTACTCAGCTCTTTCACATTTCTCCCTCCATGTGTCCGGTGACCCAGAAGCGATGACTCGTGGACTATATGGCGTGGGAGTTGCACTCACTCCCAGAGCTGAACGCGTTTTACTGGATTGTATCCCAGGAAATAGTCATCTTTACGCCGTGAGGTTATCCAGCTCAATCAAGCTCAATGCTTCGCGACATAAAAAGCGGTGTTTGTTTATAGTGTCGGCTTATGCCCCAAAGGACTGCAGTCGTGACACTGAGAAGGATACTCTCTATCGAGAGTTATCCAGGCTCATTCGTCAAGCAAGAAGCACTGACACCGTGATACATTCTGGCGATATGAATGCCCAAAACGTTCGTCCGAGCTTCTTGATATCACACTTGGGCAGCCAATTCGGAGTCGATGCTCGACCTCTACTGCCTGTGGGGTCAAAGTGCTCCCGGGGCGTTCGCTCACAGATTTTGAGTACGCAGACGACATAGCTCTTCTTGGATCTGATCCGTGGTAATGCAAACAATACTAAATAATCTAAATAATTCCGCCACACGGTTCGGCATGCGCTTCACACCTGCAAAGTGTAAAGTACTACTGCAAGACTGGGTGTGCCCGAACCCTAGCCTCTTGCTTGCGGGTGAACCGACTGAGGTAGTAGACAAATTTTTTACCTGGGCAGTTGTATTAGTCCCGGTGGTAATATTTTCATCCGGATTGGGAAGGCCCGAGCAGCTTTTGTGAACCTGCATCACCTGTGGCGTAGGCGTGACATCAGCTTCCCCAAGGGTCGAGTTTACAATGCTGCGGTGCGTTCCGTATTACTATACGGATCAGAAACCTGGCCGCTGCGCGGACGTCAAAAGACTTTCGGTGTTTGACCACCGATGTCTTCGGAGCATTGCCCGAATCTGGTAGGAACACCGGATAGGGAATGCTTAAGTACGTCGAATGGTATTCGGGAGAAATAACTCACCCTCGCTAGATGAACTGATCACACTGCATAGGTTGCGCTGGCTTGGCCACATGCTGCGCATGCCAGTCGACCGACTTCCTCGAAGGGTCCTATTCGCACAACCACGTGAAGGGTAGAAACGAGCCAGAGGCAGTCAAACAATGACTTGGCAGCGAAGTATAAAAGCCATTAATAGCAAACTCAGTTGCGCTGGTCATTGCCGTCTCCCTGGATGGGGATCCCTAGAAGAGAGACATCAATGGTTAGAGACATTATCAGACATGCCTTAGTCGCGCCCTCAGTGGCGCTCATTCATTCAAGCTATTGCCTTCAATGTATAGCTCTCCTGGTAATATCCTCAATTAAATGTCTACTGACAAACCTGTAGTTACGCATCAATTATGCTAGCTCCCGCCTTCAATGCACAACTACCTATCCTACCTCCCCAAATCATCGATGAACGAAACTGTGGCAGCTATAACCACCTTACGATAAGTACGCAGTTCTTATAGCCGATAATACTGATTATAATGAGCACCGATGATCATACTTCTCTTCTAGAGTGGTCCACTATTTCTCAGAAGGCCTATGAAGTTCACTTTCGTTGTATTTGACTAGAACTAGGTATGGATCACCGATAAATACAGACAACTGATTCAGATCCACATTCACAATTCCAGTTGTTCTTCAAAGAAGCACACAATGCCCAGAACTGATGGCTCAATTCAAAGACTGGCTTAAACAGGGTCTCTAACCAAATACCGGAGTCAACTAAACTGATAATAGACAAAATGAAGGAGGTAGGTCCTTAAGTCTTAACTAAATTCTCCGCCGTATGCCAAACAGTGGGATGAACATTTGAGAGAGAGAGATTTGAAACCAACTTTTCCCATGTATCTGACGCAGGCTCTCCATTGAAGACTTGCCTTGACTTTGTCCTTCAGACCATAATGTTAATAATAACCATCACCACCGACGGCAAGAACATCAGAGTTCAACACTGATGCTTAATTGCCGTACAACCATAACTTGCTTGAGAGCTTTGTTGTGAAGAGAGGAATAAAAGTGGATGGGTAAATGACTGATTGCTAGCCTGCTACATTCATTCCAAGATGCCCACAACTCCAAACTATCACTCCGACACTCTGGATAGAAACTGACAACAAGGATGCCATTAACATCGATTAGTGGCCATAACTTGCAGCTTCTCCAACCCCGCACAGGGAGGACCCCGTAAACCTTGAGGGAGAGTCGCACCGACAGTAGTGAGACTTTCGTAATCTCTTTCATGCCCCTTCGCCAGGTAATGCTAAAGAACTAGACTGTCAAACCAAAACATTTGAAGAGTATGCAGACGATATATTTGCCGTAATAGAGCCACAGAAGACTAACGAATTTTTATCAAAGATAGGAATATCCGTTTACATCCGAAGAAAATGACGGCTCCTTCAATTCCCAGGACTTGAAGCTGCTGGTTTGCCGGAAACCGACTTGGGCGAGACAATTATATCGGCTTGGTTCCACCAGGACATAATCGAAATTTAGCTCGGTTTCTTGCTGATAGGGCAAAAAATCGGCTTTAAAAGCGAACTTAAAGCCAAAATGCACTTGCTATCTGGGATGCTTCGTGAAAATGATTATCCGGACAGGTTCATCTCAAAACACATGGCCACTAAAACTACGAATACCAAACCGGTTAAAGCCGAGAAGAAATCGCACTTCATCAGTCTTTCTTTCAAAAGCCTCAAACTATCTAACTTGGAGTCTGCAAATACACAATTCGGAAAGCTTTTTCGACCACTGCCCTCAAAGTGTAGTTCACGACTACTCAGTGATGCAACTAAATCTGAAAGATAAGCTGCCGGTCCACGCTCAAAGCGCGGTAGTTTACTTCTCCAACTACTCCTTTACAGAAGAGAACATAGGGTTCATGACACTGCAGTTATGCAAGATGACGAAGGAGCACAACCCGTTTTGTATGATAGCTGTACCCAGGCGGGTTAGGACTAGCGCAATGGTCGCTTAATTGGCTCATGTGATTAACTGTAACACCCCTTTTCGAATACTGTACAAAGTGCTCATCTACGTAACAAAACTTGTTCAACATCAATGTCTAGCCACACCACAGCAGCTACGATTCGCTCACGCATTCCGAGTCCGTGCACCCAGAAATAGTCTGTACGTGCATTAAGTCTTCCACGGCCAGCTCACGCGACCGCTGTCTACTCAGGCCCATCGATCGTGACGTAAACCGTTTTCACACTTTTACCCACATACTCCACTTTGTCCTTGTTTTACTTGTATGTATCGCCCCTTTCTAGTTTTTTGGTCCTTTGATCTATATTCACCAGAAGGAGAAATCGCGAAAACATTGATTTTCGTCCATTTTTGTTCATTCGTAGGATCATTTCTCACAGGAAGATTTGGAGGCAGCAGTTAATTCGGTTGATCGACTTGGGAAGGTGGCCAATGCAATGAAAACATTTGAATTTATTTGCTTCCCAATCGGAAGGTGGCCTGCCACAAACTCCAACCCATCAAAATCCTGCACATTCCTTCCACCTAAATCATGATGAATGTTTACTTTTGGTGGTAAAAAAAGGTTCAGTAGAGAAGTGAACGTAAGTCCAAAAGCCGAAAATAACTATACAGCTGTTTCATCCTTGTTCAAAATCAACGGCGACTGACGAATCCTGGGCAAGATTCGAACCTGCGACCAACCCCCTGCACCATCACTAGTAGGCAAAGAGTAAACCGTTCATTCCTGAGCGCTTGAACAATGGTGATTAACTCGCACTTACACAGGATATATCGATATTTACCCTCTAATCACAGAATCCATACCAGGTGATCACATACTACGTCATCGAGTACCAATTCCCAGATCAAAGGTTCACTCATCATGTGAATTATTCTCATATCAGAGCGACTCATAGTTTACTAATAGGTTGAGAATATCGCGATCGAGAAATCGTCCTACACCTGAGATCGGTCTTCGCCAAAGTGTCTAGAAGCGATGAGTGAACCTTCCATCCGAGAATTCGTCACTGGATGAGCCAGAGAACATGTGGCCACGTGGTGTGAGTTCCGTGGTTGAAGGACAAGTTTCGCTATATCCTGTCTAAGTGCGAGTTACTCAAACTGATGGTCAGCTGATCACAGCCAAACGATGTAGTGTTCAACTTTCACCGGCGAGTTTTTAGGAAATTTTTCAGTCACGAACTGTTGACGATGCTCACTTACATACACTGACTTTACTCGCAGGACGTGCCAAACCTCCACACATTATCTAGAATCCAGAGGCAAGTGCTCTGTGCAAAACTCCCCCAGAAGGTGATGAAGTTTGACGCTAGATAGATAATGATAATTGCTCTGTACAAAACACCTTCGGAAGGTGCTGAAGTTTGACGCTAGATAGATAATGATAAAAAAGCCAAATCCCTGTGGAAAATCTTTCTCCCGGGTACCAATCATGCTCGGGGAAAATAAGGTGGTCAATCGTCGTCGCTGAGAATTAAGTTGGTCTATCCAGGAGAATAGATCCTCTGCATCGATTTGACCGCTCAGAAGATGTTGTCTATAGAACAACCTGTATGTGGTTGATTAGATTGTGTAACTTGTCTAATCGGGTGATCGTGCTATTCTATGCATTAGTAGGTAGATTATGTATGTGGGCGATGTCAGTCCGCCATGTCTTCAATGGTAACATAAGGGTCGGTGGTGGGCGGGCTTATTCTCTGTTAAACGTTCATGTTGATCACTATCGACCGACATCTACATAGCATCCTTTTATGGGATTATCAATCTAAATTTGTTGCGTTTCACCGGCTAATTTGCTTGTATATGGTCGACTCCCAAGAAAGAACCCACAAAATTAAGTCACCGTCAGTTGGGACGAAGTCCTCAACGCTTGGCGTTTTACGGACTGTTTACATACAACTAATATAACATGTCATTCTCCTGTGAACTCTGGCCATGTTTTGTGTATGAGGGCAACAAATGTCCACCCCATTTGAGCTGTCTCACACCTCAAAGCCGTGCACACCAAGTTAAAAAAAACCGTCGTTGAAGATTAGCAACAAAAGCTGTGTCGAAAAGACTCAATGATCCAACGGGAAATATCTTAGTCCCATGTCGATCTTCTCTCACTGGCTAATCCACAAAGATACGGTGCAGTCAAGCGGTCAGATCCCATTTTGCTTCTTGTCCGGCAAGACAGTTTATCATGTCCTCTCAAGTGGTTTCCGAGAAATAATGATACATTTTTAACGAGAGAAAAGTTTAAGGCTTACTGCGAAGTTCTTACCTCTCTGTGTTCCCGCTTTCCTGACGATTTACGGTCGCCTACATAACAGATCTGAAAAGTGGTCAACTAGATAGGACAGTCGATCTAATGTAGGCAGTGTCCCGAACCAGCATGCTCGTGTTTTATTGAAGGCTTTTAGTGGATGGCATATACTGTTGCCGAAAAATACACACACGGGCCGCTTCCAGTTGAAATGCACTTCGTATATGCTTTGTATACTTCACTGAGAGTCTGCTCACGCCACCGAGCATAAAACCTGCAACAGCGTTTCTATCGAATTTTTTGACAAACCGTTTCACACCATGCTCCTACGAGCTATTTCGTCATGCCGCCTGACAGCCCTTTTTTCAACGAGGTACAACTGATAAGTTCCAAGCCAAATTTAGTCAGCCGCATCAACAATCGTTTTATTCCACCTCATGTCCAGGTAGTCAAACGTTTGTGAAACCAACCAATGAGGACTTAGTATATCAAATTTTTATCTGTCATAGATGGTAAGTCGAAGGCTCCACATGTTTTCGTGAACAGATTCTCACTAAGGAAAACTTGGTCCCTTAATACCTCGAAATGATGACGGTAAAGACTGTAAAACCATCAAAATCCATCGCTTCACTTCAGCAGCGCCAATTACCAAGGTAACTAACTGTCTGAGCTTAGCTTGTGCTAGTGCTCTGAGGATCAACAAATACGGTCTTCACGGCAGCGCAGTGAGTCTCTTGCAGTGACATGTTCTTAAATGGTACAGTTGAGTCGAGCGCCTGGACGCGACATCGTATGACAACCTGGATTAGAACGGCTTACTAAAACTAATGCTCTACGCTTTAAGTCGAGAAAGTCGAAGGGAGATTTTGGGTGACGTAACAGAGTTGAAAAAGTTACAAAATACCTGCGGATTTGTGCGACCCGGTTTACTTTGCATGCTAATGATTTGCACTGAAAACCGGTCCATTGTTACTCTCCATCGTGATTCATCTAGCTTCCCCGAGTCATACATGAAGGACGAATCCCTCTTTGGTTAATCTTTCTGAGTGACCGAGGGACGTCAGCACCAAGGAGCTGGTGTTCGTCTGAGCCACAATGTAGGCCGTCTGGCAGAGAGAGTTTACCAAAAGAAAGCAGTCAATAAGGCAAGTTCTTTAAAAAACACAGCTAGCATCGCATAACGCATACTCAACCCGATTCAGATACCGGTTGAGGGAATATACGTAAAACGATGTTTACGGTTAAAGACAACTCAGTTGGTGGAAGGGACTGTGTCGTTACAACAAAAGGTGATTTAACAAAGATACTACACTTCGCTATGATTCTTTCCGTTGGTTAAATGCATATCTCTTGTAACAGCACTTTAACTTTTGAAGTAATTTTGTAAGGAACGGCCACGTTCGACTACTCTGCCTTTATGAGACCATATAGTGCAATATGCCCTATAAAATACAATGCGCCACACATAAGACTGTGAGCCATGAAGTACTAGGCGAAAAACTGAGCGCAGAAGAAGATCAGATATTTCGGCGCAGAAGAACGATAAGTTCGGCACGGAAAACGCATCTATTGTGATCACAGAACACTTGGTTAACACAATTAATATGAAAATGAGTCAATTTACATGGAATTTAACGTAAACTGCCTTTTTCATTCATTTGATGAACACTCGGAAACCGTCAGACTTGCACACAAGTCTCGGTTGCCATTGCCTGTGGTCACCCTTGATTCAGTTCATGGAGGTGACACGAACACGTAACTGTCATCCATTTAAGAGCAATATGGAGTAACTCGACAAGAGAAACAATACCGAAAACATGTCCATGTCTGATCTCATCGCAGTCCTACGTCAAACAGATGTTTGACTCAAGCTCATGAGGAATCACAGAACTGTGTCTACATTTAGTATTTACCTGGCTGATGAGTCCCTCACCAGATTACTTTACCGTATTGCATGAGCACAGGTTGAGCAACCATGTGACTGAACTCTTGTTTGGTTGTTTGTGGATTCCGCATGTGACCAATCGCACAACCAAATGATGTCCATCTGTACAGCACATCGGTCACACCAACTCACATCGTGATCGATTGAAATTCGATTTCAGAGGGTCAGAACAAACGAAGAGAACAGTAATGGACGAATTAGGATCATTTATAAATTGACTTGATGTTAAGAGGGAAATTCAAATGTGTCCCAACTGAATATCCCGTTTATAGTATTCTACAACTGAGTGTGCCGCACGAAGACATCTCATGTTCAGTTCCCGGTTAACACCAAGTTAATATAGAAATGAGTGCATTTGCCAGTTTTGTACAATTTGGTGTTCAAGTAGAACATAGGATTGCTGGAAACTCGGGGAGTCAGCTTACCTGATGAACACCAAGAACGAACAAATTGCTCGTGGGCTGTCGACGAGTTTTCAGCAATCGTATGAATAGTGCGTTCGGTCAAGAACAGGACTGCAGTTTGTGTATCTCTCCCAATAGCAAACATACAACTGCTATCTAGCCAGCCTTGACCTGTAGTGACGTACATAACCCTGACAGGGAACTACTGTGCGCAAACTGGAGCCAGGTTACAGTCAATCTTTTCAGAAATCCAGTCAGAGTAACAATTAGACGACAAAGGTTCCAATGATTACACTTCAACTATATCAGATTGACAGAAACACTTATTTCATTGTTCATATTCACGTGTTGTAGAAAACAGGACCAACTCGACGTGGAACAACTATGGAACATTATAGTGAGATGTTAATTCCAATTGCAACAAAGAAGGTTCTGAGACTGCTCTTTCAGAAAACATAACTAGACAGATACCTTTGTTTAGCACCTTATTTAAAGAGTATCCTAAGCCGGAAACTCTATTGCATTTCTACAAAGTTTTCCAATAAAGCCAACATAGGTTGAAAATGGGCATTTCTCGCACAATTTGCCACTCAGTAAAAAGAGACTGATGGAAGCTCGAAGAACACCCCTACCCAATGAGTCTTAAGTGAGAAGTAACTGGTCTGGACTTTTCATCGACCTCAGAAAATGGGTCATATGAAGAAGGATAGATCTCAACTTACACTCACGGGATACAGGTTTGCGTATTAACGGACTAGATATTTCCAAATCTTTATTTAATAACATATTGGAACCGTGTATTAAAGCGTATCTTTTTTGTGAAAATCTGGCTCATAAACCATCCAGTCTTTATTTCGTCGTGTAACGGAAATCGGCCTGTGCCCCAAAGCCGAAAAGCACTGTACGGCTGTTTTCTCCTTCTAGGCAGGTATCAGCAGTGCTTATCTCACGAATCTCGAGGGCGATTTGAACAGCTGATCCCCGACTGATCATCAGTGTGATTAGCTCACACTTAAACAGGATACAGCAACGCTCGTGTTTCAGTCACGGAATTCACGTCACGTCTCCACGTGCTCACTGTTTCAGTGAGTGTCTATTTATCGGATAAAAGGTTCACTCGTCGTGTGCATTATTCTCTAATCCGAGCTAGTTGTAATTTTTTGTTAGTTTGCGTTTTCAAGTAATTTTCCTTCCCGTAAATGAAGTCAGTCTATGCCAAGATTTTGAGAAGCGATGAGTGAACCCGTCATCACTCGATGAACTAATGAGCACGTGACCAGGTGACGTGAATTTCGTGATTGAAGGATGTGGCACTGTATTCTAAATGCGATTCCGTTGCACTGCTAATCGGGCGCTCGTAGTCGAAAGGAATAGCCTTCATCTACAAGCCGGTGGATCGGAAAATCTATTGGCCCTAGAGAAACGTGAGATATGCATTACCGATGACTTCCAATATGGATGAAACAGCCATACAGTACTTTGGGGTTTTTCGGTCTATAGTGACTTCACATACAAGACGAAAGCTCCATTGGAAGTTTCCGTAACCTCCTCATACTATCAGAAGCGATGTTTTTGATATGGCCTAATACAAGCATACTTCAGATCGTGATACTAATTATCACGTACTGTTGTCGCGATTCATCGTATGGCAAACGACTTATTCGTTAAGACACGGATGTGGGCATTCAATCACTAGTATGAGCATGGAGTTGAACTGAACTTGCATGCTTTGTGATGATGCGTTTTCTAACTCTGGCTGCTTTATTGGAGGCCGTTTACTATTTCGTCCTATGGGTGCTCAGCGGGACAAATCCAACACACGCTTCAGTCATTCCAGCTTAGTCATTGGGGGTTTTGCTTGTCTAACACCGGTGCAACATAACGAGGCTTAAATTGAAAAGGTGCCGTCCAGATGTGACAGTAATGTTTCGTGGCACTGATGCTGACCCTACGAAGTAAAACCGGATTTATAGAGACCCTGGCCATTTCGCTGCTGAGACGAGCATATCGACTTTCAGTCTTGGTGCTGCACAGAAGAATGCGCTCATAGGCCCCACAGAATACCACTCAGCTTCAGAGCACTCTACCCTAGCTCAGCTGTACGATGCAGTTAGAAGAAATTTCCTTGTGGCGCACCACACTTGGTACATTTTCTTGGATCAGAACAAAGTGAAGGAATCGGTCTGTGGCTGCATCTGGTTTCGCTACGTGTTGTTTTTCTGTCTTACAGTAGCACGAACTCAAACATGGAATGCATTTAAGAGAAACGATACGAAATAACTGAATCTATCGACTGCTGCACGTGTTGGGTCTGTCCAGACGTGCACCAGCTGTAATCTAAAGTAGATCTTGTCTGGTATGACAGTATATATATATATATACTGTCTGGTATTAGAGTATATATGTAAGTAAACCAAACACGTGAGGCACATAGCTAGATAGTACCACATTCGCTAGTATAAACTTTCAATCCATCTGCGTATGCATACAAATATGTTAATATGCTACGCTAATATAGGATGCTGCTCGATAGACAGGCCGTTCAGTTATGCGACAGTTCGCCCTTCTGTGGCAAAATATCCCATCCAGTTTTGAGGGAATTGAAGTTAACTGGTGCACCACTGGGGGAATAAGATAGTGCTTTGGTCGAGCAGATTATTTGTGGTGATCCATCTTGGAGAAACAGCTTGATTCTGGGTAATCAGATGAATTTAGCTCCATGGAAAAAGGGTCAGGTTTTATATGCGGGTGGTGTTGTTTTATACGTAATGCACTACTCATAAGGTTGCTGGAACTTCTTCGACAGCCCACGACCGGTTTCGCCCTGCTTGGGGCTCATCAGGTAGGCGCAGTCGTCGAGTTTTCTTTTGTGGAAACACCAACCGTATGAGCCTGTTTTAGCAAACCACTTGCGTTTTTAATAACAAATAGGTGAACCGATAATTTGGCGAGCAGACAGTCTACGCCTATTAAGAACAACAAACATGGCCCCATTAAGACTGCATTTATCATCTGGGAAAGTATTTTCATAACATACGCCGGTCACAATTCTACAAACCTCACCTCAGAGGGCATCTCAAATTAACGGCTGAGTTCAAACTTGCAGGTAATTTAGTCGTAAATCTTCCTAGATTTACAAAATATCATTGATGATTTCAGCGGACTTTGGTGCATGGAGTTTGGCTGTTCGTTTGACTGTAAGTTGCACACCCAAGTGCACATACGTACATGGGCAAACGTCATCGAAGTGGCGCATCCGTACCGGTGTAACTGTGTACAATAATGATGAATCCTGTGATTAAAGTCTGTTTGCAGTTCAAAGCGTCACTCCCGCGGCTAACTGACAGCTGAATTGGAGAGTATAAGGCTGTTGGAGTGTATTTGTTCACTAACGTCAAACTGCCGAACAACATCCGTTAAAGCCTAAAAATACGTTTGAGAACGCTGAGTTTCTCAAACTCCGTGCAGATGATATCTTTGTTTTTGCATCTGATTGCTTGCAGCCGCTTCGTTCATGTTTCATAGCTCCGGGACACAGACACAGATGTGGCTTTCGGGCAGAGTCGTGTTATCAGAAAAACGAGGTAGCGAACATACTGTTTTCCGCTATTAGTGTTCAGGCCTAATAATATAATAATCATAATAATCGTTCAGCTGTCGCACCCTTTCGGTGCCTAACTACCATGCCACCCGAAGGAGGCACGAGGGCTGGGATATTGCCGGGTTGCCCAAGCCTAGACAGGGGAAGTCGAGAAGCAAAGGTCGGGTTCGAACCACGGACCTTCCGGTCAGTAAATTCGTGCTCTAACCACTTGGACCATCTCGCCCCGAGGCTTACAAACCACACTAAAAATAGGACTTTTGATGTAATAATACTAGTATTTTGTCTACTTCTTTCTGTAGACACACTGTTCGAAACTTTCTCTTTTATTCGCTCTCTGACGTCCCTACGTGGGACATGCAAAGTAAAGGCCTCGTATGGTCTTCATATGGCCTCACAGGAGGGAGAATGTAGCAAATCTGATTAGAATCCTCTTCTGTTCATCACCTAGGCAGAAACATCTATTGTAATACCGTTAATAAGTTATTTACCAAAGATTCTGCACATTAAAACTCGGTGCACGAGTCGTGGATCTTAATCGGTGGTGGGACGGCAAAACCGGCTGTGGGTTGTAGAAAAGCTTTCACCAATCTCGTGAGTAGTGGGTTTATGCTAGAAAATGTCCCGCGATATCTCGAATATTATCCCAGCGGTTCTCGGGCGGCCCAGTCAGTTGAAGACTACCATGAACAGGAGATTCATCGTCTCCAAAAACCACATCAGTTTGCAAGTCAGTGTATTTCAATGAGTTGGTGTTCTCTGTTTTCCGCAGCCCATAACACCACGCATACCCACTCTGTTTAGGCCAGATTAAAGCAAAAAACAAAACCAAGTTACATGAAGCGGCCAGTGTGCTACTGAATTATTCCAGTAGAGACTGGATCACCCCATCTATCCTACGACTTTCCTTATGGTGATCTCCTCTTCGACAGAACCATGTGACTGTACAAATCATTCGCTATTCTTTCTTCAATAAAGCGCCCAAGTTCTCGATGCGACTGAATTTGCTGGACTTACCTGAGGTACAATCGTGTACCAGAATGTGCAAAGTGCCTGTGTTTTCATGCTTAAGTAAAATTGCCAGGCAATTAGCCTTGATGGAATAAATGGCGAAGGATATTTGGGGGGTCAGTCTCCTACAATTACTCTATTTTTATTTGCTAAAGGTCGCTGCACCATAATATAGAACCAGTAACCGTTAGCGAGGATGTGAAACATCCCCGTAAACGCATTAATTTTCTTCTCATCCGCTCGCCCGATATAGTACCTACAATCATGTTTCTTCAAAAGCAGCTCCGGCCAATGCTTGTCTCCAAAACTTTGAAACAAATGATACAAATATTACGTATTTAATGAACGGAAGGAACAGTAAATTCTGAACAATCTTAAGGCGTTATTCGCTGTTCGTTAGTGAACGATACCTCAAATTAGTTAACCTATGCAAGATATGTAATGCCTGGTGAAGAAAAAACGCGTGTTCATAGTACAGA
This sequence comes from Clonorchis sinensis, assembly GCA_003604175.2. Lineage (NCBI taxonomy): Eukaryota > Metazoa > Platyhelminthes > Trematoda > Opisthorchiida > Opisthorchiidae > Clonorchis > Clonorchis sinensis. The sequence continues at coordinate 201,473,774 of CM030369.1, forward strand.
GTACTGACCGTCCCTAAAAGCTTTTGAAAGGTTGTTATGAGGAAATAACTTCAAACGGTAAAGACTAAGCTTTTTTGGTCATTTCTCCTACCAGCTTGGTATCTTATTTTGTCACCTGGGATGTAGCCACACTTGAATCCAGAATGCGCAGAACCACCACGGTCAAATTTGTTTTCACAACCAAAGAGAGCGTGATTTTGGCAGGTCCCAAAATCATGTATTCTTAGAGGGACTACAACGGATTGAGTAACTCAACTTGAATTGATCAGGCACTTTTCGGGCGGATGAAAAGTTCAGATCAAAAGGTTCGTTAGTGTTCACATTTTTTGTGATAGCGCCGAAGTATCATTGGAATCTTAGCATAAAATTATGCATCTTTTGCCAGCTGGCCTCTGTGTATTTTTTTTCCACAACCCGATAAAATGACCAACAGTTAATCACGTCACCTACAACCAGAAGATTAGGCATACACACAAGTACACGGATGTGCACAAGAGCATTGTAGTAAGCTGGATCAATATGATCCGATCTGACCAATCAAAGACCGACGCAGGACAGATTAAAAATCGATTGTTAGGCAGGCAAGCGGACGTGTGTGTGCGCTCGCGCTTTCACGACCACTACAGCCACCACACCAGCAGTCGAAATGTGGCGCAACACACAGCTAGTCAGATTCGCGTAGAAGCACTAACAATAATCGTCATTGATCGTCCCTACAAAGAAGTTAAGTATTCAGTCAACTCAGAGTTGGTTCAATATTTACATTAATTCCAATTAAATTGATCAGTTGGGATTATAGGCAGGTCTTGTCACTAAAGCGCAAAAGAACAAATATCCATTCAAGTCGTATTTCATGTTTTTCTGCATTGCAGCAGAACTTTTGGCTGCGGAATTCAAGCAAAATGCAATAGACAACATTGGAAGCTTGGTGGTGAGCTCTATATAGTAGACCTGTTTGCGCTTCATACCAGGATGCAACTACGGGCATCTTGAAGTGACTCCCTGTTTAAATAAGTTAGTACTAGGGTTCTTCTTCAAAAAGTATAAGTGTGATCGCACAATTCCAAAAGAATAATATCTCATAAAAATAACTCCAACAGAAAGCAATCACCCTCTAATCAGAGTAGCTCCCGTGGTCACTTTGCTCAACTTGTGGCAGTTGTATTCAGCAACACACAGCTAACCAGAATATTACTGATGAACCATGATACGAATTATTGAGTATGACTAAAATACACAATATATATAACGTATTAAAATGTATACAAACCTAGGCTTCAAGGGATCTGGTAGTGATGGAGCTATGGCCTTACAAACACGTCTTTTGAACGTTACGGTGTCAGTACGGTCCACACGATCATTTAGTGACAGCATAAGATAATGTACTCTCTGTACTTTCGCAGTCTGTGATGACCAAGTTCCTAAAAAGAAATGGGTCTTTCGCATCTAAAAATAAGGGAGAATTTGTGAAGGATTAACCAGGGATGACATGGAAAAGCACACGCAGTTCGCTCAATAGGTTCCTTTTTAACATGCGCCGAAAGCCATATTTTCGGAACACCTTAGAGGGGATTTCGACCCTCCATGCTAGGTTTTGCAGTGAATGAGTTCTGTCATGTCTACGTCATTATTTTCAGTCCGGTTGACCCTTTCGATGAGAACAGGGGTTGGTAGTGCGTTGGCTGCCCTGCCCACGTGAGTTTCATGCGCACAATCAACTGCAATTTACACCTCATGGGTTTATATGTGACTGGATGTGGGCCACAAGTATGGAAACTCCCTTGCTGAGCTCGCGAGCACTGAGTCTGAAGGGGAACGCAACACTGCTCACTTACGGCACGCCCGCACAGTTCCACAGGCTACATTGCAGTCGGCGGCGCTACAAATTGCAATGACATTCAAGGTTGCATGAATTACACAAAATTGCGTATGAAGTTCGATGAAGCCGAGGAGACGTGCTGGTGTCACCTTGTTAGTCGTCCTGTCTTCTTCAATGCAAATCACGGCTACATCCAGACCCCAACATCCACTAGATTCGGAACACCAGGCTTGTTTGATGGTAGCACCGAGCGCTCAGTAAGGTTAAACTTAATCAGATACCAGATGAGGGCTAGGTCTGTTAAAGGCGGTTTAGGATGTTAGATGAACCTGAATACCGCTCTTCAAAGCGCGTAGCGTTCAACAAGCAATAATTAGTCAGTGAAAACCTCCTGGTAGACAACATACGACGTCACACAGGAGAATAAAAAACAGTTACCATGACAATGTGCATCGTAGCATCTCAACATAATTTCAGTGGACCCCAGCCTGATTCTTGTATACAGCGAGACACGTGGCCACTATAGCTAGGGTACTTGTTGTCCCGTCGTGGATACAGCTGTCTGCAGTCCGCGTACTGTGTTGACTGACGGTGTAACAAGCTGACCAGTGTAAGCTGGAGGGAAGCTATCGGACCAGCGCATCCTTGCTCTGACAGCAATGCCGAACGTTGTGTCCTGATTCTGCCCGTAAAGTACGAACGTTGGTATTTTGGACAGTTAGCCTAAAATCTCAAGGCTGCTTACCTAATGTATCCAACGCGTTGATTTCCCCCATATCTTCATAAGGACAAACCATTCCGTTGGGCTTTACCGTCACTAATCAGTGTCTTTTTACTAGTGGTTTGATTTTGGTAGTCAGGACGACAAAAAATATAGTTCGACTCACCGAAAACTGCTTGCTGCATGTTTCCTATGCTAACGGAAAGCGTTTTTGCTTTAAATCAGACCCACCAACAAGCATATATTAAGGTCATTTACCAGTTTCAAGATTTTAGCAAAGCCCTGGTGAAAAGGAATCTAAATTTGTTTGAAGTGTCCTAAAAATTATACTTTTATTATCTTGAGAAATGTATAAAGATTGACAGGATGCCATGGTAGCTGCCCATATCCCAACCTAAGTTTTAAGTATCGCGTTCAAGTTACACACAAGTGTCTTCTGTACACGAACTATCAGCCTGCTTAGCGGCGCAAATTGCATGTTAAGGAAAGCGAACAAGCAATCCAACACTTGCTTGTGGAATATGTTGGCCTAACCACGAGGAGTTTGTCCCAAAGCATCAAGGAAAGCTGCGCAGTGTAGCCGTGATCGGTAGCATAAATACTGTCACCTGTTATCGTCTCCCATTTAGTGAAAACAAATGTCATAGGGATAAGAACCATCTACAAGTTTTCATAAAGGAATCTAGCCACAAGGTTGTTGAAAACTCTTCGACAGCCCACGACCGGTTTCGCCCTTCTTGGAGCTCACCAGGTAGGCGCAGTCCCCGAGTTTTCGTCAATCTTATGTTCTACTTCAACCCAAACTGGACTGGTTGCGACAAATACACTCATTTGAAAATCGGTTTGGTTTTTTACGGAAGACTCAAGTGAATCTCTCGTTTGTGATGTTCTTCAGCTGAACGTGCTGCACAAAGGCCACCTCATGTTTCGGTTGGTACGATATTCGAGATATCGCTGTATATTCTCATAAAGGAAACTATCCACAATTTTGCTGAAAACTCTTCGACAGCCCACGACCGGTTTCGCTCTTCTTGGGGCCCATCAGGTAGGCGTAGCCTAGAAGTCTCGTTCGGTCAGTTAAAACGTATGACGGGGACAGTACACTGGCAAAGGGAACATTGATTGCCATCAGGACAGTCGTCCGATTTTGGTGTTCAAGATCGACACGTCCAGTGGCTTCGTCTGACCTGACCGTGAGTCCAGAACGGTCGACTTGACGTAGTCGATGATGTGGCCACTTAATCAATCCATGAATCCTTTACTGTCCGGCGTGTCAAGTATTTTGTAAATTTTGCGGACATTTCAATATGTATTCGCCATTTATAACTGTATTGCTCAAAAGCTTTTCTGAAAGCATTCATTTTTCAACCTACATCCAGATTACGAAAGCATAAATTTATCTTAGCTACTACAGTGTTTGTGCAGCGCTGGAGGTACCGACAACGTACCTCTTGAGACTGAGACCTACATAAATGAGCTTGTTTGACAGAGGATGTGGCTGCAGAGAGAATAGTTAAGTTTCATACAAAGTCAGGTAACACTGTGGCGAAGTCTTCAAAAACACCTCCCGAAAGCATTGAAGCCAGCTCACTGAACTTTAGATAGCTCCGTGGTTAAGGCGGCAAGTTACGGACCGGAAGGTCCATGGTCCGAACCCAACCTCAGCCTTTCGACTGCTCCTGCCTAGGTTTGGACAACCTGTCAGTATTCCAGCCCTAATGCCTCTTCCGTTGGCGCTGCAGCTAGGCGCCAAAACACTAAACGACTATCAGCGCTGACAGAACCACCACAAACATGTGTGGGTAGGTAGCAACAGAACAGTCAGGAGGTGCGACTGTCTACTGTGCTACGTTTGAAGTCAGTTATTTGAGTCCCCACTGTGACTCACCAGGTCCCGGAAACCTTTGTTGTACGGCAGTAGTGGGTTTCATTTTGTCGCCAACTCCAGTGAACTGGCCAATCATGGAGTACGGAAGCATGAACAAATCTGTGGATGACTTCGTAGCACATGTGTCCGGAAGCATACGAACAATCTGTGTGCAATCTTCCCACAATGTTTTTGGCCCAACATGGGTAGAAAATGGACTTAATGACCTCAGTTTTAGACAGTTCATTGTGTGACTTTTGGTCCATTAGAATATTTTCAAAATTTCAACCATACAAGCGATTACTTATCCGCATTCGGAATGTGGTACGAGAGTGCTGAGACTCAACCATTCATGTAGGACAAAGAACGAGACGATCCGTAAAACACAAAGATATGAAGATACCGGTGACGAATGAATCATTAGCAAAGGTTTTAGGCCTGCAGAGCACTGCTACGCATTCGTTCATTTTGCAACTCTCAACAGCTCATTCTACGTGATCTCTAGATGGGGCAAGAAATTAACTATTTGGTCGATTGCTCATCAACTTGGCTACCGTGTTACCACGTCCACATAGAGGTCCTAAATTATTCACCGTCGACCCTAACGTCTGAGCTTAGTCTGCTAGACAAGAATGTTATCTGAAAGCTGTAAGGAGTTGAAGTACAGCTAGAAACTGCTCGTTTGCAACCAAAAGGTACGTTAATACGTTAACGGATTAGGAACTTAAAATACTGCCCATGAATAAAAGTACTGTTCCAGAGATAGATAGATAGATAGATAGATAGATAGATAGATAGATAGATAGATAGATAGATAGATAGATAGATAGATAGATAGATAGATAGATAGATAGATAGATAGATAGATAGATAGATAGATAGATAGATAGATAGATAGATAGATAGATAGATAGATAGATAGATAGATAGATAGATAGATAGATAGATAGATAGATAGATAGATAGATAGATAGATAGATAGATAGATAGATAGATAGATAGATAGATAGATAGATAGATAGATAGATAGATAGATAGATAGATAGATAGATAGATAGATAGATAGATAGATAGATAGATAGATAGATAGATAGATAGATAGATAGATAGATAGATAGATAGATAGATAGATAGATAGATAGATAGATAGATAGATAGATAGATAGATAGATAGATAGATAGATAGATAGATAGATAGATAGATAGATAGATAGATAGATAGATAGATAGATAGATAGATAGATAGATAGATAGATAGATAGATAGATAGATAGATAGATAGATAGATAGATAGATAGATAGATAGATAGATAGATACCACATTTCGGGTATTCCCAGTTCGACGGCATTACTACACAGAATAATTCCGAGAGATGGCAGAAACCTTAGAAATGAAATAGGTTCACGGACGGTTACTGGCGTGTTTCAAAACGGCGCTGAATGGACTCGACAAACACGAACGTGAATGGAGACATTTGTAGTTAATTCAAACCCAGAAAACAAACTAGAATTCATGGAATGATGGGGTGTGTACGTATTCACTAAAAAATCAAAACAAAAGTATCGTGATGATAGAGTATAGGAAGGAAGATTCTGTTATAATACGTCAGGATTAGAAATTTGTGCAGTTGGAAAAGTCTGCCTTTGGAGGAATAGCCTGTTTGAAACTGTCTACTTTTGTAAATAAATCTTTTCAAAGTTGTGAAATCCCTAGCTGCATTAACTGGAGCAGTGGCCACCTAAAAGCATTTCTCAGGATGAAAACTTTGGACCTGATTCCAAGGTGTTTTGAAGACACTATGCACGTTGTATGTGTACACGGATTAATTCATTACTTCACTGAGGGCTTTTTGCGATCCTGAAATAGTTATGAGGAGGTATGCCCATCGGGTACCTCGATCGGTCGTTCCAGTCCGCGCTATGATTTGGCTTCACAGAGTGACACTTGGCTGGGCCTTACCATTTTAGGATGCGCCTTGGCAAGATGTATATCCATTTGCGTTGCTGAGTGTGAAAACCACACCCACTGGATTTTGAAGCAATAGCGCGAAGTGAACTCGGACATCCAGATGCTTTGACCAGCTTGGTTGCCTAACTGGGTCGACGGAGTATAAATACTCTGTCCAAGCACACGTCATCCTGATACTTCCTCACGGTCTTATGCCACCTCACGATTTTTCGTTAGCATTTACTCGTTGAAACACGCAAGGCCGTCGACTTTATCTATGACACGTACTCGGCCCATTTCAGGAGCAGTGCGGACAATTGAACACAGTATAAATAGCTACCTTCGTTTTACATTGTAAATGCATCTCGATAGGGCATGGTCTGAAGTGGTCAAGCGCAAGACGGGAAATGCGTTGTAACCAGGGTTGGAACATTCTATCTTTTCAAGGCCCTCACTTCAAACACACGAACAATCTGGCGTGACCATATCGCATATGACATCCAGTGAAGCAGTCAGCTTAAATAAATGGCAAAAAAACGTAAAAACGTGCAGCTTACTTTCACCCACATGGAGATTGGCCCATGTTACACGTCATATTGGACACGGTATGTGTTACCCATGATGGTGCCGAGCTATTCGGGGAACAGTCGTACAAAATAGGAAACCAGCTAATAGACCTAAATCTGATACAAACGTTAGACACGTGGGCGCATGTGCATGCCAACGGTTAACAACGTATGCGTACTCCTCGACAAGTAGGTTAGGCACCACATTACGTACTTACAGTGGAATAACTTTGTCGCAGATTCCACTTTCGTGCATAGTCATGTTGAGGCTATCCGATTACCATATACAGGGTAATATCACTTTTTTTTAGCTAATTATCTTGTTTAGACATCAGGTGTTATGGAATACCTTTGTCAGCTATTCTATTTTACCATTATCTGACCGAGATACCTAGGATAATGAACATCACTGGAAGTCTAATAATACTACTGAAGATACAAATGAAGGTATGCCTCCTGAAGGTCAATAGGTCAATGGATCGGTGGGAATACCTGGAGACCTCCATTTTTCATTAGATAGTTTCACTGGGTTATCCAGTCACGCAACCGTCACTAAATCACTTTATTCTGTGAACTTCTGCCGTAAGTGAGGCTTTTGGTGGATTAATGCAATTCAAGCCAGATTTTTATTCAGACCAGACTGTCTGTGCGTTGTTATTTAAGTCCTACATTCCCCTTGAACGTGGCGCATCACAGTACAACGAGTCTTGACGGCCTTTGTGTTTCGAGCACACGCTCTCAACGGTCTTTCTTAAACGTTCGTTGCTTTGTTTTCTCCTATGGGCTCCTCTCTTAAAAAAACGCATCTACCTCGTTTGTTTACCGTTTTCACATCTACTTTCATGTTCTCACGAATTTACTACTATGAGTTCTCAGTAGCCGGTGCACTGAGGAGTTCCACGGTCTTGACTTGACGCAATCTATCACAAGTTCACGGTGTTGGCATTTTCAGTAAATTGTAAAGACTGCCCCTCCTTTACCCCTCTGAAGGACCTCATCAGTAAATGTCTCAGGACCAGCGCCACACTCAAATATCAACATTTTTATGAACATTGCAATTATATTTGATTTAATATTCATTTCTCTGTTCTGTATCCGTGCGGACGCTTACAGATAAAATAAAAGCTTTACCTGCCCATCACAACAGGGAAAACATCATTCCGATTTCCATGGAAATCTCTTCACCACTCACAAAACGAAAGCATGGATCTGAAAGCGAAACAGCCCCATCACTCTCATGAATGAGTGATCACATAATAATAACGTATTCGTAATGCACCAAATTGCTTAGAAACATCACAAACGAGGGATTTCGCTGGGCTCTAGGTGAGTCTTTCGCAAAACCAAATTTGTACACCAAATTGATTTGCAGATGAGTGTATTTCTCGAAAACAGTGCAATTTGGGTTCAAGTAGAACATAAGGTTGACGGAAACTGGGGGACTGCGCCTACCTGATGAGTCCCAAAATGGACGAAACCGGTAGTGGGTTGTCGAAAACTTTTCAGCAACCTCATGAGTAGTGCATTACGTATATACATGTATCGCGATATCTCGAATATCGTAGCAACTGGAACATGAGGCGGCCTGGTGTAGCACATTCAGTTGCCTGAAAACATCAAAAACGGGAGATTCAGTTGGGTTCCAGGTGAGTCACTCGCAAAACCAAATTTGTTTGCAAATGAGTGTAGTTCGCTAATAACGTATTCGCTTTTGAATAGCGATAGTGAGATCTAATTACACTGCTGGTCGGCAAATCTTGGCCGAACTCTTAAGTGTTTGGTCGCAAGTCCCAAACACTTTGAGTTTCTTGAGATACGCACTGCTGCTAGTTCTCAACAAGGATGAAACAGCTGAACAGTGCTTCTCGGTCTTTCGGCTTTACCGACAAGACGAAATCCCTACTAAAAATGACCAAATCTCCTCACGTCACCGCCAAACATATCTAATCAACCGCAACCCTGTTGGTAGACAGTGAAGTGTTCAGGGCCTGCTTGTCTGCCGTAGCAGCCCATAAACGCACGCAGCTCTGGCGTCTTTGGTCACAGAATACAACAGCATTCTGTTCCCAAGTCCACTTAACAGTCCGTTGCCATCATACATGTGTACTTTCCCCAAGGTCACAAGGGACGGCAGCTCCATACACTGTCTTGTCAAATGGAATGACCAGTAGAAATCTGCTTTGATCTTTTGAAAACGATAATGGGTGGGACTCCTTATTGACAAACGTTTTAGAACACCTACCAGTCTACCAGCACAAAGCTGAGTCGAAGGTTTCAAATCCTTCATACTTTATGGCTAATGTCTGATTTTTCCTACAAATTAGTGAATCTGTGGATGGCTATGTAGACCAGAAATTTATAATTTGCAAAGATGCCGAGCCTCGTTTGCGGGTTGAATGGTCTGCACCCAAATACCACCTTTAAAGTGGACTCTGATAAGAGTGGTGCTTTTAACTTATACACTCATTTGCATATCGATTTGGTTTTGACGAAAGATTTACCTGGAACCCAGCTGAATCCCTCGTTTATCACCTTACTTTTTCAAATGGTTTGATAATGAGCAAAGTTCAACACAAACATTCCACACTCCAACATCTTTGTTGCAACTAACTATCAACGAACACTTGTGTGTGGTTTAATTACATGAGCATGTCGAACCTGTTCTGCCAGGACGTCTCAAGGACAATCTTTATATCCGTGTGTATGCCCTAAGGCCCTTTGGCATTTAGAATCGAGTATATCGTCTTCTCCGAAATGTGGTGCAGCATCCCTTCCTCGCAGTCGACCTGTTGTGTTTGTCAAAAACTGTACGAATCAAGTTTACGCCTGACATGGAGAGTACCATTAAACTGACCACCTGACAGTGGTGCTTATACACGTATGAATTTACATGTGGAATCATGTATATAGACAGAACAGAGCGCCAGATGTCGCTGTGGGAAACCCTCCACAATGGCTCTTTAGGTCAGTTAATAGACCTGCCAGGTCCTTCATTGCAAAGCATACTTTAGACACCGCTATAAAGGAGGATGTTCGTAGCTCAGGTAGCGTAGATGGTCTTTGGCTTGTTCGCTGAGCTGGGCAACTTGATCGCTAACATTTCGTCACCAATCGAGGTGACATCATCAGTGCGTTGTTGGAGCTTAGCGATGGATCAGCGGTTGGCAACCACCGACCCAGTTCAGCGAGCAAACCAACGACTTTGGCCACTGTTTGGGCAAACCAGACTACTTCCATCTATTTGGTCGTCAGACCACCAAGCAGTTCACACCAACGCTGAGCAGAGGCTGTGGCGATAAGACGTCTGGAGCCAAACCTGTGTTTGTAGAAGGAAACGGTTTCCTTCGCTATTGTGGACAAATGACTGGCCCACCGGCCCATTCTCCACCCTTTTTCCTCCATTTTACTCCTATTCCCAGATTCGACCTGACCCCACGTGACCCGAAATTTTCTTTGTTACACTCCGAATCCTAATCGCTACACTTATCTCGTATTGATATTCAATCAACTGGGAAAGGTTAAAAGCCATCGTTTAAGAAGGACCGGTAAACAATCGGTCGTTTTCGTTTTCCAACCTTACTTCTAGCTTCACTCTGACTAAAAGCCAGTTTTCGATCTTCACATCCGAGCCCTCAGCCAGATAAAAATGATATAATACCTTTTAAAACGAGCTTTTGCCAAAATATCTCTCATATAATTTGAACAGTCTTCAAAACGAGAACATTCTTTCGAACTGGATGAAATCTAGTCTGACATTTTAGTGTCCGGAATTTCGCTTCATTCTCCCCACTGTCTTGGGGGGAATCTAGATCCATGACACAGCTTTGTATTGTCCGAAAGCTCGTTCCAAATGTTCCGGGACAGCAGGAGTGAAACAGCTGTACAATGCTCCTCGTTTTTTTCCGCCGAGAGAATTTGAAAAATGCCATAACCAGATTTATTGGTGTATATCCAACAGCCGACGTGCTCCATGCGTACGCCTTATCACTGTGGCCAGGAACGAGTGAATTCAGTTTCGGGTAAAATGATATTCACATGGGCACTGTTCTGTCGGATACATGTAATCTTCGATACCTTATTTGATATCTGTGATCAACAACACAACCGGGTTCTATCCGTCGCACATTCCATGTGATTTACTGCGCTTTATACAGACATAGATTGCGTCATGGGTGCACAAGTTACGCTGTTTACGGTGACTGAACTACGTCTGCCAGTGTTACACCGCGCGCATTATGGCTTCCGCCCACTAGTGTATTCGGACGCCGGCACACAAAGCGGGTGTGGTAAATTGCTCGCTTATTTACTCAACGCACAAGAATCTGCCGGAACATGTTAGCTGATGCCAGTCAACGTAATGATGCGGTTTTGAGGCATAGATTAGTAAACTGACATTCCCTAGTGATCATCCGACGTCATCACGAAAAGAATATACACACACCTCACGACGTCGATGTCATACCTTCAGTGGTTAGCTTTCGTCGCGGACGTCAACTGATGTTATTTTTTCATGCCTTATCACATCGATGTCTATCGTATAGAGGGTCTCAATCACTGTTACAGTAATGATAATGTAAGTCTGAATTTTTCGTGTGTGCGAGCTCTTTACGTGATGACATCTGATGATCACTAGAGAATGTCAGTTTACTCATCTATGCCTCGCATGTTAGATGTTCGGAGTTCAAATCCCGGCATGGCCATAGGAGATGCACTGCTGATGAGCTCTAATGTGAGCGGAATTCGAGTCCAGTGCTCCACCCCTTGGTGGCGACTTAGCAATACTGCCTGATTATTCAGTCTTCTCGTAGAATGTAATGGCTATAGGGCCGTGTCCTGTATAGATGACCTCCGTGTTGATGCGGAGACCATACCGGAGAACTGGATATTTCATGAAAAACCAACGTCTACGGCTAAGACGATTGTGTCGATTACTGATCCACAGGATAGGGCCACGAATGCCCATCATTCTCACTCGTTTTAGGAGGTTTTTGTACAGCAATGGGCAGTAGTTTCGAGGAATCGAAGAATAGGAAAGAACGAGCAACCTTCGGCATGCGAGCTAGTAGAGGTTGAGTGCTTTCATTCTGTCCATTAAATGTACGCCAGACTCTCTTGATAAGCTTCTTGACCCTCATTACTGTTCCAATAGCCTACGGTACAGCTCGTGCGGAAAATTATGAGCCTGGTCTTGTAACGAAACCCACAGGAGTCTCTAGCATAGTTCATTCTTTTGACCCAAGAGTGCAATGGAGGAGTTTGTTCGCGGCCTATTACACTTTGTTGAGGTAACAAGATCCTGCTGAATGGGTGACATGATGTTCTTTTGTTTCAGAGGGGTTTTGTAAACAATCGTTAGTTTTTAATTGGGCAACGTTACGTTTTTGACACAAAAGCTTCATCAGGCCAAGTGAGCAGGTCATCAAATTGGCCAGGTTATAAGGCAGACGGAGGACCAATCAGTAAGTCCTCTTCAGATTATCACACTAGATCAGTGTTGAGTGTCAATTAATGGCTCTTGTAGGCTAGTGCGGTTGCCAAAGTCTTGAATTGCTGGGTTGGAGGAACTTCAAATTAATTCCGATCGGTTTAGGTCCCTTAATCTTCCACTTCAGAGTTCTTCAATTGATGATTCACCTCGGCTGCCACTGGTAGATTTTCCTTGATCTTCGTGGACTTATGAGTGTTGCGACAATTTAGTTGAGGGGAGGGGTGGTGGGTAAGGTTAAGTGGAATCCAGATGATGACTACTCCTCCTTCTGATAACCACAACCCCTTCTATTCTGTTAACACTGGGATGCTTGGCGATTTCTACCGCCTCGGCCATCAGTCTCTGTGATGTGGATCGTAGTCCTCGCCTCAAAACATCAACATTTTCTAAATCTGTTTTGTGTCCCGTGTCCAGTGTGTGTTCCGCAATTGCCGAGTCTTTCAATAACGCTTGATATCCTTCCGCGTTTCCCGGCGGCCTCTTCATTTTTGTACTCGTGTGAAGTTTCCTGGCCATCTGTCCTATACAGACCTTAGTGCAGTCGTTACACTTAATTTTGTAGACACAGTCCCTGGTTCTGTTTGCCGGGAGGCGATCCTTCAATTGCACCAGGGCAGGGCGCAGAGTGTTGCCCCTCTGGAAAGCTACTCTTATGTTGGTCGTGGTTAGAATCCTTTCGAATGATCTCCGATGTCCCTGGTTTATATGGAACAACAGCGGTCCCGTTCCATCTCCTGTTAGGTTTCGCCACCGGTACCAACAACCTTCGCAATTGACGCCTAATCAAGCTAGCTGGATATCCACCAGCCCGAAGTTTGTTCTTTACTTCAGTTTGGGCCGCTGTCCGATCAGCTTCTTCTGTGCACAGGGTCCGTACACGCCTAAACATTGATGAGACAATACTGGCGAACACCGACTTCGGATGGGCAGACGAGTATTTCGAAACTGTCCCAGTGTCGGTTGGCTTCTCATAAACTGTGGCCTTTAGTTTCCCCATGACCTTATGTGTCTTGCAGTCTGAAAAGGCCAGTGTGCCTGACGCTGACTCTATCTCCATACTTAATTTGATGTGTGGATTCAGTCCATTCAGATAGTTGTAAAACTCACTAACCTTGTCTCGTTTCATCACGACGAAAGTGTCATCTACATAACGCCAGAATATCTTAGGTGGGTATATGAATCCGGTTAAAGCTCTCTGTTCCTACTAAAATCGAATGCTACCTGAAATCCCAGTGTGTCAGTCCGAAGTTGAAAAAAAACGGAGGCTCATCACAGTTTACACCGTAGGGTGGAGCACCGTTGTCCACCGACGATGTGTAAGGTTATTCCAGGGGAGTTGTATGGTGCGTCGGCCAAATTTTGTAAGGTCAGCTGGCTTAAGACAAAACTGGTGGAAAGCTAAAATCAATTTCTGAGCACACCGATTCGACTAAAAGCGCTGTCGTACACCCAAGCATCAAACAAATGACAGTCATGAAGTATATGTTGTTTCTTGGGCCTGGCAAAGGCACTGGAGTTGTGGTTGTGCGGAAAGAGGATAATAATCCTCGAAGATCAAATTCACAAGCGCTCTAACACCTTTTCAATACCCAGCTACCGTGCCACCCGAAGGATGCATGGGGGCTGATATACCTTCAAGCTGCCCAAGCCAAAACAGAACAGCCGAGATGCCGAGGCTGGGTGTGGACCATGGACCTTCGCGCCTTACTCACTGAGATACCTCGAGTTCATATTTTCCCTATACATGACATAACTTTCTTGCCGAAATTGTGTACATGTTTTTTAGGGCTTCGTACAAAATCTAGCTCCCATAAGCATTCCAGGCTACATCTCAATCACTTACACGGTTCGCGTGTTGTGTGAAACAGCCTGGTCGCCACATTACGCAGTTCCCAACCAGTGTTCGAGGCAGTGAGACTCGCTGCGAAGTTTGTCAGATAGTTAACCGATTATGGGTGAAAATTTGCTTCCAGGTCCTCCGACCATGGGTTGGTGAACTGATCATAGTCGCAGGCCTGATGGCGCGCACGCACCGGAAGTCACGACAGCTACTCGACACAGTGAGGTGCCGTAGTAACTATGTTGCGTTAGGACAACCGCAACATGCAGTTCATCGTCTTTGTTCAGCCACTCAATTTTGCACAACCTGGTTGTACATTCAGTCGACATAAGGCCGATGAGTCAATTAATGTACATTGTCGTGTCACATCAACCGGATGAGACAGCCAGAGTGACTAAATCATGCTGCCGTGCCGTTGTGGCCTGACACGCACATCATGTGAAAAACACAGCTTGGACATTGAGTCACTCGCCAGGGCAACAGCGGAAGTTGAAGATGGGTTTTTCCACTCACAAGTGTGAAGATGCCGTAAAAGAAGTGGGATACGACTTGTGTCAACTATGCTGAGACGGCTTAACGAAAATATTGATTTCCAGACGGAGCTGTGCTGAAAGTGCGGCATAGGGATTAGGCAACCTGGTCAGTGTCCAGTCCAAGAAACACCAAGAGGCAAGGACTGAATTCAGAAAGCGGAAGTTGGAGTTGTTGAATCAGTCATCTGGAAGGCCAGTCTGCATCGAAAAGTATTTACAGCCAAAACCGATAAACAAAAAACCAAGCAAAATTCATAACAAAGATAACGGTTTGTTTGAAACGGAGGTCCAGTTGAGCCTTTAATGCCTACAGATCCTTACAAAGTCGAATATCGATATCCCGAAAAAACTTTGTGACAATCCATCTTCCAGGATATAACAGCTGGATTTCGAGGCAGTAGCTTCTGTGTGTGTGTGTGTGTGTGTTAGCTGCAAAGCTGAATCTAATCTTTCAGTGATCGATTCAGCGACAAATTTCATGAGATGCAGCCTGTATACCCGATATTGAGACCGCCCCATCTATAAGCAATCTACGTATCTCAAACAGCTGCATATTCTCTCTTTGAGAACAAAATCATACGGTTAAGAAAATAGTGTAAAATTTACCTATATCGATATAATTTCCTATATCGGCATGTGTCTGCTGTAAATGTGGGTCTACAGACCGAAACACCAATACCGCAAAAAAGTCAGCCATACTGGTGAACTAAAGTGTGCTCTATCACTCGGTATAGAAGACACCTCATCCCTTCAATGAAGAGCGGGTTCCTGCTAAGAGTTTTTTGTTCACTGAAGCGCCATTCTCCCTAATTTTCTTAACAAATGAAGTCTATCTGAAATTCGTTCCCTGACGCTTCCAGGTTTCATATTTTTGGTTACTGAGCGCTGTCTATACTTGTTGAGTTTGTGATCCTGATTGTATGGTTTCCGTGGTTGAGGAGGGCGACTGAACTTATCTTGCATTCGTTTGTCTGATCATAATGATGCAAGGTGAACACATGTTATGTGCAACACTTTCGCACGCTCGACATCTTGCATTGTTTTTTCTGATCATAATGATGTAAAGTGAACAGATGTTATGTGCAACACTTTCGCACGCTCGATTAATTGGTCTGACCTTTCATTAGGGCTTCGTACCGAGATTGAAGCTTCGGGAGGCCTTCAGATAAAACTTACTTCTACCCACGTGATGAGGCATATTGAATAACTGGAAACGGTAAACGCAAACCCGTAAGGAAAAAAGGTGTACGGAGGACAGACCACACCGTAATAATATGAAATAAAATAAAATGAAGCTGATCAATTCGGAACCTTCTTACCTTCTAGCATGGGTCCATTTGATCCAGCTACAGCGTGTTTGGAAACTCTCCTGGACGTGGCACGTAATCGCCCGCGTGGGTCCATTTGATCCACCTTCAGCGTGTTTGGGAACTCTCCTGGACGTGGCACGTAATCGCCCCCACCGCCGAGATTTTTTCACATCCTAGCTGGACTGTCCAGCTAGAATTTGTGTCACTGTTTGCTGGGCTACGTGTGGGTGAGTTTAGCAAACTGTGCCGGGTGCGTATTGCTGGTGAAAACTTGCTCCAACATGATACTTATATGCGCTTATTTACGATTGTTTGGGAAGCGGTAGGAACCTAGCTGTTGACCGTTTCCACCGGGAACATGGAACATTTTGCAGAAAGTTCACACAACTCCTCTTCCTTTCAGGCTACCTGACAAAACCTTCTTCTTCCATGGCTGTATGCCAGTTAAGCAGCAGTTTCTAATGCTACTCTACTGTTGTTCGTGATAAAGATAATCACTTAACTCACTACAATGATTGAACGAGGGAGTTAACCGGTAGCTTGCCTAGTGAGGTATTAATGAAATAATGGCAGATGTATAGGTCAGGGGGTACAACATGAAACACGTGGGGCAGATTACTTGTTGTCAAACTTTGTCGGCTATTTCTGGCCGAGTCTCAAAAGGTCTTTTCAAAGCCTGACAAAGACAAGTAAGCTTTGTAATAAAGTCTCAGGAAATCGGCTGTGACCACTCGGGGGCGACCGAGTCCAGTAAATAGCCCAACGACGAACTTCATTTTGATGACAGCGCAAGTTCGTTAGTAATAGATAAATCGCCCAGGTCGGTGAACAGAACAACAGCCAAGTCAGTTTACTTTTTATCCAGCTTAGTTGGTCTGTCTGTGTTGCACCGATGCATCGTCGCGTCCGTATGGTAGGACGATTGGGTTTCTGCTTGTTCCACACGCAAATAACTGAGGCCAAACCACATTGATAGCTCGACTCTCATTTGCATACGAATTTTGTTTTCACGAGAGACAACTAAATCCAAACCAGTATCTCGTTTATAGTAGTCAAAGGGTTTTTAGCAACTTTGGTAGTAGTATGTCACGTCCAGAGTTGAAGACCCCCCATGAGATTGTGTGCCTAACTTGCATGTGCTTTCATGAACATAGCAGTGAGGAAATGCAGGGTGGGTTGAATGACCTGCAAACTGCGCTAACAGTTCTTATTTTGCAGAGGCGCGCATATTGCGACGTTCTGGTTTCAACCATTTGTGGGCGAGCAGAGAGACCTACCTTATTAAACTCGTTGCACTGTGTTGTACTGTGTCATTTCTAGGCTGATTAGGTCCTCCACTATCCCACCCAATTTCTCCACGACGCATCGAGTCAGCTGATTTAACTGTGCTCCCGATCTCGGAGGTGCACCGGTGGCGGTAATAGACTAATTCCAGCCCCATCCCTACTCCGATGACTCTCGGCTCACACACTAGGGCTGCTCTGTTCACGTCTGCACCGTAGGTGTTCAGGATGAATGAGGTTAGTCTGCGCACGGATGAAAGCAGGAGGAACCCGAGATTGAAATTCAATTAATCCGTTTAGGCCGCGCCAGTTGGAAGCTAGTGGTGCGAAAAACACTGCCATCTTTAGTGAGTAGTGTTTGACCATAAACAGCCCGTGCCTCAAAAACTTTTATCTGAAAAGTTTTATTTGATGCTCTTGTGATTCCTATCCATTACTCAACACCTGGTTGCGGATCGTTTTGTCGCAGAGCTGCGGCAGCCACTTAACGCCTGGTGTACTGTGAACCCAGCGGCGATGGAATATTTTAACACATGGAATACCGGGTTTCGGAAGCATAAAATAAAACCATCGTAACGTTCGTTTTGTGGGAGCAGTCCTTTAACTCCGTCGAAATTTGTCTTTTGGACGCCAAAAATGATGTAACTAATCTTGGTGATCTAGCTTGTGCCCTGAATAAACATCCATGAATTTGGTCGGTCACCGTAAGAGCAAGGCCTATGAGGCTGCAAAGAAAAGTGGACGTATGATTCTGAAGTTTCAGCTTGGTACAGCAGATTGGGAAAGCCTGAAATGAGACTTGCACTTTGTAGGTGTAAAGGGCATATCAAAACAAGGGGTAGCTTTAGCTTTTGCAGACTAACTATATCATTCGCCTAATGGGAGTTTACTAATCTTTCTCCAAATGTGATTTCGACATCGAGGTTCAAGCTCACTGAGACAGTGCATTTCTTGATGGTGTCACAGACGAAATTGACCAAAAATGGACCAAAGACCAAAACCAACTAAACAAACTGTTCAAACATTTATATACCCAGTTGTGAACACTAACCAAAAGTACGGAAAATGATTGAGAACATTCTTTGTCGCTAGGAAAGGAGGTCAATGAAGGCTCCACCTCGTTGAAACCATCTTGGTGGTCCCGGAATTCGGCCATATATAATGAAGTCTGGCTTTGCCATCGGCCGAAGTACAACTAGGATAGAGCTGGTTGCAGCGGTCGCTTCTGGTAGCTTTTTTGCATGAAGATGCAATGACTGATCGGCTCCAGCTGGCTGCAAAAACATCTGTTACCAACTTAATTTAAGCAAACTAGTCAAGGCACAACAAAAAGAATCACCGCCATCTTTGGATAACGTCCCTGAGAGCTAGTCTGACGTTGCAAGGATGAAGTTCTAAGGCATAGAAAATACAAGCATTTCAGAAAAAAACGAATAACCTATACTTCCAGAAAACGACTCGAGTTCATCCGGTTGAAAGAAAAAGAGGTGAACAGAAGCAGATGAGAAAATTAAAACACTGATTCTGCCTAACCGATCGCGTCAATACGGATGGAAGACGCAGGTCGAGGGTTGTTAGTATTTCCTTTACGCAGATTCAGGACGTAAAACACGCAAAGTACGCACAAAATGGATGTAGCAGCAAACTTGGACAAACAGACATGTAGAAATGAAAGCTAGTATCGGCTGATCACGACCAACGCAACTGGATGACAATTTTAGACCTAATTGTCAGTAGGCGAGAAGATCTTTTGGAAGCCCACATGGATCACTCAGTATATGAATGCGTCTAGTTTTACCGCAGTGACCTACACAGGTGGGTTAGTCAGAGTACTTTTCTACAGTGCATGATATATTTTCAGCCCGGGCCAATTAAAAGGGGAAAAGTCGTTTCTGATCTCCAATGTCTACCTAGAACGCTTCTTTAAGATGAGTAAATCGGCTGTGCTACCAGGAGCGCAGAATAAAGTTGCACATCGCTTTCCCCAGTTTAAGCGTGACCGGTTGACGAACAGCTTCAAGAGTAGTCGGGACGTAAAACACTACTAATAAGGTTGCTGAAAACTCCTCGACAGCCCACCGACCGGCTTCGCTCCTTTTGAGACTCATCATGTAGGCACAGTCCCTGAGTTCCCGCCAACATCATGTCCCATTTGCACCCAAAGTGAACAGATTTTGACAAATACTGTCATCTGCGCAAGAATTTGGTTTTGACAGCAGACTCAACTAAATCCAGGTGAATCTCTCATTTATGATGACCCCGTTTCTACTTTACTTTACTTTCCCAGGCCGTCTCATGTTTCAGTCGGTACGATATTCGAGCTATCGCCATACGTTGTTGTCTATTCGTAATATCTTCTCACAAGCTTCAAGAATAAATCAATTTCGGCTCTAAACCGAATATACAGAATTGGGAACTGCAGTTTGTCTGAATTACTAGAGGTCATTTTCCAAATGTATGGAAATAGTCCGCCAGATTAATTCGAATTCCACTTAATCTATCACCTCTCCTGTAGTTGCGCTCGACTTCTGTTATGGCGCGTGACGGAACGCGAACCACAGGACATTCTTTAAGCTATCACGCAGCTACCTCTAAAAGGTCAGAGGTGAACTCACGAACGTGCGTCGTCTGTTTGCAAGCACCTGCCGCAAACTGAGCACTAAAGTGATCTGAAGCCTTCGTTGTGAGTGTCACTATGTAGCGAGAACCCAAACCCTTTGTTTATCAGTGAAGCTATGTTGATAAGACTTCATCTGTCACTTTTGTTGGAGAAAGGTTTTTGAGCATTGCATCTGATCTCTGTGATCCGGATCACGTGATACCAGCCTGCTGCTGCATACCTGCTCGTTTGAGCTTGTTTCTGCCTCCATTTTATACATATTTTGCATGTTTTACGTGTTACAGCTGCATGAATAAAAGAAATGTTATCATCCCTCGACGTATACTTTGCATCCGTGTTGATGCATTAAGCTAGTGTTCTGGCTATTCTACCGACTGTTGTTGTGTAGTACAGCATCATTGGATGACTTCAGTGCAATTGAGTTTTGGGCCTTATTTCTGTTAACTGATGAAACTCCTTGTGAACATTTCCAGGTGTATTAGCTCTCCTGCACTTCCAGGGCCTTCTGATTCCACGACGTTTCGGTATGCGCACACACATTGTGCTTGTGTTAACGACTTTTTGAATGAATCCAGAGGAATATAACTTCTTGATTCGAGGAGCAGGTGACTTTTGAAATTCGCGGCTTATTTGGTGAGCGCTTAGAAGTACTGTAAGCCGGGTTGCCTGCCCAACGGCTGTTCCACTTACAAGGATGTAGCAGTTAAATTTGTATGACAGCTGACAAACCTGTGGGTCAAAAAGTTTTTGATAGTCAAACGAGAGTTAAACGAGGTTCCTAAACAGTTTGTCAAAAATTTCCACCGTAGGGTACCATGACCTGAACTGACGTGAGTACTTGAGAAATATCAGCAGTCGAGAATAGGGCTCAGCTGCTAACGGCTGTCTGAATGCACGCGTGGCTAGCGGTGGGGGAAGTGAGACAGTTTGCTATAGAGGAGAATGTTGGTAGCTCAGGTAGTATAGATGATCGTTGGTCTGATCGCTGAGCTGGGCAATTTGATTGCAAACGTTTCGTCACCAATCGAGGTGACATCATTAGTACGTTGGTAGGGAGCGTGATGGACAGTGCAGTGGTGAGACAGTG
This sequence comes from Clonorchis sinensis, assembly GCA_003604175.2. Lineage (NCBI taxonomy): Eukaryota > Metazoa > Platyhelminthes > Trematoda > Opisthorchiida > Opisthorchiidae > Clonorchis > Clonorchis sinensis. Next base: position 201,494,856 of record CM030369.1, read on the forward strand.
CAGCAGTGTCCACTGCGTCTAAACTCAGTACGACAAAGGAACGGTCGTTGATGGTTGTGAAACCTTAAGAGACAATAATCTTTACCAGCGCGTCGTGAATTCATTCTAAACAGACACACAAGTCAGGCCTCTGTTGAGGTCTGACATCCTACCCTACCCTAAGACGACATTTAAATTCACTCTTTGATGCAAATGAAGAACGGATATATTTCGGCTAGTGTGGCTTCTTATGGAAGTCGACAGCAAAGTAGCGGCTGTTTACGAAGATCCAATCAACCAAGAAAATCTGAATTAGGGAGCTGAGAACCATTCCAACACCCGGCAAATCCACCTAGCTAGATAACAAATGTGCCATAAGCTTGATTACTGTGTTCGCTTATATCCTAAGATTTACGGAATAATATCGGTTTATCGATAAATACACTCATTTGCAAATCAATTTGGCTTTTGCGAGAGACTCACCTGCAACCCAGCTGAATCTCCCGTTTGTGATGTCTCCGGGCAACTGAATGTGCTACCTGGAAACATCACAAACGGGAGATTCAGCTGGTTTCCAGGTGAGTCTCTCGCAAAAGCCAAATTGATTTGCAAATGAGTGTATTTATTGAAAACAGTCCAATTTGGGTTGAAGTAGAACATAAGGTTGACGGGAACTCGGGGACTGCGCCTACCTGATGAGCCCCAAGAAGGGCGAAACCGGTCGTGGGCTGTCGAAGAATTTTCAGCAGCCTTATGAGTAGTGTACCACGTAAATATCTGTTTATCTAAATTAATCAACTAATAGAGTAAAAGTAAATACTACCAATAAAGACCACAGCATAATGTTTTGAGTTGGAGATTCATTCCTCAACCACATAATTTGTCTGGTGTATGGAATGACAATTTTAATGAACTAGTGAAGCCCATTTGAGAGTGATCATTCTTCGAAAGAACCCCACACGAACTCCTGTCTAATGAAGGGCAAGGCTGTTTTGTACCATCAGTTGGGAGTTCCTTGGTTGGAGCGGCTAGTTACTTTACAACATAACGCGTCTCTTTGTGACGTAACGTATTTTTCCGAACAGCCTGGTATTATTGTTGAACTAAAGCGTTGGTGTCTTGCACCAAAGGGACACCCAGAAGAAAAAGTTTCTGCCGGAATCTTCATCTCGATGCCGTATGCTCAGTGTGCTAATTTAATTTCCGGTCGGCATTTGCTCTCATAAAATTCAACGGCGATTTCTGTCTAAATGGACGGTTGTCTGTAGGACACTGGCTGCTGCTGTCACCTAGTTAAGCACAATTCATGGGAGTGTGCAACGCATCAGGTGACTATCACGTAGCATCCAAGTGGTACGATCGATATGTTCTGTCTTCACGTCGATCACGTGAATGCATGATTCATCGTCGGTGGCATGCCGGAACAGGCCCTGGCAACTGCTGCATCATCTCATGTAACCAGTGCGTTGGAGTTAAGTCAACCCGCATACACACATCAGGTTAGTGAGATATAGACCGATACTTTTTGAACTGACATGAGATTTCATCATATTAGACCTAGTGTTAACAACAAGTGATCTTTACTCTCTCCAAAAAGCGAGAGACCATCAGCAGAGGTTAAATAAACATAGGATGGATGCGAATCTAGTCCGTACAAAGGATAAAATGTTGGAGAAATCACAATAGATCAACCATGAGTTTCTGTTAAGTCTGCCCAACTGTTCGATTCCAACAACTTTGTGTTACTTAACGCTAATTACATGACGAAAATATTGGAAAACTCAATAAGACTGCCTTATCGTAATGAAGCTTGGTGTGAGTTTCGCTGGGTCTAGGGAAATCATTCATCAAGGTTGATGTTGGAACTGCATTTCAGAAATTACCTGATTGCTAAAGCAGCAGACGCGTACTCTTGATGTTACGAGGTATATATACGAGGTATATATTACGAGGTATATATATGGAAAGAAACCACTCAGAAGAGGACAATCAACTGGTCCCGGGGCTGATAGCCATTATGTGTTTGTTATTTATCACTAAGTATTTATGAGAGATTTTCTGATTCCATTGAACAACGATTCAGGTACTACTGGGGGCAGGATACAAGGGTAAGGTTACAGATCAGGACAGATTTCAGATTCACCAAACATCTGTCGTTGTATGGCCAAAGTCTAGCTAACTTTTGCTAGCTGAGAAGTGAAAACCATGACCTTGAGATGGCTTAAACCTAAGAAAGAAGTCGACGGTCGGGTGGCAACAATTTCCTTGGTGTTATGGCAATAGATCGTAAGGCACGATCACAGCTCAAAGTTTGTTTTACATTACGACACCACTTGCTTTGAGCTATATTTGGGGGAGACTAATGACTCGGAAAAATGACTTATGAAAAGAGGAAGAAACGAACAAACCTCGATGATCCTAACTGCCATCGATTAACACATCGGCCAACCCAAGAAGTTTGATTGGAAGCAACAAAATGACCCAGTGAAGGAAAGGGCGCCGCGGGGGTGTAGTGTGTTTGTAGTGTGAGACAGTCTCTGGTGAGGATTTTTAAATGTTTTTATTAAAAACAATTATTGGAGACTTTCTCAAAATTGCTTTTGTTTTTCGGTTAGCTAATAGATTATTTTTTTCCAAAAGTACGACATGGCGGTGTAGGATCATCCTGGCCTCTCCTGAGGATTAAGTTCTCTTCGGGAGAGCGCGAACCTAAATTCAATTATGGATGACTTGAAAATGGAGCCGAACCGAACTGTCATAGGGGCGGTGTTATGCACTGCATATATTACCACCAAAATGTAACCACCCCCCTTCCCACAAAAAAGACAGGCTGAAATCCCTTTCCCTTGTCGTGGACTGCCTCTAATGTGGATACCGTACAAGTTACTGAAGAAGTGTATGCTCAGTTCGGGTTGATTCGTGTGACATTCTCCGGATATAACACTGGTGGTGGGCGTTACACGTGTAACTATCTGTCAGCTGAGCTTGTCAGCCTCCACGTTACTCATAGGAAGTGGCAGAGTTTTGCCTTCTTCAGGCCACCAACGAGCCGCCATTCAGTCGGTAAACAAACGACAGAAACCTTTTCAAGCATACACTTAGAAGGAATGAAAACAACCGACTTCTGTTAAAGTAGTAGAAAGTGAAAGGGGAAATTTTGGCCGATGAATACTGTCCACCCCTGGATCCCAAACGGTGAGAAAGAACTCTATGGTATTGGGTTTTCAAACGGGATGGAGTAACTTTCGTCGATGGGTAACTGCGTAAAAAGCCAACCAGAAGTCCAACAAGATCAACGTGTACTCGCTCTTGCATTTTTTTAAAAACAAGTTGCACTTTGGTGAGCAAACTACCACAGAAGTTCTGAACCCACACTGTTTCGTGAATGTGGCTAATCAAGGTTGGGGAGCAGACGGAAATGATTTGTCACATGGTAAACTAGGGATATTTAACTAAATCTCTTTAGACGTATACTACAGAAAATGGTTGAATGAATGCAACGGATTGTGGCAAGAAAGTCAGTCGCCGGGAGAATGTCAGGGATCTGATAGCCAGAGGTTTAGTACACGGCGGTGCTTCACAGCTCAGCGCCCCGCATACGATATAAAGCTCAGCAGTGGATCAATGAGACACCCAGTTTCAAGTGAATGACTCCGGTCGTTCAGTTGCTCCGTGATTTGGACATGAGTTGGTTGGGCGGACTGACTCAAGCATGGTTGTGTCAGAACCGGGGGTTTTCCATCCGCCCAAGTTGAAGTTGCTCTCGCTTCTGTCTTGGTAAGTGATCAGTCATGCACGCATAAAGTGGCAGACGAGTAGGGACGTTGCCATTCGATAATAACACTTTAACTGCTAGTATCAGAATTGGGTTGCACATGCTGACAAGCAAGGGTTTGACAGGTTAATGGATGTGTTTCGCGACAGATGTTGAACACTTCTCCATCATTTCGTCAATTTGACCGCTGCTTCAAACTCAGAAATATGTTTGATTGAGACAGAACAAATTCTTTTTTACTTACTGTGCTGAATGCTGTTTTTTAGCGATTTTGGGGAGGTATCCATTCGGGCGACATGTCTTCTTTAGACATCTTCCTTGTAAATCTTTTTCACTCTGTCTTATAGTGTTAATCAGATGTGTTTAGGACTGTTTCAAAATGTCACATCGTTTCAGGGAGTCCGTTGGGTATCCACAAGGTCTACTTTGTTATGTGTCTCGTGTTCAACTGGTAACCTCATACCCGGGTGAACAGTGTTCAGTGCCTGGAATTGTTCTACTGGCTCTTGAGTTTATCCTGCAATCCATATTTCTTGTTTACAGTTCGACCCATCCACTTAAGTGCTTCATTCGCATTCCTATGTTTACCATACACCTTAGCAAGAGCTCACACAGACTTCCACTGGTAGCTGCTCAATAGTGTTGTAACACTAGCCTTAGAAACGGAAACTGGCACTTTCTATGCAAGCGTTTCAGCTCAGTTGCCGGTAGTCCAGGATCCACTGATGTGAATTAGGCCACATACGAAGCCCATTGTCTCACGTAAAGATGTGTTCCCAAGATTTTAGTACACAACATTCAGGTGTACCGCCAGTTTAAAACTTCCCTTAAAGATGTGGAGTATTGATCTGTTATCACACACGGGCTTCAGTATCTGTACCTCTAACAGCTGCCGAAAGGAGTTTGCTATTGAGAGGATTATTCTGAAATAAACGGCGGTGTCATGCAATTTAGGAAAGCCTTGGATTTGTGTCGACTGAGTATCCCTGAATTGCATATAAAAGGCGGTTAATTGAATGATGAATCTAGTTTCCAGTAGGGCCTCTACCTCGGGATAATTTTGCTTCGAACTAATTGGATCACCTCTGGGCACTTTCTCTGATTAAGCAGACTATCTTACAGCATTTGAATATAGTCAGTTTCCTTCACTAACACGCTGTGGTACGACAAACTCTATTCATTCATTTACGACTGCCCTAATGCCTGGACACTTACAGATAACCCCTCTCTTTGAACGAGGTGCATTTGTACTGGTTCTCCAGGCGCCGATCTCATTCATAAATCATTGTTACGGAATAACCGGTTGGGAAGCACGATAACTGCCCCTTAGATTCAGCACTGTTCGCTTAAAAAATCAGGATGCCAAAGTTCGAGCCGAACGAAAGTGTGTCAGCTTGATAACGAAGCTATGTAAACCGTCTGATAGTAGGGAGTGGAAATAGTGACTAGTAATGTCTGCATTAAAAACAAAATGCATTCTGTGGCCCATTCAACCCTTGTGAATTCGGAAGATGCCTGTAGTATGGTTAATAAGTATTGCACTAAATTGTAGAATAGTCGGACCCCTGCTGTATAAAGATTTCGGAGACAGTAATATAACGACACATGAGCGAACAAGGCAGTCATAAAACGTTGAATTCGTCGCTGACACAATAACCCGCCGTTCGGTGATATACCTGTGCTTGGCATTACGGAAAACTGTTACTGCACACGCGGGAAGCATGGTCTGACCTGCGAAAACCGTCATTCGCATACTAATTCCAGTACATGCAATGGATATCATCGGGTACATCCGTATGGGTTTTCAGACCAGAGTTCCAGTTCCCAGATGCGGGAATTCAGTTCTAACGAGTTTTCGGGATTCTTCCCCTATTGGGGGTCCTTAATGGTAGTTAGGATTGACTGGGTTTTTCCGAAAACTTCATGTTTCCCTAAGAAAACTCCCCCCAAAAATTAGCACGCATTGTACTTGCACTATTAGAATGCACCTTTTCAAGAATGACAAACTTCACGGGTGAAAAAAATTGCTGGACACTAAAGAAGACATTATGAAAGTATCAGCTGTAGCTGATGCCGTCATTCTAGGTCTGAGTAATTTTTAATCAAGGTCACATGTGCACGTAGGATTATCAGTCTCATAGGGAAACGCCGTGGCTTGTGATGAGGAACGTGAGGTCGAATTTGTCGGAATAGCCATTTGATCAAACAAGCATTTCTGTCATCGTTGTGTCCACGCCTAGCAAGTATATAGTGTCATTGGTAGTGTATTTCATATTGGTGTTTCGGTCGTTCGGTTGTACAGTAGAACGTAGATGAGAAGATAAGAAAACCGTTAGTCTAACATGAAGAAATGCAGCTTGCCTGATGTGGCAACGTCCCATTTCCCTCATAACAAGCACGAGACCTGCAGTTCCTTGGGGTGGACGTGCAAAGCTATGTAAATCGACAAGACGGAGTACTGCGAACAAAGCGTTTGGGGGACGATGTCCAATAGAATGACACCTCACATGTCCCTAATCCAGGCCATCAGTGCAAATGCACGCAGCCGTGATGTGAGTTAGTTGGCTGTGTATGAATGATGATCGATTAACACTCCGGAGTGATGAGCTGTTGCAGCAGACTCCACATCCTATTTCTATGAGTCGATTTTCCCTCGCCTCGAACAGTGTACCATCACTCGATTGCGCTTTAGGTTGACTTACTTGCGCGGTAAAAACCGTGTTGAATGTATTCCCAACTTCCAACAGATAGGAATAAGTAACTTAACGTTAGACTTACCGTTTGCCAGTTCTTTACTAGCAACCTGCATGATAACCTTCCTTTAATGAAGTCCGATAAGTTATCGAAAGGGCACAAAATGTGCTGGGTTTGGAGTTGCCATTTTGGTTGAAAAGCCATTTGTTAAAACTGAACACTGCGTTCTAAGCCTCGTAGGATGCTAACTTCACATTTCATCCTAGGCCTACAGATAAGTGTTAGTCAGACCATGAAATTTCAGGTGTTCATCTTAAAAAAAACTAAGGGGTATGGAAATCCGAAGAGCGGTCTGAGTTCTCCCTTCTATCACAGCACGAATAGGTCTCACCAGATGGACGGGGCTCAGAGGCCAGAATAAATCAAATGACATTGAAACTTCTCCGAGATGAACAGGAAGAAACTGAGGTAGGACGTACGGAGTAGAGCTAGAGTGAAATTGTCTGAGGAAATCGGTGCTTCCATCTCAGAGAACCTCCGTTGTGGACAGGATTCCTAGAGATATTCTAGACGCAGGTTCTCTAGATGGACTCAGAAAAACCAAACATCAATATCCCACTTTTTGCTTGACTGCTAGTGAACTGTTTTTGTAACGAGACTTCTGTTATCAGACCTGGCGCTAATTAGGACAGCCTCGATAATTTATGGATAATCTGATCGTGGGCAAGTTTGCATCATGACTATCCCCCTTTCGAGCAGCATGCCAGAATGCCACAGAAGTTTTAGCAGTGGGCCATGATATTAGCCGCTGAAATCCCGCCGGATATTTGAATTATTACATATTCATTCTGCCTGTTCACATAAGCAGAGGTCACGTACTTTTCCAAATACCGGCAAGCCCCATAAGATCTTAGAACGCAAAGAATGGGACCACAGTTTCTCTGGTGGTACACTATTGGCTAGTGTCTTACTTATTCAGCTGGAATTCACTCAAGAAACTGTTCCTTCCCGGAGGGTGTCATGTTGGACGTGATCCTATGTTGCGAAATGCCATTCCGGTGTAGGATCACTGTGTTTTATCCTATCACATTAACTAAAAACCTCCCACAACTACGCAAGTCTGTCCCAAGTTCTTCGGCTTGTTTGCCGGCAAGGCAGAAAGTTGGCTTTCCTTTCGCGTGGGACATCTGGTTCATCAGTTCGGGTGGATTCGACCGGATGAGGAGTGCAAATCGGTCGCCAACCCCAATGTGTGACATAACTCAGTTAGATGGGTCGAAAACCCATGCACACTATGTGCTACTTATAGACAACCATAACACTACAACTTATGATAACGGGAACCACCACAATATAATCCTTCCACGCCTCGATGATTCGTCACCTCATCTACCCGTGCTTTTGCTTTCGCAAACTCCTGTTCGAAGGGGACTGCTAGGCTAAATACTGCTTGAGGCAGTCGCGAGCTTGTCAGAATACGAGCTGCTGAAAATCCATCGAGGCACAGGAAGTCATTGTTGACTAGACCTGATGGATTACCTCACTTAACCATTCTACTTTACGGAGATAACTCATATACACAGATCTCACTAACGTCAAGCCAGTTTTTTCATTTCAAAATCCTTAGTAAGGAAACGATATGGTTACCCCCAAGATCAAACGTCCAGAAACTTGCAAAAATCCAGGTTTGTGTCGTGCTGCCTGCTTGTCGGCCGTTCCATGCGTTGTCGTGGGCTGAATGTAGTCATGTTACAGCGGCACTTTGCGTCATCCCTCGCAAATTCGGTACACACCGTAGTCGCACTGTTTGCAACTACTTAGCTGACGGTTACCGTTCAGATGTAACACCCTTTCGGTGCTTATCTGCCATGCCACCCAAAGAAAGCTCGAGGGCTGGTTGCCCCAGCCTTGACAGGGGAAGCACAGAGGCGGAGGTAGGGTTCGAACCATGGACCTTCTGGTTAGTAAATTCGCGCTCTAACCGCTGAGCCATCTCGCCCCAGTTATGCTGAGTCACAATTAGCTGGGATCCAAAAAGCTTGCAACTATTAGCGTCGCGTACACCAATGACAGAAGTTGGACACCCTGTATTCCTTAAGCACACAGAGTAGTTTGGTACGATACCACTCGCCAAACTGAACTTGCATGCCTCCCACATGGGTGGATGAACACAAGTGGGCACATCTGGTTTTATTAATAATGACCACTCAGCTGTAAAGCCCTTTTGGTGCCCAGCTGCCATGACAACGGAAGGAGGCACGAGGGCTGGGATACTACCAGTTTGTCGAAGCCTAAAAAGGGGCAGTCAAGATGCCCGGGATTGGGTCCGAACCACAAACCTCCCGGTCACTGGGTCCACCCCTTGACCATTCAGTTTGGGATTCACCTTTCTGGTTTTGGCCAATCAGTGTAAGGAGGCGAACGGCAAGATCCTTAGCGGATAAACGCAGCTGGTGATTAATGTCCCGATGAGTGAGTGGCTGAACACGTGGACCAAAGAACGATGTAGCAGGTGGCGGACAATTCACGCTTTTCACCAGCCGAACTTCCACCCAAATCACAGGACACTCAGGCAGTCTACCAGTCTAACCGGATTGGAAACTCGTCAAACTTATTTAGAACTTGTGACGTAATGTTCCCAGCTGTACACTTCACAAGGGAACCCTTGCCATTGGAGTCGGGCTCTCCCTACAACACCATTATGTATGGAAATACAAGACACATTGGAGCAATACACAACACTGGTTTATTTACAATGGAAAGCTAGCGGGTAAAAATGAATTTACGAAAGATCTTTTCCGTTCTTCACAGGCCAGTCCACAATATGTTCGGTCGTACCCGCTTCGTAGTTCTGCCACATTCGAGTATACAGAGACTCAAGATCTGATGCGTACCTCCGACAGTCGAAAAGGTGAGACGACTCACGAAGCTTCCACACCTAAACAGTGATTAGCTATTGGTGGAAACGCAACATACCTTCGCTCGCATCGCCTGAAGATACTCTCTGTTATTACCCAACTTCGAAGCTATCCGAACATAATCTTCTTGGGTATTCGCCACGAGCTCGGGACAGCCAAGTGCGTGAAGTTGACTGGCGGCGACACGGCTTGCTAGAGTCTCCAGTGGCAGGGTGACAACCGGGCACCCCGCCCACAAGACATCCATCCCTGTCGTGTGACCATTGCACAGGGGAGTATCCAAACAAACGTCAGCAACCTAGGATATGAGATCAACAAAGGAAAATACCTACCTGCCCCCGGCGTACGTGCTCTTCTTTCGGTGCCACGTTACTGAAAATGATACGTCTTTGAACTTGCTGAAGACCCATTTCGGTAGCGGCTGATAATGCTCCGGCTTCGCCAGCTGCCGGAAAACGAAGTAACCACAATACTGAATTTGGAACGTTCTTCAAGATCTCAACCCACATGCGCATTGTTGAAGGGTCAATTTTGTAGAGCTGGTTGAAATTGCAAAACACCACAGCGTCTTCTGGCAAACCGTAATGCTGTCTGGAAGTGAGTATAAGGTCTCGCGGGACCTCCTCGCCAGCGGAAGCCTTCGACTGTGTTTGCTGTGTAACGAGTCCGTTGTGGATAGTCACGCCGTTAATGGCACATGAAGGACTGTTTGTCCTTATCATATTGTGGATAGGTTGTAGCGAAGGTAAGGTTAAAACCGTCAGCTTGATGAAATGAGACACCTCTTTTTTCTGATTGCCAACGACTTCAATCATGCGGCCTCCATACACAACTTCACGAGCCCGAGCCACTTGGAGTAACCCCGTCACATCCACTCCACTTACCACGATCGAATTGTCCGTGAGGCGCCGAACACCACTGGGATCATCCGCGCTCTCAAGGATGACTCGGTTGCGCAGGTGAGGAAACATCTGGTAATGGTCTCCGATGAAAAATGTCCTCGGCATGTACGCTAGTTTCTCCGAATACTGTTGCGCCAAGTGCATAGGTGAGGTGACCGAATCAGTAATGATATAATCCATGAAGGTTGAACCGCTGGTTCCTGGATAGCCTAGCCACATAGCTTGAATCGGAGCTGGTTTTAAGGCGAATATTTCATTGCGGGCCCCTTTGGTGTAGCCATTCATGTTAAGCAAGATGTGAATTCCATCACTTGCAATCTTGTCGGCCGCCCTACCGTGACATTGGATACCACTCAAATCAACAAAATGCTCTGCTTCATTCGCCACTTTCGCACGAAAGTTTGTCCCGTCATCGGGGGCAAGAGAATAACAAAAGACTTCGACTTTAGTTCGGTCGTGGAAACCCGGAATGCTTTGCATCAAATGACTAGTTGGATGATTGCAAAAGTCTGAACTGACGTAGCCGATTCTCAAGCGCAGTCCAGGCTGCAGCTTTTTCGGGAACCGAAATGGCAGATGGTGCAATAGAGACACTTTTTCAAGACACAGAGAAGCATGTTTGCCGGCTATCTTTCTACGTTGATCATGCGTCAACGGGTACAACATGGAGTGATGTGGATGAACGGACGGCAAGCGATTAGAGTCGAGTTGGTCTTGCACCATGGAAACAAGTTTCTTCATTCTGTGCTTGTAATCAGACCAATCACAGACTATCTGTAGACAATGTGCAAGGTTGCAAAATGCGTCGGGGAAGTTAGGTTTCAACTTCAGCGCAGTTTTGTACGAAGTTATCGCTTCGGTCAGGTTGCCACTATCCTTCAAAATGCTGGCTAGATTGGAGTGTGCATCAGCGAATGCTGGGTTGATTTGAATAGCACGTTGATAACATTGCATCGCACCCTGAACATCCTGAAGCTCCTTGAGAGTGTTGCCCATATTGGAGTATGCATCAGCGAAGGTTGGTGATATACGGATAGCCTCCCGGTAATGCAGCAATGCTTCCTGCAGCTTTCCTTGCAGTTGCAACATACTGGCCAAATTAGAATGAGCGACAGCAAACTCAGGATATATTTCCAACGCCCGTGCATATAAACGGATGGCTTCTTCGGCCTTGCCCTGCTCTCGTTTGATGTTTGCCAAGTTGTTGAGTGAATCAGCGTGCGTTGGACACAAGCGTAGAGCAGTGTTATAATAATCTTCCGCTTCTGAGACCTTTCCTTTTTCCTTGAGTGCATTCGCCAGATTACAGTAAGCATCAGGAAAGTTTGGTTGCAATTCGATTGCACGCTTGTATGTGTCAATCGCCAAATCGATCAGATTCTGTTCGTAGTAAACACAAGCAAGGTTTCCATGAACAACAGCATTGTTAGGCGACAAAGTAAGTGCCCTCAAATAGGCAGCGACTGCCCGGTCGAAGATTCGCGCCTCCTTTAGCACGTTACCAAGATTCACATAGGCGTCTAAGAACGAGGGATCAAGCGTCACAGCCTAACAGTTGAGTAATAGTCAACAAAACGATATTACCTTCTCGAAGTGGTGAATCGCCAACCATATTTCATTTTGCGCGTTGAAAACACAGCCAAGATTGCTCCAGGCGACCGCGAACGTTGGACAGGTCTCGATTGCCTTGAGGTAGCAAGACTAAAAAAAGGTGACGAATTACACAATGTAAAGAAAACAGGAGCGGCGCGCGAGACATGCGTCTCCAAGAAAAACAGCAGTGGGGCATGCAAGCGCATGGGTAACCTTAACTCCGATAATTTCAGTGATCTGCTGTAACGATAAGCGGAAAAGCGCAGTGCAATGAGGGACGCATAAAGGGGTACGCGCGAATGGTCGCCAAGGGGGAAAACTCACAAATCCAAATATGCGAACCTCGGTAAGTGGTCCAAACGTTGCCAGTGATGACCCATTATCCGCCGCGGTCTGAGGACTCAGGCTGTTCGAAAGAAAGATCCTCATCCGTTAGATAGCCTGGTGGCGCAAATAACAGAACCGGTTGCCTGGAAAACAGCAGCGCGGCGGCCAAAGGCCGATACATAAAATAGCAGGATTGACCAGGCAACCGGTAATCGCAGCGCGCCAGGGCCGGTGATGACCGCTTACTTTCGCTTCGTCCAAACGCCCCAGTGCTTTCAGCAAGTTTCCGAGGTCACTTCTGACGCAGTATAGATCCTAAGGAAATCAGACAATAAGCAGAACGGAACTTACAGGATTGTATTGCAAGGCGGTGGCGTATGCGTTGACTGCAGACTCCATGTCGCCGGCAGCAACAAGAGCGGCCGCCAGATTGATATATCCATCGATGAAATCTGGCTTGATACTTAGGGCATGCCGGTAGTTATCGATAGCTTCCTTCAGTTGCCCACGTTCTTTGAAGACATTACCGAGGTTGGAGTACGCTTCGGCCATAAGCGGATTCTGTTTGATTGCCAATTGACTGAAATATGCCGATCTCTCCATCCTACGGCACTGGAAGTGGATCGAACTAAGCAGTAACAAAGTGGAAGTATTCTCCGGATCTTGATTCCACAGCTGCATGCAGTGCTGCTCAGCTCTCTCATATTCCCCGGCTTGATACTCACGGTGGGCAAGCTCAGCGAGACCTAAACAAGAATCAGTAGCATGCATTAAACAAATGCTCCAAAGTGATGGCTTAGAAGACACGTTGTGGATAACTGACGATCAAATAATGCAAACTCACTGGCCGTATCGCTCAAACGCAGGATAGAACGACGCTCCAACATGGTGCGCGGAAAACTGAAACCAAGCTATGGCGTCCGTGAAGAGTGAACGGGTGTAAAAAAACAAACTTTAGTTCAAAATTTGGACCGAAAATAGTTCGCAGACCAGAAGAATACAAGCGCTTTGAAACGGAACGGTCCGGAAATGTGTGACATTCAGCGGCCAGTTTTAGTTAATCGCGTTCCGTTGGGAGGTAGTTTGGTCTGTTTTCGCCTCTAGACGATCCAATAGTCGCTGTGAATTCCCTCTGTCGGCTGGAGGACGCGCTACACACGTAGTTATTGCCATTACATGGTAGAAAATATCTATGGGGGCTGCATGACTTTCTTCACGGGGTATCATCTCAAACATCCAGACTATCAACACAAGGTACTGCTGGTGCGTCGAACCACGTTGTTTGTCATCGCACATTCCGAATACGTCATGGTTCTTTTTAAGCTCAAACCTCTTTCATGTAGGAATTTACGCGGGTCCACGGATGATTACCCGAAAGAAATCGTTCGTCCCCTCAATTGTGGGAGCTTTTTTTGTCGAGAACACGATAGCTACCCACGTATTCGCCAAATTTTCTGAATGCCTTGCTTCATACCATTGCTATCATTTGAAACAGTTAACCTGGCAGTATAAGAACTGCGGTTCAAATGCGTCACAAGCCTCGTTTGAATTACTATACAGGCAGAATTTTCAAGTACCTTCTGCTTTCACAAAGCGATATGCCTGTCGAAAACTTGGCAGAACAGAATTACAAACACCAGCATTTGCTAATGTGCATACATTCTATGTGATTCACTCGCGTCCATCGCAGAGAATCTTCTGACTGTTATTTATTATTTGATTATGTGACCGAATGCTGCATTTAGTGATCGTCCGGATCACTGGGTGACGTAGAATACGGAGCAGGTAGAAGCTGCGTTTTCAAATAATAACAAATCTGCATTCAAGGCGTTTTGCGTTGTGCAGAGCGGAAGTCTATTCTGGTGGTCATTTCTCCCCTGATAGTTAAGTAACCGAAGATGTGCCAAACGGCTGTTACTCACGGCTGCCTTCATTGAAAGAAAAAATGCCTCACACTAGCATAGCAACAGGTTTCGTTTCTGTTGATTCCTCCTGTAAATAAACGGTAATCGGCGGTTATTTTTCTCCTCGGTTTTGACTGCCTAAGAGTAGCTTGTTCTAAGCCCATTTATAATACCGTTTCGTTTCGTTGCTGCTAGTTTCCCCGGTATTTACTCCTACTTAGGTCTCTGCTTATTTTCTAGTAACTGATAGCATGATTTGCTGCCTGTCCGCTTTTGCTTGCAGGTTTGTGTTAGCTCTACCCCACCGCTCTGGCTGCAGGGGATTGAACCCAGAGCCCCTCGAATGGTAGGTGAGCATTTTATCCGCTACACCAACTCGACGCCTCAGGAGACTCTATTTTGTACTACCCTTATGCTGCACCTGCCAGATAGCCCTTGCTGATATTTGTTTTAGGCGGACGGAGGCGCGCAACCAAATTTGGCACGTGACATCAGCGGCTGCTTCGCAACATCAGCCAATGACATTTCTTTACCTCCTGAACGTACTCATTGATTGCTGCCGCGTCATCTCCGTATACGGCCAAGTTACACTGACCGACTGCCCGTGAAAGGAGGAAAGCACTTCGTCCCGGAGTAGTTTGACAGAAAACACCCACTATTCAGTTACATACCCTTAGATAGGAAACTGAAGCTTTCATTTGCACCCTGTTTTCAAAAACTAAATATCCGTCTTCTTCTTGAACGCGTCTTCCTGAACTTTCCTAGATATTCATTGACTATCACTCAATAGTAAACGAACACTGCAAAGCAGTTCCAGAAACTCCGTAATAAATCCCACCTTCCACTAGTTCAGGGCGGAATTGTGAGAAAACCACCTACTACTCGCAAGCCTAATAAGTGGTACCCACCGCTACACCCGTATCTTTACGTCTGCGCATCATTTGGCACTTACTTATCAAAAGGTCGTGCCATGTCACTGACCATTTTTCTGTCCCAACCGATTGCGCCATTATTGATTGTACGTTCTGCTTAATTCACAATGTTCATAGAACCAGTTCTTGGCGGTTCTCAATACGTAATCTACCGCCATGGCCCGTCTGTCCCTATTGTCTACCGGATATGAACTGCTTGCAGTCCGACGGCCGCAACTGTCCTGAGAGACTCTAAACTGCCCAGATCTTACAATCACTGAAGGCGTCTGATGCCACACGCCAGAATGGCCCTCTTTGTTCATTCAGTTCTTTCAAACGTTGCACAAGGTTTGGGAGGTGTTAACTATGTTCTTACCACGTTGTCAATCTGGTCGCGTTGCCGTTCAGACGGTGTTTTCGGAAAGTTCTGAATATGGATGCCACACGGTACGCTTCGTCCCAGTCATCGTCACTAATCGCCGACACGTTGCTACTCATCGTTAGAGCACCGTAACCAGTACGCACCGTTGACGGGAATGCAATACCTCAGTATAAACGATGAGTTAAGTGAGGCACAAACCTATGTCAGACATGGAATAAAACCTCAAAATAGACTGAAATAGCGAGTATCTTCCAACATATGGGTGTCTGAGATGTGAAAGCCTATTTGTATATAACCAGACGACGAATATTACAAACGCAAGCACAACTGGGCGGTTTCTCAAAAAGGAGCCCCTAGTTGGTGAGACTATTACCACGGTTGAGTGTGGGATGGCTGCAAGCAGACTGACGCACAGTTGAGGCCTCATTTTTGTCGGCACGCATAGATATTGGCCTGGTGTTCGCTATAAATAGCAATGATAAGCGATAACTCGCACGGTTATGAGTATGACGGGCCGTCATTCGTCATTGGACCAGGTTACCGCGCACTGCTTCATAATAAACACCGCACATAGAAACGGGCCTGGCAGCTACGATAAGTATGCTGTTGAGGCGACAGCGCGTGCTGTTATCACAATGACCGGTTGGCCTTATTTTCCGCCAGGGTATTTGGGCTTGATAACGTATTCTAACTGAGAAGTGCGATTATTTATAATTGGAAAGCTATTTTTGTGTTTTTATTTAACACACCATTATTTCACAGCGCCGCACTATCCGCTGATTAGTCGTGCATACCAGATAATCAACACTGCACAATGCATCAAATGCTCTGCCAACATTATGCTCAACGGAAGGCTGTCTTCTCCAAAAACGGTGTTATACTGAAATTCACTGAACAAATTCATCGGATCCGTAACGGTTGGGGGGTTCACGCGTGCGAACGTCATTCCACTATTTTTATGGGTGGAATTTGCAATAAGCACTCTGCACATGATATCTCATTTGTGAAGATGACTGCAGGACGCCACAATATGCTAAGTTGGGATCTCGTGATTAAGTTTTTATAAACCGGCAACAATGTGTAAACTCGTGATGATTCGTGACCTTGAACTTTTGCTCACTTAAACAAAATGTTATGAGCAACATACCACCATAAGATGCAAACGGATTAGACTAACTTCCCGTAAAAGCTACAACTCCGAGAACCCTATAGTTTCGACAAAAATATTATGGGTGTGCTCCTAGTGAGCGGCACTTACAACGGTGCTACGGAGAGCCTTATCCAAAGGGCACGGGTCACAGCCGAAATAATTTATTGACTCAAAAATACCGACGCCATAGAATGAACTGACCGCTACTATCATACATTTCTTATATCTAGGCAGAGAGCAGTGGCGCGCACAACATTTCAACTCGTGGCCTGCGTCATTATTATAAGTAACTCTTGGTTGCTGGTTACCGCTTTTGGTGGAACCTTGGTTGCTTGTTTTTGCTGGAATACACCTAATAAACTTAGCGTCCAAATTAACATTTACTGGCTCCTTTCAACAAGCGAGTGCGTGAGAGTGCAACACTTGCAAGGGACCTCACACCATCTGAATTTCACCTTCATCAGTCCAGGCTGTTGCTGAATTGATTGAATGCTTGATTAGCCTGGATGCATGAAGGCTTTTCTTACTAGGATTTTGGTGGAGTTTTGGGGTCTCAGTAGGTTCCGGGTGTTCTTGGTTTGCTCTCAAGAATTTAACCTTCCTGATATCTCCACCTTTTGATCGTTCAACGCCGGACTGTCGGTGCGGGTCAATTTCAAAAGGCTCCACCAGTCTTTTGGTACAGTACGGCATCCCGCTTGCAGCAATGGGTCTGTCTTGGACGGTACATGTGAAACGGTGGCTATTGGTGCTGCTCTTGGAAGCTAGCAGCAGGCTGAGGTCTAGTAGCTGTTCTCCCGCTTTTGAGATGGGGCACTCAGTCAGCCGTAGCTGATTGACGTGTCGTTTCCAGATCAATGATTCCACCTGGACGCTGTAAATCAGCTGGCCGATTTTTTTGAGGACGACTCCGACAGTCCAATTTCCGTGCCCGGTGCGATTGTCCCTCACGAACACATGGGTTACAGGCCTGAAAGTTGGTTTCCCTCCTGTCGGCGATTGAAAAAATGTAAGTGCTGGCAGAATAGCATCATGGGTAAGTCCACTCCGTCTGTTCACCATAACCTTTGCCGGAGGGCGACCGTCCAGACACTGTGGATTAGGAGTTGCTCCATACTTCAGTAGAAACATATCCAGGACTTCTGCTATGTTTCCTCCCCCTTCTGTTCTTGTCAGCGCGCGTTTATTGGTGTCTACAAACCATTCAGCTTGACCATTGGATTGTGGGTGGAATGATGGTGAAGTAACATGTGTGACGCCTTGTCTCAGAATGAATTCGCCAAACCGATGGGATGTGCACTGAGCACAGTTGTCGGACACAATTGTTTCCGAGATGCCGAATGTTGAAGGCAAATGCCGCAGTTTAGTGATGGTTGCAGTCGTTGTTGCTTCAGACATAATAAGAACTTCAGGCCAATAGCTAAACGCTTCGACAACAATGAGGAAGCATTGTCCGTTAACTGGTCCGGCAAAATCCACATCGATGCGCGGCCGTCTTTTTGGCTGTGGCCAAGGCTGCGGCGACTGTCCGTTGGGTAACTTCTGGGCAGCTGCGCACCGGAAACAAATCCGGCATACCTGCATCATGTGCTCATCCACACCTGGACAATAAATATAGCTGCGGGCAAGGTCCTTCATGCAGCTTATTCGTGGATGCCCTCGTGGAACTGTGCTAGGTCCCGGTGGAGCCTGATTTGCGCTTTTATTTTCTACATGTAGAGGCTCATTATTTGTTTGGACTATTTGCTGGCTTTCAAGCTGGCATTATTTTTTCTTGTAAAAATATTTAGAGTTGTGTTTCAGTAAATCTGACATGTGAATCATACGCATCTACTTTAAATACCAGCCGCGTTTTAATTTACATTCTATCTAGCGTGGTCAACGACCAAAGGAACTCTGACAACACCTACGGCAGGCTGAGAACGGAGCTAGATGTGGACGGCATTTGTAACACCGAAAGTGAAAACATCGGTTAAGAAACTGCAACGATAAAACACAGGTGTCGACGTAGATCTTGGTAGCGATGAGATAAAAAAATGTTTGCGGTCTATCAAGCTAAAATAAAGCCAGGTTGACGATAAAACTCACAAAAAACAGAAAAACGGTGGGTTAGAAATCAACAGCTACTTTGGTCCCTGTACTGTGACTAAAGTGTGCCAAAATTTGTGCTCGTAAAACAGCTTCACAAACAAGTTCAGCGCACAGAACAAGATATTCTTGTCTGCTGGGTAGCAAAAATTTATGTATTTTACCCCTCGCCGAGAGCAGACACAACAGTTTTCCACTACAAATGATGGCAAGAGAAAATAGAACTCATTACTTAAAGCCGTGCTTACTTGTAAGCTAACTGCTAGTATGTAGCGCTGCCGCAGAGGGCATGTAGGCTGGCGACGATTTCAACGCTTGTCAGTCAGCGCCAGTTTGTCAAGCAACGGTTGGCACGCTGAATCTTGTGGCGATTTCTCTGACGCCTATCATCCCACAGGCAGATAAACAGAAAGTTTCAAACTCCATGGTCTGCAATCGTAACTGGCGGCACAATCGACTAATCTTCCTAAGGCACTGGCTTCTCCGGTTGCATTGACTCAAGGCAAAAGTGAAGCCGATTTCTTCGGAGAAATAATCAAATCGTTGTGGTTAAAAAGCGTGCTATGCAGGGGCTGTCACGGTTTCCAGCTTAGTTTAACTTCGTTAGGAGCCTGCAGGATGCTTGAAGTGAATTAAGCTTTTTTTATTTTTCACAAGCTGATCTCACTAGTAAAGCACAATCAGCCCGATGGTTTGCCTAGTGTATGACTAACACAAATAATATCAAACCGTTGCCTCTGCGGACTCCTAAGAGGTTTTAGCTTCCAAAGTGTCTAACAATGGCTCTACACTAAAGGTTTTGTAAAAATTCTCTGGTCACGCTGATTAGTGCCTCTTGGCAATTAGAATATAGACCCATCATGATAGTTTACATTCGTGCGTCAACAAGTAAACAACACGGATTAATGGAATCGAGGCATCCGCCAAAACTGCCTGGTTCGGGTTCGTTCCTACATTGCGGCGGTTTTCGTGTGTCCGAAACACAAGTAGAAAGGGGTGTGGTAAAGCTCCGTAATTTCTCAACGCAGGAGAGTAATCTTGCCGGCGCAAAGAACCACATAAAAGAACACACTGAGTTGCTCCGAATTGGTTACTAAACGCAGCGTGAGCGGCCATCGGAAGGTTATTCTGCGCGTTAACTGCCCGATGTAAAACAAAATATTGCTCACAAATATGTGCACTCTTAGCAGGGAGCCCCTTGTGCGATATTATCTCCGTGTATGAAATGGTTCGGCGGTAACAATGATAATGTATATTCCAAACTGGTGGGTGTTGTACCGTCAGGCACGATCGTAAAGTTACAGTCAGAATAAAAGCACGACTAGCGGGGCTTGTGGGCACGAAGGATTGCGCGGAAAATGGACAGCGTCATACACAGTGGGCATTATACGATGTGGACTTGGTCATCCATAAACCGGCACAAGCAGGGAAGCACAATTACTACCTGTTAGCCAAACCTTGTCCAACAAGGGCATAAGTATGTATTATGTCCCCTCGGAGATAACACTGATTTAGGGAAAAGAGAACAAGCACAACTAGTAATCAACAAATTTAATTCCAGAAAAAATTTACGTTGCAGCTTGTTCGATAAGTTCAGTGAGGTTAACGACTTTTTTGCGTCCTGCTGTTATAGCTTGGTTGGCATATTCAACAAGCGGTCTGACGTAGGCCCAATGGAGTATCTGCAAGTACTTATCAGCAATGCAGAGAAGGGGCTCCGCATCATCCACTAAAAGACGAAGGTAATTTGAGCCAACATGTCTTCTGGTCCATTCTCTCACGCACGGTAAAAGCGTTCGCTGAGTCTCGTTTGAACGACATGCGGACGCATGTTCCGTTATTCAGGGGAGAGTGCCAGTCCAGAAACAACTGCAGCTACATCCAGTTCGAAGGCGCTGGCGTTGGAGCTCGAGGATATCAAGTCGTCCGAAAAAAGTAGACATGGACTTGAATGAGCATCTGGAAGGCCGTTAACATAGATCAGATGCATAGTTTGACCAAAAATAGGGCTCTGAGAATCTTCAATGGAGACCGACGTCAAAGCAGAGTTGGCCGAGTTGCTCACTGGAAAGGTTTATTCTGATGGAAGCGCATTAGACCGGCTTAAATTTTCCTATTCAGTCTCATAAGATCCGGGCTTGTGGTGCAGTGGAGCAGGTGAGATTTGATCGAATGCTCCTGAGAAGTCAAAAAATGTGGCATACAATATGAGTCCTTTGTTCTAAGCTTCGGTAAAGCTGTTCATAAATAAGGGCATGTTAGTTACGCAAGAAAGGTTCGAGAGGAATCCGTGTTGCGTTGGGATACAAAGTTGTCAATGTTAAGGTGATTTATGTGCTCCCTAAATAAGTTTCATCACCTTGCACGGTGACCTGGTGGGTCACGGATTCGCGGATTCACGGATTCACGGATTGATACACAGGAGCGAGGCTTTTGCCCAAGTTTCCCGGGTCGGTTTTGTTCTTGTCGTTCAGCAGCTGTCGTTCACCTGAAAGGCACAAGTGAAAAAGGGTGTAGCACTGCTCTTTAAGTTCTCAGCGCGGGGCAGTATGTTTGCCAGCGCGAGGACTCGCGTAAATAAGTGTCTAATAGTGTTTTGAACTGAGTTCTAGAGGAGCGTGGACAACCGTCTCAGGAAGGTTATTCCACGCAGCAACTACCCGAAATGAGAAAAAGTTTGCCTAATGAAGGTGTGCGCTCTGAGCTTAAAAATCTTCTTACCGTGTCCCCGCCGTGTGTTTGCTGGGTCAACGGTGAAAAACCTGTTGGCCAAGCCTTGTTCAAACAGGGCGTAAGTAAGAATTAAGTCCCCTCGGAGGCGACGATACTCCAAGGGAAAGAGGTCGAGCACCACGAGACGCGTTTCGTAGTCCATGGACTTGAGACCGGCAACCATTTTCGTAGCAGCTCGCTGGACACGCTCAATGAGGATTACGTCTTTCGTGCGTCCTGAGTAGACAACCGGGTTGGCATATTCAAGGAGCGGTCTGACATAGGCCCCATAGAGTATTTGGAAGTCCGTGCGAGTAATACGAGAGAAGGTACGCCGAATCATCCGTAGAACAGCGAATGCCTTCTGAGCCGATTTCTCAAGGTGCAGTGAGAAGGACAGGTTTGGAGAGAGCCAGATACCCAAATCTTTTTGGCATCTATCCTCGTGATGTCTTCTGGTCCTTTCTCACCATGCATGACAAAGGAGTTCGCTGAGTCTCCTCCAAATGACATATGGACGCACTTTTCGTCATTCAGAGGAAGGTGCCAGTCCAACGACCACTGCTTTGCGGCGTCTACATCAATTTGGAGGGCACTGGCATTGGAACTCCACGATTTCAAGTCGTCCGCAAAAAGTAGACATGGACTTGAAAGAACATCTGGAAGGTCATTGACGTATATCAGAAACAGCAAAGGTCCCAAAACGGAGCCCTGAGGAACTCCAATGGAGACCGGCGCCGCAGAAAGTAGGTCGAGCCTACCTTCACTCGGAATGATCTGTCTGATAGGAATGCCTTGATCCAGTGTAGGATTTTCCCTTGAATCCCGTAAGACTCGAGTTTGTGGAGCAGAGGGACGTGTGGGACTCGATCAAATGCTTTTGAAAAGTCGAAAAATATGGCATCCGATATGAGTCCCTCGTCCTTGGCTTGGGTTAAGCTGTCCATAAATACGAGCATGTTCGTCACGCAGGAACGGTTTGGGAGAAATCCGTGTTGAGCTTGAGAAATCAAGTTGTTGGAAGTAAGGTGATCTAGAATGGCTCGCTTCAGAATGCGTTCCATCACCTTGCATGGCACGCTAGTGAGGCTTATAGGCCTGTAGCTGCCAGGCGATAGTCGGTCACCAGTTTTGTAGATTGGCGTGACAATCGCTTCCTTCCAAACAGAGGGAAGGTGGCCTTCGTCAAGCGACTGACGAAACAGCAGATGGAAATGAGTTGCCAGTGTGTACGACGTTTCCTTCAGGATCCTTGGGTGGACTTCGTCGGGCCCCAACGCGCAGAATGGGTTGATCTTGTGCAGGAGTTGACGAATGTCCTCCACCGTGAATACCAAGTCGGTTAGAGGCCGTTCGTAGGTACGCCTTGACAACGTTGGATGTGACGAGGACGCTGGGACTGAATACAGACCTGCATAGTGATCTCTGTAGAACTCAGATACCACTATTGGGTCACTCGTGGGTTCCCGTTCCTGTCCCTCAGGGAGAACGCGGATGGCTTGTTTCTTCGGCGATGTCGCATGTATTTGAACAGCACATTTCTGTTCTTCCGGGCGAGGTCTAGAATGGTGGCTTGTTTTCGTATGTTCCATTGGCGGATTTCCGATTTACAGCGGTTCCGCATTTTACGAAATGCCAGCTCATCTTCTGTGTCTCCTGTAGTCAACTTTTTGAGAAATAGTTGTGACCTCTTTCCAGAAGACGCCGGATCCTTTTGGGTAGTTTACGGCTCATCCGACTGCGTGCTGGTTTTTTGGGACGAACATCGCGTCAGCCTCGTGAACTTTCTGGACAATAGTCCTATATAAGTCTTCCACTGAGGCTGGCCCCAGTTTAACTTGGTTAAGAAAGATGCGCATTCCCGAAAAGTCTGCACGGCAGAAGTTTCGAATCCACGTTTGGGGTTCGGGATTTCTGGCCCAATAGCAGATGAAATCAAAGGTGAGCACACAGTGGTCGCTATGTCCCAGTGGAGCGTTAATTGTCACCTGATCAACGAAATGTCTTTCGTTGGTGATGACCAAATCCAGGAGGGACGGTTGTTGGCCCGCGCGGTATCTGGTGGGTGCAACGACATGTTGAGTCCAAGCGCTCTGTTGAACGACTTCGGTCAACGCCGCTGCAAAGGTCCACTTGATCCGACGCACTGGAGCTCCGTCCAGGGGGCCTTTGGAGCGTTGAAGTCACCTACCAGCAGGAGATGAGTGAAGTGGTAGCTGGAGGAGAGTTGCCCAAGGGTTCGTATGAGGAAGTGGTCATCTTCCGGAGGACTCGAGGGGCTACGGTAGACCACACCGAGAAGGAGAGAATCGGACCCGCGCAGCGGGACTTGAAGCCACAGTGCATCACAAAAGGTGCAGGAGTGGTATCAGAGAGGACAATCGGGATTGGCAGGGCCATGTAAGTATAAAGCAACCCCACCAGCTCTCCCTCGTTTTGAGTCAGCTCGAAAAATAGAGTAGCCGTCTATTGAGATCTCCGCGTCAGAGACATCTGGTGTGAGCCAGGTCTCTGTGAGTGCGATAATGGACGGCTGTTCAAGACAAACTGACTGTTTAATATCACAAAGTTTGTTGAAGAGGCTAAGACAGTTTGTGGACAAGCATTTCAACACTGTCTCTGCTGCCTCCGAAGGTGAGGAGCCGAGAGTTGTGTAACCAGGGGTTAGCAGGCTTAATAGCTGCACGTCGGGTTTGAGTCGAGGGCTCCGAAGGGACCTCTGAGGCATATTTGTCTGCTCCCTCGATTGGTGGTTTCGTGGGTTGCTTTTCATTTGCAGGGTTTTTTCGCCCTGTGGGAGCCCGGTTTGCGCGGGCCTATTAGTTTGGTGGACGAAGTTTTTTCCCCGTGGGCGAAAATTTCGACCATTGCTACTTGTAGCCCTTTCTTTAACTTCTTCTGGACGGCCAGGTTCGCTGTTGCTCAATGGGCGATCTCGCGTCTGTTTGGTTTCTTGGGCATTTTGGCGCGATATGGTCGGAAAGGTGCCTCTGTGGTGCTTTGAGCGCTGGGTGGCAGCACCGGGTAGTTCTTTTGGTGGTGGGTCCAATAGGACCGTAGTTGACCGGCAACTGTCAGCTACCAGTTTTGTAGATTGGCATCACAATTGCTCCATTTCAATCAGAGACAATGTTGTCTTTGTTGAGCAACTAACAAAACGCTACGTAGAACTGTTTTGTCAATGTGAGCAACGTTTACTCGGGATCACTGGACGGACCTCGTCTGGCTGCATTGCTCTGGAGCGGCCTAGCTTTCGCAGCAGTTAAGGCACACCCCCAAGTTGGTCAGAAACCGTTGATAGTTACGATTTGCGAAGACTGGATGTGAGTTCGCTGGGGCAGAATACAGGCCTTCGTAGTGTTCTCTATGGGCTTCAGATACCAATAGTGTGTCGCTCATGGATTTTCCCTTTCTGTCCCTCAGGGACAAGACGGCGTGCTTATTTCTCCAGTGGCATCTTATGCACTTTCTGTTCTTCCGACTGAGGTCCGGTACCTTTGCCTGTTTTTGTACGTTCCATTGACGGGTGTTTTTATTAGCAGTGGTTCCGCATTTTGCGACCTGCTAGCTAATGTTCCGTGTCTCTTAGTTGTTTTGTGAGCAATAGTTTGGAACCCGCTTGCAGAAGCCACCAAATCCTTTTAGACAGCTACTTGTCCGCTCTTGTTTTCCATGGGACGATCACCGATTTGGCCTCCTGAACGTTTTAGACAGTGGTCCTGCGTGTCTCCCCTACCGAAGCTGGTCACACTCAAAGTTGGACAGGAAAGATATGCATTTCCGAGAAGTATTTACGACAGAAGTTACGGACCCACTTTTGAGGTATCGAGTTTTTGTCTCAACAGCAGATAAGACTAAAGGTCAGCACGCAGTTGTTGCTATGTCTCGGTGAAGCCTTAATTAACGCTTGATCAACGAAGTGTCTTTCATTGCTGATGACCAAAATCCAGCAGGCATGGTAGTTAGCCTGCTTGTGATCTGGTGGGTGTGCAACATGTTGAGCCCAGTCGCCTTGCCGAACGGCTTTGGTCAACGCCGACGCAAAAAGTCCACTAGACCCTATGAGTTGGAACTCCATTCAGGAGGCCTTGAAGGCGGAAAACTAATTATTAGCAAGAATTGTGTGGAATAGTAGCTGGAAATGGTAGGCAATGTATGAGGGGCTGGTCACCGTCCGGCAAACCTAAGGGACGACGGTGGATGACGCTGAAGAGAAGAGAATGGGCCAATGCGGCGGCATTTGAATCCACAATGCATAACAAAAAAGTGCAGGAGTGGTAGTGGAGAGCACAATCGGGACAGACAGGGCCGCACTCGCCCTCCAGTGTTTCGAGTCAGTAGGGAAAATGGAGTAGCCGTCTATCGAGAGCTCCGCATCGGACGGATTGGGTGTTAGATTTATGTACACGCGGTTACAGACAGTTGTTTGAGGCAAGCCGATTGTTGAGTATCGCAAGTTTTCTTGAGAAGACCGAGGCATTTTGTGGACAAGCACTTCAACACTATCTCTGCTGCGTCCGAAGGTGGGGTGCAGAGAAGCATTTCACTAGAGAGGTTGAAAGATTTATTAGTTGTACTTCAACTTTGAGTAAAAGGCATTGAAGAGGTCCCTGCGGCGTACCTGTCTACTCCTTGCGTTCGCGCTTTCGTGATACGCTGTTCGTTTTTAGGTGAGTTTGCCCACTGAGAGTTCTGTTTTCGCAGGGCCTTTGTGTTGGTGGGACGTGTTTTCCCCCTCCTGATGGAAAATTTTGATGGTTGCTGCTTGTTGCTCGTGCCACGTTAACTTTTGGAAGTCTGGTTACCTCGTTTTTTTAAGGATTTGGAGTGGACATGCGTCCGTCGGGTTTCACAGGGTTCCGGGCGCGGTTTGGCCGGCAAGATGTCTTTGTGAGGCCCTCTTGGGGCGCTTGTGCGTTTTTTGACATTACCAAGGAGCACTTATTGTTATCGTGAATACAAGAGGTTCGTTTTTGCAGAGGATTTTACCTTAAAACCAGCAAGAAGCTTATCGTTTGGGTAAAGATTATGTGGTATAATTAACAGTGTTCGCCTTCTTTTTGTGCAGTGAACTCTCAGACCATCAACAACCAGTTTGGCTAACTCGCTGTTTGTGGGATTTTCCGTTACACTGTCGTCGGATTTGTGGTTTTAGATATCATGCTTTATTCTGGCTGTATTCCTGTGACCATGCCTAACGGTATGTTACCTACTAGTTGGGAATAAACTGTATTGTCACCATCATTATGCAAGACGACGTGGTCCACAATCAGAAGAGCGACTGTTGGAGAAATGGAACTTGAGGCTTTAGGTTTCGTATTTCCAGTTGTTGTGGGGCTCTCGCAGCAACTCCCGAGGTTGAGGTCAACGTTTGTGGCTGAGCTTATAGTCGCAGTTATGAACAACATAATCGGAGATGATGATATGGAAAAAATCTCAGTAGGGATAAATTCTCCGATCTTCGGCGGTAGCTGATTCGGACATTCTATTTAGTCACACTCCACCCAACCTATTTTCATCCACATGGACCTCCTACCAAGCCGAACTTACCTGCGATTCTCCACTGGGTTTGTTTTACCTGTGTGAATCGCGTTTGCCAGCCCAAAATTCGACTGCCCACAGAGTTGCACCTCGCCGCTCCCATTATCTCAACCGTGATGTTAGTTACAGGGCTGTCCAGAAACCAAAGTATGTCAGTGCACTGATGACAAAGCACTGCCATATCGCGTCTGAAAACACACCGACAACTAGCCTTTCTGTAGTCTGGACTACGTTCTCTTGACATTTCGGACCCTTAGCTTTAGCTACAAGCAAACTGCTCACCTGGGTCCAATCGCATCTGAGACAAGTTCGTCTTAGTTCACTCAACTCTGCCATTTGATTCAACCGTTTCGGTGCACTTTCAGCTTGTCCTACCCAGAAAGTCGATTTTGTTCTTTACAGCTGGCGTACCGTCCCGTGCGTTAGCAGTAACTCACGAGTCCGAGGGATTTTCACACCCGACTCCGCTCAAACAGCGATAACACTAAGACAATACAATTTCATTGTACACTGTGAGCTCAAATTTCTGGCCACCATTTGTCCATATTAGGAATTACTACACTTCATTATCTCCGCTTACGCTCTTTGTAATCCTGGCCATAAGCTCGACTGTCTAAGGTCATGCGATCAGAGCGATTGTTTTCGGTTTTAGATCTAACTGGCCTACTGGATTACCGAAATACTGTTGCTTCTGCAAGTTGGTCGTTCCGGTTCCTTATTTTCTGCGATTTGCAGTGTCTTATCCCTTGTCAGACGGGATTGCTTATTTTGCTTTCCTCCGTTATGCCGTTCCGTGTCATTTTCGAATTGTAGCGGTCTAATGCTGGTTCAATTTGATATGTTCCCTAAAAGACGAAAAACAATTATAACTGTGTTCCCTGCCCTCGGTGTCCATTACATTTACGTCGTGTCAGGTTAAGCATGACCTCATCTGCGTCATATGATTCCCACTACCTATGTGCCTACTCCTGATAGCACTGGATCTTTTATTCTGCCTATATCACTACGCTCATATTTGACGGTGTGCCACCTGGCAGCCGGGAACAAACACTATTAGTATTATTATCTGTCGGTGGACTTTGCTACTTGTTTTTGCACAGCTGACTCAACCCAGCTTGGAGCATGTGACATGGGTGTGGGATTCACCGTTGCACATTTACTGTCCGCTAAGGAAATGACAATCCGTAATTCCACATATTTTGGACGCTGTCTTTACGAGGCTTGTCTCATCCCGAGGGCCACTGTCTTTGGTAGTCCAGAGGCCACCGATGAGGGAGTAAAAACTGCAATCTGACGTTTCGGTCGTTTGCATCGGCATGTTCTTAAGAGCACAAGAGTTCAAAACTACCATCGGCTTGGCCGTAAATTTGGGGTCGGCTGATATGTCGCCAAGCGTAAGCTTAATTTTTCGCCTCTTTTCTAAGACTGCTGTGACCCAGACTTTAGCGTCTGGGGAGCAATTCTCGGATATACACCTGTCTTTGGGAAGGCCTTTTAAATTTGGACGACTCGGCTTCATTGATCCGCAGGCCAGCTTTACGGATACCTTTCAATAAGACCTTCAGGTGAACTTCGTGCTTGGGCCTCGGATTGCTGTACACAGCGATATCGTTTCCGTACACGGCAACATTCTGGAGTCCCTTCGTTAAACAAAGCATCGAGCATCGGAATGTGGATGGTGCTCCAGACAAACCAAACGGCATCCGTTGAGTGTCCTTAACCGTTTTTATCCAGATCCTCCGCCTTGATGAATAGTTGCCAGTATCCGAGTCGCAAGTCGAACACCGCGAAATATCGCGAAAATATGCCCAACCGAAGGAACAGCTACAACCCGATTTACGGCCAGTTCATTCAAACGCCGGAAGTCCACGCAAAACCGGCAGTTTCCGTTCACCTACCTTACAAGCACAACCCGAGATTTGTACGTACTGTTAGCTTCCTCGATTATTCCATTTTCAACATCCCTTGAAGTTGTTTATGAACCCCCAGTAGGTGGAGCGGCGGCGGACAGGAGCCGTAAGGTCGGAAGCATTTGGACGAGAATGTAATTTTGTTTTCAATCCCCCAGCAAAAGCCAAACGGATCTTTCTTTCATGTGAACAGTTCGGAATATTCCTCGACCACGAACTGTGCTGGTGGCACGTTAGGAGACAGAAGCTTTCGGACATGCAGCTTGCTCACGGCAGTGCTTGGGTAACCTTCAAGTTTGGCTGCGGCATATTTTGTCACCAGTTTCCCTGCTTTAGGTCAACCGCGGAATCTGTGCTCTTGGGAAAATCTGCCCCTAATATTGTCTGCTGTATGTCTGGGCTGATCAGAAATGCGTGCTGCACGGACTTTTCGCCTAGGCGCATTGAGTACTTTGACAATCCGTCAATTTTCAATCGGTATCCACCCACTGCTGTCATGGCTAACTAACGGTTTGCATTCAGCTTGGTTCCCTTTCTGCCTCGGCGATACCCCTGCTCCAGTATCAACCAAGCGCAGCTTCCTCTTCCAGCGTATCTCGATAACGGCCTGTGTGGTAGCCTGTGTCACTACGCTAATCCTAACCCACCCGGGAATGGGGGGGGGAATCCAAAGTTTTATTATGTACAAGTGGCCGGGTACGAGGGCGTTGCTTATTCCGATAGTCAGGCATGCCACACTTGTAGCATCAGCTCGTTCGAGCGTGCCTCCACGATTCCATCTTGACGGCTGCAAGCTGTTTCGGCGACTTTGTCCATTTTGTTCTTCAGGTCATTCGCCGTTGAATCTCATCTGTTCTCCTGCGACTGAAACGTGGCCAGTGGCGCCTCGGTCAATTCCCGTGCCGGATGAACCAGGTGCTTCACACTCAACTGGCCAGTTTATCTCTCCAACCGAAACTCGGAACGAAGCGCCGACTGCATACCTTCGACGAACTGGTCAAACAGAAACTGGTGGCGCGACGCTCCGCCAAGTCCCGGAAAGGCCCGATCCAGCGACAGCTGCAGGCCGTGTATATTAGTGTGTATTAGCGCCTGCTTTGAACTCCGGCAATATCAGGTATGGAGGGCCTGGTTGGCTGCTATCCACGCTCAGAGAATCGCACATCCCAGCCTAATGACCTTGTATGTGACGTCCCTTAGGGGCTGTCCGAAAACCGAAGTATGTCAGGCCAACGATGCCACGGCGCTGCCATACCCACTTTGGTAGCACACCCTTCCAACTCTAGACCGCACCCTCTCGCCCACTCGTTCCATTAACTGCAAATACGAATAATTCCCCTCAACTGGTCCAAGCTATATCCACGCTATGTTCATTCAAAACTGCTGAAACTGTCGTTCGAAAGTGGCCACTTCGGTGGACATTAAGTCTGTGGCCCACACAAAAAATCCACAATTTTGTACACAGTTCGTGTTCCGGCTCGTGTGTTGCTATAATCTCACTCTTCCAATGGAACCATTATGTCCGACTCCACAAAAGCGCCCCCAGTGAGCTTCTACAGTTTCACTTTATACCATGTTTCTCAGATCTGTGTTACCATTTACCCGCTTTGCTAATCCCTCCACTTCATCATCCCCACTCACGCTCTTTGTGACCCTGACCGAGCATAACAGTCCAAGGCCACGAGGCCTCAGCGGTTGTTTTAGGCTTCAGTTCAATTTGACCGGTCAAATGACGCCAGCTCTGCTGCTTCACCAGACCTGATGTTCTGGTTCCTTATTTTCCGCAGTTAACACTTCTCTTGTCATATGCCAGACAGGAATCCTCTTGTTTTGTCCCTCCGCGTTTTGTTTTTGCCCGTGTAGTAACGGTACTTTCTCAGCTTAGTTCTCGGTCTGAGCCTCCCAAGCTAGCGTGCGTGCCAAAACAACCACCAAAGGTGTACAAGATATATTAACGCCCCAAACGAAGTCAAGAGCATTTGTACAGCGCTTCATATATATAGCGTAAGCGGTAATAACTTTCTGGAAATTCTGACGCGTTCTGGATGCACCATTGGCAACCGGCAATCGGCCAATACTGGGTCATGATTGGCTGTTGGGTCCAGATTTTCGACCAATCAGATCTGGGCTTGATGCCGGACCGGCAAGCGTCTCGAATTCCTGGCCAATCTTGTGTGGGATAGGCTTTTTGGCCGAAGCAGCACCCGACTGCGGGCGGTAAAGCGGGATCTGTGTGGAATTCCGCCTAACACCTCCCCTCGAAGTTTGTTGACGTAGCTTCGAAGCCGAGGGTTCACCTGCAGTGGCCTCACTGGCTTGCGGATCCTGTCTGTCCAGCGTCGTGGTTGTAATCCGTGCTCAGGCCGGGCCTCCGACGAAGCAGCTGATGGATTTTCTGGAATGGTGCCGAGATCAAAGGTGTCCAGAAGCATCTCTAGACTCAGCTCACTCGGTCCTGAGGGCAGGATCTGCGCACCTGTCGGCCGGATTTGGTTCGTGTGGCGGATCCACCTGGCGGGGCCAACTTGAATCTCGTAGAGCACTTTGCCGCGCCGGCGTAGGATGAGTCCTGGAATCCACGTAGGGCGTCTGCCGCTGTAGTCACGAACCAGCACTTTCTGGCCTTCGCTGAAGGAGCGCGCAGTTGCTCCATGGTGCCGGTTGAACTGTTCTTCCATCCTGGCGTTGCGGTGACTAGCCTGCCTTTTTGCGGCCGGATAGCGTCATGCGGTGTTCGAAGCCTCCTTCGGAGCAGTGCCTCTGCTGGTGACGCTCCATCAGGTGAGTTTGGGTTTGGCGTCGCTCGATATGCCAGCAGGAACCTTTGCAAAATTTCCTCCGTCGGTCCCTCCTTTGGACTTCTGAAGTGCCCGCTTCAGGGTGTCAACGAAGCGTTCCGCTTGGCCGTTTGACTGCGGATGAAACGGCGGCGTGCGGACATGGGTTATGCCATACTCCGAACAAAAGTTTGAGAACACCGACGACGTGAACTGGCTACCGTTGTCGGATACAATAGTCTCTGGTGTTCCAAAGCGACTGAACAGTCGTCGGAGTTCCAGGACTGTAGTAGCAGTTGTGGGGCTGTTCACTGGGAAAATTTCCGGCCATTTGCTGTAAGCGTCAACCACGACCAAAAGTGCTGGCCACCAACTGGACCTGCATAATCGATGTGAAGGCGAGACCAGGGTTCGGTCGGTTGCGGCCACGACCGTAGGTGGGTTTTCACTGGTGACTTAGATGCTTCAGCACACCGCAGGCAAGATTTTGAGACTTGCTCGACTTGGGAGTCCATCAAAGGCCAGTAGACGTAACTCCGAGCAAGGGCCTTCATCCTGTTTGTTCCCGGGTGCCCTTTATGAAACTGGTTCAGAACGGCTGGTTGTAACTTCTTTGGGATGACAACGCGTTCTGAAAACAGAAGGCATCCGTCAGCTAGTGATAACGCGTCACGCCGGTTGAAGTAAGGTCTCAGTTCGTCTTTTGGGCAGGTACGCGGCCACTGATTGCGGTGGTACTTAATGACTTCCTGCAGCACAGGATCTTGGTCAGTCGCCTGACGGACCATGTCGGCAGTCACTGGAAGGATGCGAATCGTTTCGGATACCACGTGGTTGACCTCCGGTTCCAGGGCAACTGTTGCGACTACGGTATCTTCTGGTTCCGGCCTGCTTGAATCAATGAGTCGCGACAGTGCGTCTGCTTGTCCGAGGCTGGTAGTGGACTGGTACTTGATCTTGAAGTCGTACCCCAGAAGCAGAGTGGCCCATCGCTGGAGGCGGTTGGCCGTATACGCCGGAATTCCTTTCTTCGAGCCGAACACAGCAAGGAGTGGTTTGTGATCGGTCAGTAGAGTGAACTGACGGCCGTAGAGCATTTTATGAAACTTCTTCACGGCAAACACGATCGCCAAAGCTTCTTTTTCTATTTGGCTGTAGTTACGCTCGGCTGGTGTCAAGGATCTGGCCGCATGTGCAATGGCCTTTTGGCTGCTGTCGGGAAATACATGTGAAATCACTGCACCAATCCCATAGTTCGAGGCATCCGACGCCACAACGATTTCCAGAGATGGATCGTAGTGGGTGAGTAGCAAATTGGAGCTCAGCATGGATTTAACCGAGTCAAAGGCGCGTTGGCATTCTTCTGACCATGTCCACTTGTGGTCTTTGGTGAGTAGCTGGTTTAGCGGGCCTCGGAGGCGATGCATGGCAGGCAGGAACGAACTGTAGTGACTGACGAGACCGAGGAAGGACCTGAGGGACGTCACGTCTGTGGGTGCTGGCATACGTCTGATAGCTTCGATGTTCTCCGGGTCTGGTCGGCGACCATGTTGGTCGATGATGAAACCAAGGTACTTTATCGACCGCATGAAGAAGGTGCATTTCTCTCGGCGCACTCTGAAGCCATATTCTTGAATACGACCGAGCACGTAATCGAGACGTTGCCACAATTCGTGGGGGTTGGAACCCATGACAATGAGGTCGTCCAAATAAGCAGCAACGCCGGGGGCATCCTTCAGCATCGTATCCATGATCTGTTGAAATATGGCTGGCGCTGTTTTCACACCGAATGGCAGTCGAGTATACTGGAACAGACCGCGATGCGTATTAATCGTCAGAAGTTCTCGGATTCTTCCTCAACTTCAACCTGGAGGTATGCATCGGCCAAGTCAATCTTCGCGAAAAATTTACCCCCATTTAGTTTCGCGAACAGATCTTCTGGAAGAGGCAGAGGGTATTGATGGGTATCCAGCGCAGCATTGAGGCCGGTGGAGAAATCTGCACACAACCGGATGGTCCCGTTAGCCTTCTTCACCAACACGATCGGTGCGGCCCATGCAGAGTAGTTAGTCGGTTGGAGAACACCAGCCTTCTGCAGTCGGTCCAGCTCCTGGTCAACGATAGGTAAGGCTGCATACGGTACTGGGCGTTTTGGCCTGAAAACTGGTTTGGCACCGGGGAGGAGGCACAGTCTGGCTTTTGCTTTTGTGCACCGTCCAAGCTCGTCGGAGAATACGGATGCGTAGCGTTGTACCAGGTCCTCAAGTGAACGCGTTGCAATGTGAGTTTGTTCGAGGGCATCTCCAGGTGCTGCATGTGTGAGGTTGCAAATAGAATTAATTGGCTTCTCCAGCAGATTAAGCTTTTCGATCCAGTCCAGCCCCATGAGATCAAGTTTGGGGCATGACGTCAGGTAGCACGTAGCTTGTGCCGTCGAGCCATTGAAGTTTATGGAGCAGTCAACCTCGCCAGTCAACTTCAGTTTACCACCAGAAGCATTACGGGCCCAATGTTTCGTCGGTTTCACGTGCGGCTTACCAAGGCGTTTCCACGTTCGCTCACTGAGCAGCGTGATGTCGGAGCCCGTATCAAGCTGCAAACGAACTGGGATGTTGTTGATACGAACCGTCACGAACTTCCTTCGGCAAGCAAAATCAACCTTAAATGTCGCCGTCACCGAGTTGGACCGCGATTTGTGGGATGCACGGTGGTGTGCGGGTGGCTGTGGCCTCTGAGACCGACAAAAATCTTCTTTGTGGCCACGACGATTGCACCTGGAACATTTATGACGTTTAAACCGGCAATAACGAGCAAAATGCCACTCACCGCAATGCCAGCAACTTGTGGGAGGCTTGTTCTGTTTTCGATCGGGCTTGTTGTCAGCTTTCTTAGGCGCACTGGAGTTGATTGCCTGTACACAGCTGCTTGGAGTCACAGATGACTGGCCGATCATAGCCGTGTCGTGCTTCAGGTTGATGAGGCGTTGACATTCGGTGGTGAGGCTCTGCAACGTCATTTCGGCATCCTGTTCAATTCTGTTAAGCAGCCGGGTTCTGATGTCAGCATCCTGGGACGACTGGAGACCGGATACAAAAATGAGGCACTTAAACTGATTCTCTGTCAATGAGGTGAGCTTGAAGCGCTCGCATTCCCGATTGACAACACCGGCAAACGTGATGAAATCATCATCATCTTTCTTGACCAACTTTAGGCATTGGTAACGGATATTGAACAGTGATGTTTGATCGCCGAATATCTGAGACAGTGTTCCGACCGTTTCATCAAAGCTGAGGTCGCGGGGCAGCTTGGGGAGAATGAAATTTGTGTACCGTTCATGCTCCGGTGTGCCGAGTTTTCGCAGCAATAGTCTGACTTTCCAACCGTCATCAAACTTGGAAAAATCAGTCTTGAACATGTCTTCATACCGCTTGAACCAGGAGTCAAAAGTGTGACCAGAAAGAGGGTCGAATGTGAACTCCGTGATTGAGGCCGCGGCTGCATCAGTTGAGGAAACAGAAGACTCACCAGTGCTGGCTGCTGCTGTCTGGATATGCAGTCTCTGAGTCAGTGATTCAATGAGCTTCAGTTGCGCTTCTTCAAACTGCTTTTGTTGCTGCTGCAAAAGTTCTCGGAGCTGATTAAATTCGATTGACATCGTGGGTTCCCGTTCGCCAATTGTAGTAACGGTACTTTCTCAGCTTAGTTCTCGGTCTGAGCCTCCCAAGCTAGCGTGCGTGCCAAAACAACCACCAAAGGTGTACAAGATATATTAACGCCCCAAACGAAGTCAAGAGCATTTGTACAGCGCTTCATATATATAGCGTAAGCGGTAATAACTTTCTGGAAATTCTGACGCGTTCTGGATGCACCATTGGCAACCGGCAATCGGCCAATACTGGGTCATGATTGGCTGTTGGGTCCAGATTTTCGACCAATCAGATCTGGGCTTGATGCCGGACCGGCAAGCGTCTCGAATTCCTGGCCAATCTTGTGTGGGATAGGCTTTTTGGCCGAAGCAGCACCCGACTGCGGGCGGTAAAGCGGGATCTGTGTGGAATTCCGCCTAACAGCCCGCCACTTTCAAAATCCTAGCGATCTGATCTCGCTCGATGTTCTCTCCAAAGAGCGTGGCAACTGTGCTTCCATGCTTGTGCCGGTTTGGTGGTGACCGTCTACATTGGATAAGGCTCAACGCCTATGACGCTGTCCCTTTTCCCAAAACCCCCTGTACCCAGAATCCCCATCAGTCATGCCTTAATTCTGACTGTAACCTTATGCTCATGCCTGACGGCATACCCCCTACAATTTGGGAATAATCATTATTGGTATTATTATAACACGGTTGTGTTATATCCCGGTTCCATCCTGGCCGTCTTGAACTGACTTATAGCCTCCTGGCGGTCGGCCGGTGTGTCGAACTCCACTGCAAGAACTTTCTCCACGGCGGGTAGTTCATCTTCCGAGGGCTTTCTCTATCCGCATCCAGGGCCGCCTTCGCCCGACCTCTGAGGCGAGTCTTCAGCGTCCCGAACTTACCCCCGCTGATCTCCAGACCAACAGCCTCCGCAACCTCCTTGAAGTCCTCCAGGAAGGCCCGAACGTCCCCATCTTCAAAGAGCTGTGGCCATGGGATCTATATCGTTATCCTGGTTATGGCACCCAACTAAATGAAGACGGCCTTCGCCGCGGAGCTATTTATTAGAAAACACCAATTGAGAAGTTACAGACTATTGGACTGGGAAGCAAACTCTTATACGCATCTTTTTTATATAAAAACTGAATACCCGTGTTCTTGGACGCGTCTTTCTAAACTTTCCTCGATATTCATTGACTACCACTCAAATGTAAATGGATGCTACGAAGCAATTCCACAAAT
This sequence comes from Clonorchis sinensis, assembly GCA_003604175.2. Taxonomy (NCBI): domain Eukaryota; kingdom Metazoa; phylum Platyhelminthes; class Trematoda; order Opisthorchiida; family Opisthorchiidae; genus Clonorchis; species Clonorchis sinensis. The sequence continues at coordinate 201,531,295 of CM030369.1, forward strand.
TCCGTAATAAATAGCACTTTTCAATTGGCGCAAGCAGAGATACGAGAAAACATATTACTCGCATGCCTCATCAGTAATATCCACTTTCACACTAGCATACGAGACTAGCGCTCTCAGGCTTTTTCGCCATTCACCATCCGTTGATTGAAGCTGATAGCAGAGCTTCGGAAACAAGTGGTCATTACTCCTACATTCACTTTGCCTCCTAGATTATAACGTTGTCCACCTCACGTAATAACCCCCAAAAAATCTAGTCAGTAATCCCAGAAGTTCTACTTCCGTCAGTTTCTATGTTTGCTTCCGTTTACCGCTTCACTTCTATGCGTGCTTTTAACGATTTTTCCTGTCTCTGGTGCCATAATAGCTTATATTGGCGGACTTAGGGATTGTTGATCGCCAGGTAACTACTTACACATTTACCCCCATCCTGTCTCATTTATTCACTTGTTGTCACCATCCTAAGAGTAACAAACCTTCAGTTTTTGCACTATTTTTGGACTTAATCCTATCTTATGCCTCTTAAAACTTATCAGCCTCTACTGACTGCATCCCATTTCCTCTCCTTCCCATGATTCGACCTCTGGCTATACCTGATTTGGACACCCTGTTTGGCTGTTTGTATTCCATCTAATCTGTGCTTTACACCCTAAGGGATTCCCATCCGCTTAAAAAACACCTGCTACCTTACATTAACTTCGTTCCACATCTGCGGATTCCCTGAGCCAACACCACAAAAACGCCACTGCCCACAGAATTGCTCATCCCCGCCCAATCACCTCAAAGTTGACGTTCGTCACGGGTTTGTCCAGAAACAGAGGTATGTCAGTGCATTTATGGCACGGCATTGCCATACCCAATTTGATATTATACCCGCAACTGTTCACTTCCTACTTTCGGTGATGTCTCCTCACCAATCGTGCCTTTACCTGCAGCTGCGAACAAACTCTTCATCTGGCTCCAGCCACCCCCGGGATGCGTTCATTCTAAACTGCTGAACCTTTCTTTCGGATGTAAACACCTCGCTGACTTTCATCCTATGCTCCCCACAAAGTCAGTCATTTTCTGCGCAGTTTGCCCTCCGTCCTGTGCGTTAGCACCAACTTCCTCCCGGAAGAAGCTTTCACACCCAATTCCACTCCAACAGTGACACTAGCGATACTCTACAGTTTCAATGTACACAGTGACTATGAAATTCCTTGAACCATTTATCCGTATTTCTGATTCCGCCACGTCATCATCCACACCTACGCTTTTTGTGACCTTGGCCATAAGACCAAAAGTCCAAGGCCGAATAGGCCTCATCGGTGGTTTTAGACTTTGGTCCAAATTGACCAGCCATAATTTGGCAATCCTGCTACTGCACCAGATTCGTTGTTCTGGTTCATCAGTTTTCGCAATTTGGGGCTTGTTTATAATGTGCCAGGCGAGATGTCTCTTTTTTGTCCTCTTTGTTTCTGTCTTTGTCCGCCAGCTTCAAATCTTAAGGAGCTGATCTTGTATCAGCTTGATATGTTCCCCCGAAAGGAAGATAAATCCATGGTAACTGTTTCATTTCCCATGTCGGTTTAGGCGTGACCAAGTCTACGTCCTATATTGCCCACTGTTCATGACATGGTCTTTTTTTCGCGTAATCCCCATTACTCATAAATTTCCCCAATCGTGCTTTATTTTGACTGTAACCGTACGATCATGCCTGACGGTATGCCACCCACCAGTTATGAATAAACATTATTAATAATATTACTAGTGATTGACATGTAATAAAATACGGGGTAACAGGTACAGAGAGTGGCTACGGTATGCCACTCCAAACCATGTATCCCGCTACCCCAGTTTCCACTTAATGTCCTCAAGGCTCCATTTTCGGTCCGCCTTTTTTCTGAACCATTTCAGTGCCCATCCAGATGCGCATTGAATTCCGTGTCTGCTTCTTGTGGAAAGCCTGAAACCATGGAGTTTCAACGACAGCGCCCTCCAAATGGACGTAGACGTAGCGGTTTCTGAACTGGCACCGAATGTGATTAAAGGAAGACTCGGCAGACTCTTTTGTCGTGCAGGGGATAATGGACCAGAGGACATTACGAAGACGGGTCCCAAGAAGAACGTAGTTGTCTGGCTCCATTCAAACATGTCCTTTTCACCGCATCATAAAAATTTGGCCCAAAATGCATTTACCTTTCTTTGGATGATGCGGTGCAACTTCTACCGTATCACTCGCATATATTTCCAGACACTCCATTGCGCCCACTTCAGACCGCTTCCTGAACATGCCAAACAAGCTGTTTACTCAGGACAGAAGAAAGGCAACTCCTATTGAGCTTGTCCAGGGGGCTACCAAGAAGATGGTTGCTGGTCTCGAGTCCGTTGATACTGGAACGCGTCTTGTGGTGTCTAAACTCTTCGTCCTATAGCATCATCGCCTTCAAGGGAACCATTTACTTAGAAACAGGTTTGGGTAAGGTTAAGCTGACAAATTTGCTATTGCTGACTCAGCTAATACACGTCTGGAATATGGTAGCAATATTTTCAAGCACAGAACGCACCCCTTTATTGGAAGAGTTCTTCCCACTTCGCTTAGTTGGTGCGCAAAATAACCCTACTCGGGCAGCTGATCAAGCTAGGGCTATATTTTAGTTCGGGGAATTCTTATTATGCTCTTTTATGGGGGCTTAGGTCTTGAGAAATTACTCTTGAGCTCTGAAAAATTAAAGTGCGGTGCCACGCCTTTTTCTTTTGCAACTGTCGGGAAGACCGAATTCGCGGAACGACAAGAACTACCCCAACCCGGGAAGCTCACTTAAAAGCCTCGATCCTGTGTATCGCTCAGTGAATCCGTAGTTAACCCATATTTTGACCAATCAGAGCACAACTTAATGATAAGGTTTATTCCCAAATAGTGGGTGGCATACCGTTAGGCGTGATTATATGGTTGCGGCCAGAATAGAGCACGACTGAGGGGAATTGTGGGTACTGAGGTACTGGTCCTTACGCAGTTTATGAAGCGGTCCAGCCACTGTTATGCCTGGTCATTTTAAACGTCCGGCCACCGGCTAGCTACTCTCCGACAAGGCGATAAAACCCTTTTTTGTGCATTCCTTCAAAAAGTTTTATGAAATTTTCTGTCACACTTCCAAAAACTTAGAGTCCGTGAAAGCTTACGGAGCGTGTTGTTCTGCATCCATCACTAGGGTTGTTGTTTTTTAGGGCTACCTTATGGGGCACTTCCTTTCCAGCTTTGCAACCATATTCTCCAACAAATGACGGTTCGCTGCTCTGTACCTTTGGCGTACAGCTCGTTTCAGGGAAAAATCTGGATAGTTGGGCAATATGGACGATATTGCGCTAGGTGGTCCTGAAACCACCCTTATACGAATAGCAGTAAACGATTTAAATAAGGTCGGTATACGATTTGGTGCGCACTTTGTGCCCCAAAAGTTCAAAAGACTAGTACGAAACAGCGAGTTTATCATTAAAGCTGACTGTGTTATTAGAGCAACCAGGGGCAGCTTTATCTTTTTAGATGGTTGCATCACGTCGGATGCCAAAAAATAATCGCCAGGGTCGCTAAACCCCTTACTGCTCTCCTTTAACTTAGGCGCCTCCGAGCTCGATTTGATGCTGGACGAAGCGAAAACGCGCCATGCCTTGCTTCACCATACCCTGCTTGCTGAGACAGATTCCGACCTGAACTCACAATGTGGACGACACATGACCTGGAGACAGCACAAAAAGGACCAGCGGGTCTCAGCTCTCTTGATCTTCCGTATTTGTAAAGTTAGGATATTATATTTCTAATACAGCTACAGGTACCGCAAAACGATGGTTCTAAGCCTGGCCTTCATCTCAAGAACACTATAAAAGAGCACAGTTGTTGTTTGTCTGTAGCTGGATTGGACTTGTCCCGGTTGTTGCTTGTCTGGCAGCACCAAGGAATATATTTGAATGACAGCTGTTCTCTCCTTTGATTTATAAAATACATGCGTCGGGTAGCCTCAAGGTACCTTGCGAGGCTCACGGCTATCATCAATGTGCAAGAAGTTACCACCTAGAGTTGAATCTCCCCATGTCCAGTTCATCAACCAGACGTAACACACAAGTTCTTTCTTCTTGTTTTCTAAAACAGTCATATACATATAAAATGTAACTTTATCATTTTCTGAATACCAGCGGTCGCAACCAGCGCCTATTGGCTGCTTTCGCCACGCATCATTCGTTTCTTGGAGCTGAGAACAGTGACTCGGCGACTGACGACCCATATCCTTACCTACCTGTTAAGATGACGTAGTAGATTCCAGTTAAACTAGGTTCTTATCCATTATTTCGGAAGTTTTTACCCGACCGCTTGCCACTAGTCTGCCGTCTCTGTTCATATTAACCCCTTCTTTGCACAACGAATACCCTATGATTGAATTCTATGGCTGAGCTAAAAACTACTGCCATGTAATCTCACCATGTAATCACCCGTTCCATTCAGTCCAACCACTAGTCTTCCTGCCTAATACCTGGCAACTGAGTCCTTACTTTCCCACAATAAGCCACCTATCCTGGCCCTTGCCTTACGCCTTCTGATCGACTGACGCTCAGTGCAAAAACGAGAAGAAACTCTTACCACCACTGACAGTCTCTTGCATTGCCATCTGGAGGCACTGCATACATGCCGAGCAGTCCACAGCTTACATTTCTCTTGTCATATGTCAAGCAGGAAGCCTCTTGCTTTGCCCTCCCTCGTTTTGCTTTTGCCCGCCACCTTCAAATCCTAACGATCTGGCGTTGCCCGATGTTTTCTTTGAAAAAAGAGCTTCTCTGCTCGTGCCGGTTTAGTTGTGGCCATGTTTACATTGGACAAAGCTCACCGCCTATGACGCTGTCCCCTTTCCCCACCCAAACCCCCCTGTACTCACAGTGCCCGCCAGTCATGCCTTTATTCTGACTGCAGCTTTAAGATTATGCCTGGCGGCATACGCCCACAAGTTAGGAATAAGCAATATTATTATTAATATCATTATTAATGATTTGTTGTGTCCTCGTACTACATCGGCAACCTCAGCTAGTCCTTTGTTTCTAGGTCAGCCAACAAAAATCTACCCTTTGTTTGGCCCATTTGACTTGCTGTCACACCCTTTTAACTTTTTAATATTGGACATCGTTTTATCTGATGCCTTTCGGTACTAACCAGACGCTACTCCTCTCATCCTATTCCTTGCTCATTCCCTCCTGTGCCCAAGCTTCAAACTTCGGGCGTATTTGCTCCAAATACCTCGTACAACCATTATTTATTCAATTTGGCTGGTCATCGGTCTACATTCACATGGTCCTCAAAATTATCCGCGACTTTATATCGGTCTGACTCCATCTGTGTCAGTTTCATCGTCGAACTCAGATCCAACTATCACGGAAATGCACATCCCTCCACGGATTGCGACAACCCTGACGATCGTTACGGGGCTGTCCAGAAACCGAAGTAGGTCAATGCGGTGATTGGACGGCACTGTCATATACAGTCCGATGGTACCCCATCAATTATTTTTTTCAACACCCGACCATATTTTGTAGCTCACTGGAGGCCGTAATTGCATCTACGAACCGATTTTTGACCAAACCTTAATCGCCTATGAGACGAGTTCATTCTGACCCGCTGAACCTTTCGTTTGGAGTTAACCTACCTGTTTTTCTGCTGCGATTTTGATTTGCCTTCTCCACAAGTTCAATTTCATTTATAGTGCTTATGGCCATTTGCGTTGGTCATCATCAAGCCTATCCTTTACGCCTGTTTTCCCTACAACGGCGACACCAGTGTGTCTAATAAGTTTTAACGTAAACCATATCTTTAGCAACACCTTGCCATTTGCCTGGACTTCGAATTCTCCCATCTCCATCTTTATTTTTGCTTTTCTTGACTGGATATTTACTCAACCGCCCAAGCTCACTCATGGCCAGCGGTGGTTTTCAGTTCCAGTCCATGTCCGCCGGCTTCATCATTGAACTAGTCGTACCTCATGCCCACTGTTCTAGCTTTTTCGGTTACCACAACTGCGGTAAACTTCCACGTAAGAAACGTGTCTCGTTGGTTGTACCTTCCTCACCGTTGTGTTGTTGCCCGTCGCGTTCAGGTTGCAACGACCCGATCATGCCCCAAATGGCACGTTCCCCACAAGTTGGGAACTGAACCTATTATTATTAGAACAGACCGGTCAGCCGAGTCAAATGCACCTCGGAACTCCAGGAATACCAAAATAGTTGGTCGTTTTTACCTTACTCCAGCATCTGACGGATTGTGAAGATTTTGTCAGCGAAAAATCTGCTAGACTGGAATCCCGCTTGCTGCTGTCCAATCAGTGTTGTAGGAGAAATCAGAATGCAAGAATCGTCCTCCGGACTTTCTAGCTGCTCTACCGTTGGATGCCAGAACGAGATCGCTACATCTTTACACATTGATGGATTTTTTATGTGATACGGCGTTGATAGTTCCGCCCATACGCTGGATATCGGGGGACAGTGGCATTGCTTGAACTTCGGAGAAAAATCTCATCCAACCCCAAAATAATTCAGCAAATCATCAGTTGCCCAGTAAAACAGCATGTCTGCAAACCGTGAAGCCCGGTGGACACGGAAGTCTAAGGAAATATAAGAGGCCCAGGAAGACGGGCATGCCCGAAGCTCATTTCACTTGCGCGATGATAGGTACTTGTGCCGCCGGATCAAGTACTACCCACCAAAAGCTGTCACATTGTGGTGGTCGGGCTTCCGTACTGCAATAATCCACTGAACTATGCTAGCTGGAACCCAATTCCCGAAGTTTCGGCCAGGAAGACCAAAGGAGAGTGCATCGAAGAAGAACAGTGAGAACTCTCACTGCGGAGAATTGATTTACGAGACACTCTGGAGTTAAAGTCGAACCGTCAGTTGCGTTAGGGGTGTGAAGGCCTTAAGACATTCCCCAGACGGCCAGCATATTCACATTTATGGAAACAAAGATGCGGCCTTGTCTCGAGGAAGGATGGGTTAGAAAATTTCGACCCTAAACCCGCACATTTCGATCGCCCAACGGTTGACCATGTCGGCGCATTATTCAATACGGCCGAAAAGCTTTTGGGGCCAAAGACTTCGGTGCTACTCTAAAAGCATCCGCTGTGCGCAGCTGCACTACGAGTGAGACAGTATTGTCGTACTCCCTGCGTTCTCGCGCTAGGCTGGCATCATTCGTCCAAGTCATCGGCTGTATCAGCTGTATCATCGCGTACTTGACTTTCAGTGGTTCTTGCTGCCACAATTTCGTTCGCCGATGGCCTGGGGAAATAAAATAGAGAGATGCGTGATTGTTGGTCTGTTCGCCGAGCTTGGCAGTTGGATTGCAAACGTTTCATCACCAGTCGAGGTGACATCATCATCATCATCAACTCCGCACTGATGATGTCACCTCGATTGGTGATGAGACGTTTGCAATCCAGCTGCCAAGATCGGCGAACAGACCAACAATCAATCAGCGCACCCGAGCTATCTATATTCCACAACATTGCCAGAGAGCCGCGCATTAGAGACGGTAGGCGATACAACTGATACTTGAATACAATGGACTTTCATTTGGGGACATTGGGGGGGGGCAGGAATTTACGGCAGTAGCTGGGATGCACGACCATGAGCCTTTATAACTGTTTGTTCGAGCCACCCGACTGAATCACTGGAAGGTTCAGAGGCCAGCCGCCCCTAATAACAAACAGCAACTCAATTGGACGGATGCGTCACGTGCCGGCCACGGGCCAAACGAAGACTTGCCCTGATTTAGTCAGAATGCCAGCCAATTTGGATCCATCACTTTAGTTCGACGCCTCTCGCCTTCTAGCGAAGATTCTACCGCGACCCTGTGGAACATCCGGTGATTACACCATAAGTACAGTTGTAATAATCTTCCCTTTTCTCCATGAAGGTCTGTCTAAAGCTCCCGCGCCTTTTGGTGTACCATAGTGAGCGGAGCAGGAGGCCAAGGACCGACACAGAGTTGCACGACCGTTCAGCAGCCGCAACAACTGGCGATAACCCGAACCCACGACGTAAGTTTCGGCAGAGCAACACAAAATAATTTTACAGCAGCAGCAAAAGCAGTTTAAGAAGCCAAAATGAGGCTTGCTGAACCTCTGGTGCGCAGTATGTTGGTGAATGCGACGAAAAAAGTTGGACCTTCGTCTTCTTCCACAGATGCTGCTGCCAGCTGGATTACTGAATTCGATTTTGAAGCTGAATCTTGACGGAATTTCAAAAGTTGGTCCAAGAAATATGAGGACATGTTTCAAACCGACTTTGCTCAGTTAAATGATGCATGGAAATTTTGATTGTTGCTGAGGAAACTGGGGACAACTGAAGATGATCGGTCTACGAATTTCATACACCCAAACTCCTTAGTGACATTGGCTTCGCAGATGCTGTCAAAATCCTGACCCAAATACTCGGTGAGCAAAGTTCTTTGTTCAGTAATAAGTATCAGTGTCTCAAGACTACCAAAATGGATACTTAAGATCTCATCACTTATGATGGTGTAGTCACCAGAGAAAGCGAGCGCTTTCAGCTCAGCTGCATGGCCGAGGATTGATTTAAGTGTCTCATCTTCGTGGCTGGTATTCAATCGCCACATGATGCAGATATTTGGATCCGGCAACTGAATCAAATTGAACAGGATCCAGAGTTGGCGCTTCAGAAACGTACCGCCAAATGCCAGCATCTCAGCAATCTCAGGGTTAATGCTGCTGTGATTGGACATTCCAACTCCTCTCAGCCCTACATCGTGCGCAAAGTAACGTCCAAAAGACATTCAGATTCTAAGTGAACTCCAAGAAAACTGCCCACACCTTGTTGAGTTTGTGAAGAACGGCACTGTTCACGCCACTGTCCCTACTAGAACCCAAGGCGCAGCCAGTGCAGTCGAAAGGGTCACAGAGGAGACTGCTGCAGGGACAACTTCAGGAGCTCGCGCAAACACCGGCCAGACAAAAGAACGCACGCTGGGGCCATGACCGCCACATTCAGGTCGATGTAAAGTCGTGTGTGGCAATGGCACACCAGTTACCCTCAAACTTGATACAGGTTCTGGCCTGACTCTGATTTCAAATCGAACTTGGGATGTAATTGGAAGGCCACCAGTGAAACATCTAAAGTGCACCGTCCTTAATGCATCTGGTGGAGGCCTCAAGCTGACCGGGAAGCTGAACTGTTCCGCAACATTCGAGGGGATTCAACTAAATGGTACTTGCTACCTCACGAACTATACAGGTCTTGATCTCCTGGGCCTGGATTACTCTTGGCACAACCCCTCAATGCCGTTTGTAACGAAACAGCTGCAGATGGCTGTAACATCTTCACGAGGGCACCACATTCAGACGATTCTGTAGTCGGCCAAAACTACAGCCAATCCGGAGACCAGAAGGAACATACGCGACGCAGCGGTTATCCGGATCCTGGCGTGCGGCATCGGTAACTGCCGCATCTCAATCCATTTTGGTGAATTCTGCTAGCAGCCTGCAATGTTTTGCCGGCGGTCCGAATCCTTCGAATTACGGTCCCAGGTTCATGCGGACCGTTCCACTGCTATCCGGAAAGTCACGAAAGGGGGACCGGCAGAAGGGACGCTACAGCAGTCACACAGAGGATAGATACTGATTCGACGACATGAGGAATGCTTTCCACGATGGGCACAAGGTCGAATACTACGTCAAACGCGAGGCAAAAATCAGTGGAGGGCACTAGATCCCAGCTCGGCATGCTCACAGACCCAGGGACGGACCGGCATGCGACTGCACCTCCGTGAGCCGTCACAGTTGAGTTCAACGCCCTGGTTGGTTGAACGGCTTTCTCAAGTGGGAGGTGTCCGGAGGCCAACCGTCCCTAATAAAAACAACACGTCAGTCGGACGGGTTTGTCACGTGCGGGCCACGGACCAAACGAAGGCATGCCCTGATTGGTCAGAATGCTAGCCAATCTGGATCGACCACATTAGTTCGACGGTCCTCGCCCCCTCACGGGGATTCTAGCGCGACCTTGTGGAGCGTTCTGTGATTAACTAGTAGATACAGATGTAGGAATCTTCCTTTGTCTCCATAAATGGCTGTCTGAAGCTACCGTGCCTTTTCGTATACCCGAGTGGGCGGAGCAGGAGGCCAAGGACTGACACAAAGTGGTACGACCGTTCAGCTGTCCCAACAGAAACCGAAGCGGCTTAATTGCTTGGTGTTCTCTTCATGCAGCCAATCTCTAACACAGGTCAAATCGTCATTAGCTTTATGTAGCGTGGATCGGTTTGTTGATTGGTGCTCGTTCTCGAATGCCTATGTGATTTTGCGGGTGCTTCTGGTTGCACTTTTCAGGGACGCGTGCGCATCGCACGCCTCGCCTGGCCACTGAAAAGCCAGTGGACCCTGATTTTAAGCACACTCATTGGAACCATCTAATTAAGTCTTTAGGACAATACATCTACGGTATATGCGTCTTTTACTGAAAAGTGCAGTCCACGCGCCTGGACGACGCGGGGCGCTGTGCTCGTGAAATGGTAGAAGTAATTATTTGAGCGCCGGATCTCGAGTGTCACTTTAAAATTGCTCGCACCACGGATTGGAGTGCACGACACATTCGACGAACTGTCAGACGTCAGGCGGAAAAGAAACGTCTGTGCGGCGCGAGAAGCTTGGTTGGTCCAGAAGGCTGAAGAGATGGAGGGGGAAGAAACTCTGGGAATGTGCATAAACCATTTCAGCTGATACGCGCAACTGGTCTGAAAAAACTTCTGGTGTACAAAACAATCACTGATGAAGACGGCTCGTTCATTCCTAAGAAGGAAGAACGCCCGAATCGCTGGGTTGAACAACTTGGGCAGCAATACAGCTGGCCACCTGCAGTTGTTCAACCGTATTTGCAATTCGCGAGGAAGCCATGAAAATTATTATTATTATTGTTATTATTATCATCGTCGACGCAGCAACATCAATGTTGACACTGATGTGTCATCGCCGTATAACCACAAAGTTCAATCATACGTGAGGGCTTGAAGTGAAAAAGGAGAGGAGAGGATTGAGTGACCCGGCGTTGGCCTCCCGTAAGCTTTCTGATGTGCCTACACCTCCGCGCGCCCGGTCAGACAATCTGAAAAGAAACTGAAAGCATGAACACTGACGTCCATTAGCCGCCACTTCTTGCGACGTCTCCAGCCAAATGCAGGGGGAGTCACCGTGACCCCCTCCTGGAAGATGAACCCCATCGACAACACTCTTCTGCCGAGTCACACACCGACCTCAAAGTTTGCGCTGTTATGAAGGAGACACGTGCGGAGGCCAGCCGCTCTGAATAACCGAACACATCGATTGGACGGATGTGTCACCTGGCTACGGACCAAACGAAAGCATGCCTTGATTGCTCAGAATGTCGGCTCTATTAGGATTGAGCATCCGTAGTTCGATGCTTCTCTTCCACTCACAAGGATTCTAGGGTGGAACATTCCATGATAACTCCATAAGTATGGTTGTAATAAATTTCCTTCGTTTCCATGAATGGCTTTCTCTTTGGATATACCATATTGGGCGGAACGGGAAGCCAAGGACCAAAATAGGAGTTGCAACAATGTTCGCAGTACGCGACACTCTGAGAACAATGTTTATCTCGATAGACGACCTTTCGCCGTACTTAGCACATATCCACCACAGCTGATGTTGCTGGATGTTTTCCGCGATTGAGGTGGCTACTGCACAACCAAATACCCGTTCTCTAACGCCATACGACAACAGCAACACTTTTGAGATATCGGTTGTTGAAACCCCGGAAACGCCTCGGATCTCTCCGCAGGGACCATGTCTCCCAACCATAAAACAGTATAGTCCGTACTGTAGCATGGTACACATGACCCTTGAGACCTGCTGATGCTTCTTAGTGCTGGACAGTGAAGTTGGAACCCTAGGGGTTTTAGAAATAAGTTAGTGCGTTTTCCTGACGAAATTCCATCTACCCTGTTCGGAAGTGGAAGTGAAATCCTCAGTCGATGTTTGTCTGACCTACTTGCCCTTATCCGGACGAAAGGAACCGTCACAGCTAACTAGGGCGAGTCGGTAGTGGTGCCAGTTTTCAGATAGGGTACTCACAGTGGGTGTGAAGTTAGCATGTTCTCCGTTTCAACCAGACTCTGCGTCGCTTATTTTACGTCGTCTCACGGAGGCGCGTGAAGACAAGACCCGAGCATATCAAGCAGGATTCAGTCCGGAAAGGGGTGTCTGGACCGGACTTCGTCAGGTGTTAGAACAATGGCATGCTCATAAACGCTCCACAGTCTTGTTGTCCCTTGACTTTAAGAGTGCGTTCGATTCTGTCGACCGGTTGGTGCTTTGCAACACACTTGCGCAGCAGAGAATGCGCCAGAAGTTTGTGCATATCATGTGTTATGTGTATTGACATGCTTGTTGGTCCCTGGGAGTGTATGGAGAGTTCTCCAGAAGCTTTCCTACAGGCAATGGTGTCTGACACGGCTGTTCGCTCTCTCCATTTCAATTTAACTTCGTCATTCTGTCACGTAGATACCGGACCTTACTGTGGTTTGTGTGCCTCCGTGCCCCATTGGACTATACTGATAGTGTCCGTGCGACATTCACAGTCGCCTATACTAGTTTGTTTAATGGTTAGAGGTCTGACCAACACAGTCTCCTGACCCTCCAGGTTGGGGGCTAGAAAATTTGTGGCGACTTGGTCTATAAAAATGGTAATAGACTTGCATTCCCCGCCAAATAACGCTGCCTTGCAGTCAGGCTCTTGAGCCAAAGGCTTTGGTCGAGGACCATAATCGTCCTCCTGTCTAGATGTAGGCGCCCTGGCAGTATCTCAGCCCGCGTACAACTATACGGCAGTGAAGCACCAGTTCCAACATTGATGTTGCTGCCTTTGATGAACTTCGTCATTGATGGGGTAATGAGGCGAACCCAGGATGGTCTCCCAAACCCCCGGGCGAGAACCTTGTCGACCCGGGATACACAAACCACGCTGTTCTCACTTGAAGACGGAGGGGAGGCGTTAGACTTACTATAAAAGCTGACCAAATTCATCAAGTCATTCGACATGTGCTTCGCGCCCACAGTTAAAAGTCGTTGTGCAGGACTTAGTGTTTGAAGTAGTCTCTAAGAAATCACGAAGTGTCAATGGAAGTTGAGGAGCACCATACGTGTATCGTGCATCAGCTCTGACGATAGTGTGACAGACGAAGTCAACGCACAAATCTCAAAGGTCAGAATTGCACTTGCCGATTCGCGCAACTTGTGGCACCAAAATGGCATCTCACTGGGTTTCAGAGGACGCGCATATCCGACCCCAGTGCGAGCGGTATTGTTGTACAGCTGAGATACCTAGCCACTTCGGCTGGAGACTGTGCGGGATAGCTCAGCGGTTAGGACGCGAACTTACTAACCCGAAGGTCCATGTTTCGAATCCAATCTCAGCATCTCAACTGTGTCTGTTTTAGCCTGACAGTATCTCAGACCTCCTGGTTTCCCTCGGATGGCATTGCAGTTAGACACCGAAAGGGTGTTACGGCTGAACGGTTAGTACTCTAATCATTATGCGATATCTTCAAGTCTTCAACTGCCGATGTCACAGGACTATGGCGGGACACACTGCACCCAGCGATTTCGCAGTGATGCGATTAGTAAATATGTATTCGATAAACCGTGCAGTGTTTCACTCAATGAGTGTGTCCAGCAGTGTAAGCTAGGTAAGTTGGGCAATGTGTTACGCATGCTGAGTTGCCACCTTCCGGGAAGACCTTTGTCTTCGATGCCTAATTCGGATTGACGGAAACCTAGAACTGAATCGTATATGACATGGAAGAATGGAGTTAAGGATGCCACAAAAAGTTTCGGCGTTGTTGCTGCTAGTTGCGTTTCAGAATGGGCTCCACGTGACTCCCTGTGCTTGGCTGGAGACTAGACGATGTGTCATCTACCCGATGTCAGCAGCGTTCATTCTGTCGATCTCTGTCCAGATTGACTTAATGTTGGAGGCTCAGGCACCTAGGAATTTAGTGGAGCAACACTACTCTCCAGCATTTCTGTAAATGTTGGTGATGGTAAAGGGCGGGCTTTACTCGGCGCTCAAGGCAAGAATCATACTATGACCAGATGTGAAGTTCAGTGGAGGGCATATGTCTTCCAACTCGAACTAAAATGTGAGGGGAACACAAAAGCTGCGTACGAAAAAATAAAAGCGCGTATGAAAAAAAGCAACCTTTGTTTCCCTCATTGTGTTCTTCATCCTTCTATTTGTGTTTTTACTGTGATTATCTGGCACAATATCTGTATCACACTGATCCGCTGTACAGTACAAAACCGTATTGCAGACGGAGACCAGCAGGTGCAAAATATAGATGTTGCAGTGCATCAGTGATATTTTGTAGAATGAGCGTTTAATTACTCCTATAACTCCCCTCAAGGAAATGCACGTTTTAGCAATAATATCTGGCTTTTTAACGAACCGGACGTTATTGCACCCAGATATTGAGCTTTCTCTATTGATTATATCAGATTATCCTTCAAATATTAGTCATTTACATGTCTGCCTGCTCTTGAGCTCGAGGTAGCTCAATAGTTAAGGTGAGTTTGCTGAATGGAAGGTCTGTGATTCGAGTACAACCCCGACATCCCCACTGATCCTGTCTAAGCCTGGGCATATCTCAGCCCTCACGCTTCCTTCTAATGGCATGGCAGCTAACCCATCATTATATTATTATACTTGTCTAGTGATTTCCCGATGATGATCATAATATTGTTGATCTCTGGTTTAACATCTCTACCGGAAATTGGTTCACCTGAACGGTTTTGTAAGAGATTCGTCGGATGCTGACTGGCTGCTGATTAAAGGTGAGTGAGACGGGAGTGTCTCGGTCACTGACGGTTGCTACCGGTTTCTTCCTGAAGGTTGTTGCAGCCGCCTTGGTTAGATCTTGAAACTTGTGTCTGTCGCTTTAGTTATCTTGGCGAAGTGTTTAATTCGTATCGTTTGTGAAGGTTGTGACCTGAACGGCCTATGCAGAGATCTAGTGTTCGGGCATCTTGATTCGGCATCCAAGTGATTCAATGTAGCTGACTGGATGTCACTTTTGTGCATCATTCATTGGTCGTCGACTCACGCTCCCACTCGTTAATCTACATCCATTCTTGCTGTCAGCGGCGAGCTTATAAAGCAGCTTTTCTTCTTTCTGATTGCTCAAGTAAGGCCATATTGAACAGTCGCAACGGAAATGCTTTGCCGCGAGATCTGAGGTGCCGCATCAGAGGGACGCGAACGTAATTATCATCTGAACCGTCGGATCACCGGTCATCTTCAGGCCGCCCATCCTGACCTTATCATAATATAGCAGAGTTGGTGTGCTGTATCACCATCATTCAGGTACAACGTTAGTAAGTGTTTCCAAGAATGATGGGAATGGGTGTTCGCTATAGCCAATCGATTGACTTCCGCTTTACTTAGTCGCCCAATCGGCTTTAATCAAACAGTTTTACACACACCTAGCAATTCGAAGTTATTTGTTTGACAGTGCAGATAAGGAACAACAAGGTTTTACGTAAGATAAAACGAAACTTCCTGCTTATCATTGGACGGAGAAACGAATCATGTATTTCCGTGGGCTTTCCCGTTTTCGTGACCTTTGGACGAACGCTACTACTTGGTTGTTTTTTCCTAATCTGTGAATAACGTCAAAGCTGGAGACAGACAGTTCGATTCTACAGTGTTGGATTTTATGGTTTCTCCCTTTCCCTCCTTGGGTCTCATGGAACACGCAGGCGACTGGCTGCATGCCACTCCTGCCTTATTTCTGTAACTCTTAATATGGCTTTTATATTTTATTCCTTGGGCTTGATGATCGCAAATACGTTTTCGATTGTCTCAGTGGTTCCACGCGTTGACATGTGAACCCTCACGTCTGAAGCAATCAAAGCCGACCTAGGCTGGCAGTTGTTTTTGCTTCGTCGCTCCATTGTTGTTAGTACTCGACTGGAAGTGCTTTGTGTAAAGGTTGTTTCACTCATTCTGGACATCACAAAGCAGGCAATCACTAATTTCCACCACTTTGCTACTGTCTGTGATCCTGATGAAGTTCGGAAGTTTATCTATCAAGCAGGTGGGCTGTCAGCTAGTGAGCGTTTCAGTTCGGTTTGTCGCTATCGAACAAACTTGTCAGTCCAATCATGAGATTTTGTTGATCTTTTGGACTGGATATCTCTGATCAATGCTTTTTACTTTTATTTTCAGTCCAGTAATCGAACTCGAAATTGAGCATGGATCCGACGAATTTTTAACACCACATCCCTGCAGCACATTGAACTCACTGTTTGAGCATGCTGACTGAACAAGTCTACCATGAAGGCTGTTTCACTATTCCACCGCGATTCGATTTCAAGTACGTCCTCATTTGTTTTACTGTCCAGCAAACTTTCCTGCACAGAATACTCCCACTTAAGTCTCGGCGGGTTACCGTGATATCGCTAATAGGAGAGTATGACTCATTCCTTGGCGAACGACCGCAGCAAAATGTTTCAGGGCATCCGTGTAAGACAACATCAGGTGGCTTGGTACGTCTCGGTCTCCGTTTTTTTTAATGTGTCTATTTTCATTTAGGAACTGTCGGAGGTAAGCTTCTTTTACTAGAGTAACTGGCTCAACACAAAACAGCCCTATCTTGATGGATACTATGACTGTGAGCGGCAGATTGTCTTCTTGACGATGAATATGTTACGAGTGGAGAGCATTCTTCACATTCTCAATGAGAAGGGCTGTGATATTGAAGAACTTTCCACCGTAACGGAGGATAATACATTGCGGTTACTATACTACCTTTTGATTGTTTCACATTTTATTGTGGTAAGTTTGTGTTCTCCTCGAAGCTCTAATTTGCAGGTAACGACAATTGGGACGCGACTTAATCCAGGCTATATAAAACTGTTCAAGATGCTGGATAAATTAAGGTATTGGCTCTCATTGGGGTCGTAAATTTTTCCAAATAGTTCGAAGATGCGATACGCAGTGGATGCGTGCATACGGACATTACCTCTTCCGCGAGACTGGTTAAACGCCGGCAGAGCATCCATTCCTAGGCTATTGTTTGTCTTCAAACTTTTGCCCCATGTGGCAAGGAAATTCGCTCAGGTATTTGGTGGTTGTGTTTTCACTCCTTTTTTGTGCCCTATGTCACGCTGTAAAAACGCAGACTCGACCTAAAGGCATGAGTACTGTAGTGATGGGGGAGATCGACTAAATTTGGACCGTGAACCTTTGAGTAAAGAACTGGAGCTTCTGATTCTGAATGGTTTAGAAGAATTTACACTACTGTGCTATGCGGTAGCTACCCTTCCTACGAACTGTATTCGCCTGAAAAATTAATACTTTATCAGTATGTTGATGGATAGGAATGGTAGAACAAATAGGTGGCAACAGGTGTTAGGTCTAATTCAGTTGGGTCAACTATCATTTGCTGTGTAAGTGGCAAATTCACGGATGATCGTCAGGTAAGAAAGCACTGGTACTGAGACGCAAACATCATTCCTTTCCTAATCGAAGCAAACGTGTGATGTCTGAGCTTTTAAGCAATCTTTTGTCATGCATTCTATTGTTTACTTGATCCTGTATCGTTGTGCTTTGCCTCAACGACGTTTTTTCGATCTATCCATGGGTTGGAGATTTGGTTGGATATTATGATCCCCTCAGGATAACTTGGGCCACTAGTCGGACGTGACAGGTTAAGCTCAACTTCCTCTTTGATATTTGGAAAAAGGATATCTTTTCTTGTCTTTGTGAAATGACAAACGTAATTATTATTAAGAGAGGACTGGTGGATAATTTGAAGTTGCACAAGGGGATCGAACTTGCGTCGTCAGTCTTGGACATTGATAATTCAGGCAGCTAACTTGTCATAGTTTACAGTTCTCGCTCGCATGAGTACAGCACTTATTTCTGTTTGTCCGCGTTCTTTTCTCCGATAAGTTCGTTTAACTGTTTCAGGACCCAGGTTCCGTCAAGCAACTGGAGCAAAACCTTGTGAACCAAATTTTCAATACCTTCTACGAGACTGGGGTTACTGGCAAGTAAGGACACATTTTTATGTGGGTGCATAGCTAGTCTTGTTGTTGTAACCATCGCAGTTACAGCTGCACTACCAGTACGTATTATTTCTATTAAGTTTGTGAATACCGAGACGGGTGTACCCCATCCTGCTGTTATTCACCACTCCAAGTGGTGACGACAATTCGCGCTTGCCGGTTGACATGGGTGAATGCGTCGATATCTTCGTGTGTGTGTGTGTGTGTGTGTGTGTGTGTGTGTGTGTGTGTGTGTGTGTGTGTGTGTGTGTGTGTGTGTGTGTGTGTGTGTGTGTGTGTGTGTGTGTGTGTGTGTGTGTGTGTGTGTGTGTGTGTGTGTGTGTGTGTGTGTGTGTGTGTGTGTGTGTGTGTGTGTGTGTGTGTGTGTGTGTGAAAAGTTTCCGGTGTTCGTACGCACTGTAATCAAACTACTCTGTTCGCCTACAAGTTCTAACCTCATTAAGATATTTTACCGGCAGCGTATGAGTTGGAGACATCAAAGAAAACGATTCAGAAACGATTCCAGACTGTTTAGAAAATGCATTGTACCCAGCTCTTCGGTTTGGTGATGTCCTCTAGGTAAAAGGCCATAATAAAACTTTGTTATCACATGGCGATCAAAACTCTTGTGCCATTTAGCTTCTGTGTATTTGAGTGGGTGACAGGTCCACCTCGGTTTGAACAGTCGTACGATGCACTAATTACGGTCCACGACCACCGTTTGTTGGATCATGTGCTCTGCATATCCGATCACCGTCTACCGAATAAAAGTTTCAGCCTCAGACCCTTTTGGCACGAGACTGTTGGGAGACATTGCCACATGAAATGAAAGTTCATGCGGAATACGGAGGCATCTTCACACCTTAATTGCTCTGGTCCACTTGATTCTGTCTACATGCGGTTGAAGAGTGCGCAACACGGTACATATCCTATCTCACCGGCAAAATGCTGGTTTCCCAGTTGCATTTGTTTTTTGTTTGTCTTAGGCGTTGTGCTCATCGGACTACTTGGTCCACTAAGCTGTTGGCGTTTTACTCTGCTGTGACGTCCATTGCTTTGTATGAAGGCCTTGGATTTACTGCAACAGTTATGAGGTAAAATATACTTGCACATGAACGTGCTCACGCCTTAGCAGTCTAGATGGCCATTTGTTGCTGCATGTCAGATGATACTGAGTTATTAGGCACCTGGTCCCGCTTGATTTAACAAAAAACGGCTGGCTAAACTACTGGGCGTCCTCAGTCCGTGTGCACACATGTTCTCACTAAAGTTAAGGACAAAAACAACTGTTAAACACTTTAACCGGCTTAACTGGATTTTGGTTTTCTGTCTAGAGGAAATGGGTAAACCTTGAGACCATCTGCACGCATTCACTCGTAGTGATATTAGGAAAGGTTTTACCCACCCAAATGCGTTTGGTCTGGCTTGTTCTAGGTGTTCTGGGTAAGTGATCTCAATCGCAGGGTGTGTAAGGCAAACTTCAGTTACCAGCACTCAGTAGATTGCGGATTCCTTACGTTGCCCCTCTGCGTTATGGGTCAGGTCTTACGATCAAGGCTGAGGCCAAAGTTCCACGAATATACCGTTTTTTTTCGACACGGGCAACCGGGAATTATTTTGTTGTTTACAAATTTAACAGTACAAGGAATAATCGATTTTGCTTCACCAGCCACAAGAAGCTGTATTGTATTAAACCTCAGAATTGTAGGCTTTACGAAGATGACGTTTGGAACCATGTTATTGAAGGAACCACTAATCCGGACGTCAGTTGGCATAAACGCTGAGGCGTGGAAACTCTACTGTATGATTCTACTGAGGTCCTCGGAATTCTAATTATCGTTCGTGTTCTTTGAAGAGCCAAGGGGCCTCTACATCAGGTGTCAGGCTTGCCGAAGCCGCGATGTTAAAAAGCATTCTGATTATGGTGGTCAAAACTACCTTCATTTATCATACTGGCTGTATGCGGGCTTAGATGCGGCTCTCCGTGCACTTCTCCTGTGGGTGCTTTCCACAGACGCTACGATACCTGATGGAGATTTAGTTTCAAACGTGGACCACCAGAACGACAAGAACTTCTGGAACTCAAAGTTCTTGAGAAGTAGCTTCAACCGTATTGAAAAATCGAGTATGGAGAACTGCATTTGGTGTGCACTTTTAAGGACTTTGATCACAACCAGATTAGAAATATGGCATACAGGCGGTCTTTTCTCGGAAATATAACGTTACAAACCAATGTACACACCTAAGTGATCTGGCTTTTCCCAACATCTTGATCCTCTTTTTTCTATTGGCCCACTCTGCTTACGAGGAGTTCGTACAACTTGGATTAGCTTTCCGACTACGTTACGGCAAAGCCATGTATGTTTATGTTCGATAAAAAGTTGTTTTTCATGGTGGCATTCGCCACACGTCTATATAAGATTATGAAAGACTATTAGGAGTAGAGAACTATCTTACCATGTGGTATGAATCGACAAAAAGTGCTCAAATAGGCATCCACTTCTGGCCGGCCTGCCGAGTAGCAGGATCCACGCGATAATGGGTTTCATGACAGACAAAAAATATTGACTGTGTGGTAATAAGCCAACATTTTGGACTGCTTCATTCTTTTGCCTAACGCATGTTCGACTGTTTTATGCACACATTTCATACGGTTCATCTGGACCTACTGAATTCCCCGCTAGTTAAATCGCGGTACGGGACTCGGCGTATTATTCTTCAGTAGTCCCTGTTCCAAATTTTTGTCGTGTGCTCGCTCGTCCACCAGGATGCTTAACGCCTTGATTGAGGCAAATAGTCTTCATGTACCCCCGTGAGGCACACCTGGAACTGGTGTCACAATGCTGATTCCATGGGTGTGTTAGCTGTTTTCGCGAGCACATGTATGCCATCACCATTTGCATCGGTCTCTTTGTCCGCTTTCTTGCACCGACATCTCCATGCAACCCGAAGGGATAGTCTGCCTTTGCGAATGCATCGGTAAACAGTTTACCATCAGCACTGCATTCATGTGAGGCGAGATGGCTCAAGTGGTTAGAGCGCGAATCTACTGACCGGAAGGTCCGTGGTTCGAGCCCGGCCTCTGCCTCTCGACTTCCCCTGTGTAGGCTTGGGCAACCTGGCAGTATCCTAGCCCTCGTGCTTCCTTCGGGCGGCGTGGCAGTTAGGCACCGAGAGGGTGCTACAGCTGAACGATTGCATTCACACCATTGTGCTTAAAACTATCATTTTCGACATTTAACTAACCCTCGCAATTCTACCATTTATCGGTGAACATCTGTCAGCTGGAACCACCACGAATGGTTCACTGTTGATATCTGATACCGAGGACACTTCGATTCATATCCGTACTCACTACGACCGCTTTAAAGGGCCAGAATTCGGCCGATCTTTAGGTGCAATTTCCTCTCGATTGTGGATTTCCCCAGATGACCTCATAGTCTAAAAAAGCAAATTTTATTGAAAAGACTCAGTTAGTATCCGCACAGTGTTTGTACCCTATAACACACCGCACTGTACGGTTAAAAAATTAATGATGCTTTCTTGTATCGCGCACTACTCACAAGGTTGCTTAAAACTCTTCGACAACAACCTTATTAGTAGTGTGTCACGAAAATATGCTTCAGTGTCTCCAGTATCGTCCCAACCGAGACACGAGGCGCTCTTTTTGTAACACATTCAGTTGAAGAATTTGATAAACGAGTAATTCAGTCGAGTCCCTCGTCAGCACTATCATAGTTCGCAATTGAGTCTTGCGATCACCAGTGTTTTTGTGGACCATTTATCATTCTCGATTTCCATACCGTCCGTCAAGAGATTCATCAGCCGGGATTAAATTCACAGAAAACAAAGAATCAGGAAATCTGGAGCATGACCGTGAAAGTTTTTCAGTTTCAACATCCTATGGGATCAGCTGATCATTCTGACATTAGACTAGTATCAGTTATCTGCTTGATCTCCGTGGTTATGAAAAAAGGAAGATGGTAACGATGAAAAACCGTTGATCCTATGCGCGGACGACCAAGTGGTTTTAGCCGGCGTGAACCTCTTTATGCCGTAGACGACATTTGCCAACCAGGTGCTCGCCTTCTAGGGTTCAGATCGACCACACAGCAGTCCTTGTCGACGTCCTTCTCTACGGTATACGATCGAGTGGATTTAGACCACGTGATACGTGTGAAAATTTTAGTCCGTTTCTGTGAGCAGCCTTTCAGTCAACCATCGCAATTCGGTATCTCTAGCTTGATAAGTCCGCAGCTCTGGAAGACTTCAAGCGTGGGCGGCGTGGCAGTTAGGCACCGAGAGGGTGCTACAGCTGAACGATTGCATTCACACCATTGTGCTTAAAACTATCATTTTCGACATTTAACTAACCCTCGCAATTCTACCATTTATCGGTGAACATCTGTCAGCTGGAACCACCACGAATGGTTCACTGTTGATATCTGATACCGAGGACACTTCGATTCATATCCGTACTCACTACGACCGCTTTAAAGGGCCAGAATTCGGCCGATCTTTAGGTGCAATTTCCTCTCGATTGTGGATTTCCCCAGATGACCTCATAGTCTAAAAAAGCAAATTTTATTGAAAAGACTCAGTTAGTATCCGCACAGTGTTTGTACCCTATAACACACCGCACTGTACGGTTAAAAAATTAATGATGCTTTCTTGTATCGCGCACTACTCACAAGGTTGCTTAAAACTCTTCGACAACAACCTTATTAGTAGTGTGTCACGAAAATATGCTTCAGTGTCTCCAGTATCGTCCCAACCGAGACACGAGGCGCTCTTTTTGTAACACATTCAGTTGAAGAATTTGATAAACGAGTAATTCAGTCGAGTCCCTCGTCAGCACTATCATAGTTCGCAATTGAGTCTTGCGATCACCAGTGTTTTTGTGGACCATTTATCATTCTCGATTTCCATACCGTCCGTCAAGAGATTCATCAGCCGGGATTAAATTCACAGAAAACAAAGAATCAGGAAATCTGGAGCATGACCGTGAAAGTTTTTCAGTTTCAACATCCTATGGGATCAGCTGATCATTCTGACATTAGACTAGTATCAGTTATCTGCTTGATCTCCGTGGTTATGAAAAAAGGAAGATGGTAACGATGAAAAACCGTTGATCCTATGCGCGGACGACCAAGTGGTTTTAGCCGGCGTGAACCTCTTTATGCCGTAGACGACATTTGCCAACCAGGTGCTCGCCTTCTAGGGTTCAGATCGACCACACAGCAGTCCTTGTCGACGTCCTTCTCTACGGTATACGATCGAGTGGATTTAGACCACGTGATACGTGTGAAAATTTTAGTCCGTTTCTGTGAGCAGCCTTTCAGTCAACCATCGCAATTCGGTATCTCTAGCTTGATAAGTCCGCAGCTCTGGAAGACTTCAAGCGTCTCCTTATCTCCTCGATACCCCTTGGATCTTTTGGAGACGATTGAGCTTCTGTCACGGTTTCTCTGCATCTAGCTTGGGGAATTGTTCGCAGGTAATCCATCGTAAGCATACACCATGAATCTTCAACTCTGACTAACTGCTTGATCCCTCCCGCACAGTGCGGTTTCTGATCAACCAGCTAGTCCGGCTTCCCGTAGTTTTACGCGAGAATTTGTGCCGGAATGTTGCTGGAGGTCTCATGTGATTCTAATTTACAGAAAGGGTTAGTCCCTCGAATTGCTCAAAGCATTATGGGATTAATCTGATATCGGTTGCTTCGAAGATTCTAATGATAGTCATTAGTTGCGGGCTGTCACTACGATGTAAATTAGTGAGCTACGAAGAACAAGCAAGCTAATTTCTGCAAAGATTGTGGCTATGTTGATCCGATCTTGGTAATCGTCAGACAGACCATTGCAGTACTCCCGGATATTCGTTATCCTTGAGATTAGTCGACTCAAAAGTTTTTCCATGAACGCCTTTTAAACAACGACATGCTCTTCATATCCGTAAACACCTTGGAAGCGCTATGTTGATGGGTTCTGGTGACGATTAGGTATACAACCAAACGTAGTCAAATTGTGGTGATCGACGGGATGTCCAGTATGTTTCATATTTAACCTCGTGATCGACAGCGTCTACCAAGCTTCTCTTACTGAAAGTACTGACGATGGCATAGATCTTCTGCCAGAAAAAATCCACTCAATAACTTGGACCACACAAGTGATATCGACCGGTTTAAAGTACAGTTTATTTTTTGCGAGATATCAGCAGAAACTCGTTGCATTAAAATGGTTTTCTCACCACCGAAGTGCAAAGTCCCGCTAAAAAACTGGATGACCGCATCGTCTACTTTGATGCTGAAAATAGCCATCCGACTTGGTTGGCTACTTCACGTACTTACGGAGTCGTATATCTGCTGGTGTCACCGTTCCAGGGGTGACAAAGGTATAGCCCAGACGAAAGCAGTATCTCTCGAGACGACGTGACGTCAACTCTGCGTTGAAAGCGCAAGCGTACAGCTTGCCGGCTCCAGCGCTGTCAGTTTGTGGACGTCAAAGCTGGCATCTTCGCTGTATTTGGCCATCATTGCTTGTATGGTACCTCTCGCTTTTAGTGATTAAACAACATGAAGTTAGACCCGAAAGCTGTGACTAATAAACTCCTTTCAAGTAGAGGCGAAGTGATTGTCCGTTCGATCTCCGTTTGTTGAACTGAATCCCGCGTGAAACAAACTAGCGGAGGTCAACGGATGACATAGATGCGGAAGTTGGCTACTCTAAGTTGGAATGTCTCAGCCTCCTGGTTAGCACTGTATAGGTGATTGTGGTAACAAACCTTGTCGGTAATGGCTCAAGACCGTATTCACTAGTAGTTATGTTGTTCCATCTATGCTCTCATTATACCCCCAGAATTAGTTCGTTCTGTAACTGCTGTGTAACCTTCAGACAATGTTTCCGGGGTCAACTGTATGTTGGACACTGCAGCAGTACATTCAACTCTGCGTAAACTGTTTGGGTTATCAGATTTATGTGTAGGCATCAAGTGATCTCACTGCTCCTGGGGGGCAGTCTGTGCCACCTGCAGGCCAACCGGATATATATATATATATACTTCCTTGTTCTAGCCAGAACCTGTTGATTGATATGTGACGACTGTAGCGTCCAACTATTGGTGTAAAGATGGATACTACTGATGAACCATGTGAGTAGTCTATGGTTAGTGGCCAAGATCGGCCCCGCATTTGTTGGAAGGTGAAGTTTGTTGCGGTAATGATGGAGCTACTTTGCAGTGTTCGTTTGCTATTGTGTAATAGTCAATGAATATCCAGTAAAGTTCAAGAAGATGCGTGAAAACGTTCAATTTTTAAAGACTATGTGCACATGAGATGTTTAGTTTCTTGTCCAATCACTTGTAACTGCTTAGTTCGTGTTTGTTAATAAATGACTTCACAGCGAAGGCCTTTCCTCTTTTCAACGGTATTTTTACTATCATATATGTATACTTGTGCCAGCCATGATTTCCAGGTAATCAGAGCCAAAAAACTTCGCGATACGATGCAACTGGATAACCGATTTTAAAACCTGAACTATAAACCTGCCGAAAGCATACAACACCTTTACCGATATTATTTTTTTAAAAGTCGAATTGTGGACGCATGCGGTTGAACGGTTCCTTAAGCCCTTAGAGCTTGTCTCGTCTCATTTTCTCCAGCACCCCAGTCAACCAACTCTTCATACTTCCTGGACACAATTTCGTCCATGTACTCCTAGGAACTGAATATAGTTCCTCAGGATCCGGGGGTCGACGGATGATACACGATGGAGACCTTGCACAGGAATACTTAGAGTCCATACTAGACAATATGAACTTTGGTCATTTGAGTTCTAAAAAGGAGACCAAACGTAGCCAGTTGATTCAATCCTGCCTCAAGCCGACCGACATGATGTTTGAAGCACCACCAGAGCCTACAGCTTGGGATTATCCACCTCCAGATCAGCCTGAGGAGCACACGCTGGCTGCGTTTCTTCACATGCATGTGAGCAACATGCTGGATCAACTTGCCAGTCGCACAGGAGGCTTTAGTCAAAATCCGTTGGTACATGAGCTACCCACATGCAAAGGATGGTTTATGGTAAGTTGCATTGTTGGAGACCCTGTGAGAGTTTTTTTTCCATTGTATTGGCTATTTCCTATTTGTGCATGGGCTGACTATCTTACAGTGTAGATAAATTTTTCTGAATTTTCTACAGATTCTACTCTAGGCACTAACATTTGCACTTGGACCTTGAGCATTCGTAAAACCGAGCATGTTGTACCAGCTAACAGATAGAGAATGCTCCTGATGACATTATCTAGTTTTCCAAAGGCTGACCGTTGCATCTCATCGACGATCTAAGGTCCTGTGTCATCCTCTACTGGCAGCCCGGCGACAGCCGAACGTGAACAAGCAGTCAGCGAAATTGTACGCGATAGTTGATTGTCGGACCTCAACCAGAAGCACAGAACCGATTCGACGGGAGCGAAATAGCCGCTTTTACAAAGGGAATGTGATATTCAATGTTTGTTTGTGCAGCCAAACTACAGGGATGCTAAGTCATCATATCAGAGCAGGACAAACATATGTTTTCCCACCTACCAGTGACCATTTCAAACAGAGATGGCGAGATGGCTCAAGTGGTTAGAGCGCGAATCTGTTAACCGGAAGATCCGTGGTTCGAACCCGGCCTCTGCATCTCGACTTCCCCTGTCTAGGCTTGGGCAACCTGACAGTATCCCAGCCCTCGTGCTTCCTTCGGGCGGCATGGCATGTAGACACCGAGAGGGTGCTACAGCTGAACAATTTCAGGCAGCCTCATCTGAGAAGCAAAAACTTGGTCTTTTCTGGATGAGAGTACCTTTAGAAGAGACGGTTGTTTCGTGCCGCAGAAGCAGAGCAGTTAGCGCTGCATCCCTTCGATTTTGAAGGCTGCGTATAAGAGTTAAAATGAAATTTCTCTGGTTTGTCGCAACTGGAATTTTCTAGTCGGGGGATGACATGAAGGGACTCTTCCATCATCTTGATTAATTTTCAGGAAGCCATCCTTCTGGAGGAATAATACAAAATTCATTAGCCCTGTCAGGTCTGTTCGAATTTCCTAATCTCTGTTTAAATGTAGATCAAGCTGATCAAAACTAAGGTTCGCTCGAAGCTCACGCTTTTTCACTGCGTTCCTCCATCGCTGATTTTTGTCCATCGGCAAGAAATCCAAACTCCAGTTTTGGCCAAAGTATGTGCATAAAAGCCATAGAGTGTGGTAATGAAATAGCAGTGAGTCTTGTACTGTTTCGTGTATTCAAAGATCTCCATTCGCAAGCTAAAACAGTTCTGACCATTTGGTTTTGAGATCATTGCTTGAAGATTGGTCGTTTTCTCGCCTGTTTCTGTGAGTGGCTTTTCTCCTGAAGAATCGTGAAATGTATTGTGAAATTGACAGAGCTTCCGAGCACTATCCTCCAGAAGCATTTCTGATGCACTGAAAAGCATAACAGAGCCTTTCTGTGAAGCTCAGCAACCCATTGAACTATATCGGTGAATCCTCGTGAAGCTTCCACAGTTTCTCATACAAAAGTGGTCAATGGAGAACGTTCTGGCACTTTCATTCTCTTGGCCCTCCAGGTTGGGAGTTGAAGTAGTTGTGACAACTTGTTTCTTAAAATATCGATTGATGTGTTGATATTGCGTCAACCACCGCTGCATTGCGTCTAGGATTTTGAAGTAAAGGCCTTGGTTAAAGGTTCTATTTACCCTTCTGTCTGCATCTGGGTGCCCTGATTGTACCACACCCCACACAATGGATTACAGCCGAACGTACCATCATGACAGGTCGGCCGTTAAGTGGTCACATTATCCTGGTCATCCTTTTCGCTGCATACGGCAAGGCATATAAGCGGAAACGGGTGACCACTGGCGCCTCCTTTCGCCTCCTGCCTCTTGTTCCCTTTACCAGTCACTCTTCTATGGACCCCTGTTTTCTGATGACGTCAGTCAGATAACCAGGAAAGTGATTGACTACATACCAGGCCGGAAATCTAATTATGCTTCCGAGTCGACGAAGTACGCTCTCTGTCAACAGCTAACCATCCTCGTATCCTCTACGATTAGTTCGGATTAGTCGTAAAACCGAGAGACGCACGAGTAGGGTGCCTCAGTTCATCCAAGGCACCTCTTGATGATCTATTTAGTTTGCATAAAACTTACCAATCACGGTTAGCGCCTTTTGCAACTGTACCGCTCACCAGTTGTTTCTCACTAGTACCGTGTTTAGACGCAGTGACCGACGCTTTGCTACCTGGTACTCCATTATTGCGAAGCGGCCTTGGATACAAATTCATCACATCACCCTTATCTGCCCGTGGTGCAGATCAGTACTTGACTTTCAGACATTCTGGAATATACATTAATTCAGATTACGACCTCATTCGGTGTAGACTTTCTTTGAAGTCCTCCTGAAAACTTAGAGATCAAGTGGAATACTGTATGGATGGATGCTCTGTTTGTGGTTTTTCCAAGTGTGTCACGAAGAGACTGGACTTCACCGCGGTTTGACGGTTTGTGCGTCCACATAATCCATCGACATTTACTGGGGAGTGTACGTGTGACACTCACAAAGTTTCTCATACCCGGTTGGCCACTGGGTACAGGCCAGACTAACACAGTCCCCTGGTTTTCCAGGTTTGGGGTCGTCAACTTGTTTTTTAGAAAAAGGGGATGCATTAACATTTCCCACCAAACACCACTGTCTAGCGGTCGGGCTTTTGAGTCAAATGCTTTGGACCAGGACCATTAAGTGAGGCACACCTACCAAAGCCACCTACTGAAGTCCTTTCTTATATGGAATCCTACTAGAAGGTACTGTTCGGAACCCTACAAGATGCTGGGCGTCCCGCTTGTGGAACGGCGAATCCAGATCTAAGCAATGGATCTCGAACAGCTTATTCCTCCTGGTCCACAGTACAATACCACTCGACGAACTGTCAGACCTTAGGTGACAGAGCATCTGTGGGGATTGAAGAGCTTGGTCGGTCCACAAAGGTGAAGAGCTCGAGAAAAACGGGAAACTCGGGATATGCGTAAAATGTTCCAGCTGACACGCAAACAGAGGCCCGAACAGGCCTCTGCTGGTCGAAACAGTCCCCGATTAAAGCAGGTCGCTTCTTTCTAAGAAGGGAGAACGTTTGCATCGTTGGGCTGATTACTCTCAACTACAATTAAACTGGCCACCTGCAGTTGAGTAGCCGGATTCCGATAAGCAACGCAACCCTGGACAGTGAACTTGGAACCTCCGACAGCTTCGGAAATTAGTGAATTCCGTCCACCCCACAAGCGTCACCGAGTCGCTTGCCCTGACAGACTCCCATCTGCTCTATTCAAAAATGGAGGTGGAATCCTCAGATGGTGCCTAACTTATTTGCCTCTATGTGGGCGAAGGAAACCATTCTAACCAATCGGGCTGTGTCGATAGCGGTCCCCATTCTTAAAAATGATGCTCGCAATGAGTGGAATTAGGTTGACTTCTGTCTCAATCAGACTCCTCGTACCGCTTTTTTAACGTCATCTTATGAAGTCGCGTGAAGACGGGACCCGAGAACATCAAACAGGATTCTGGCCGGGAAACGGTTGTATGGGCGACATATTCTTACTCTATCAAGCGTTGGAGAAACGATATGTGCATAGGTGCTTCACACTCTTGGTGTCCCTTGACTTCAAGACTGCGTTCGATTCTGTCGACCGGTTGGTGCTTGTCAACGCGCTTGCGCAATAGAGTATGTTCCAGGAGTTCGTGAATAACATGCGCTGTTTGAATTTACAAGCAGCTCACGTAGCAGTGCAATTCGCCTTCTATCAGGACTGTTTTGGTGCATCTTGCTGGGAGCCATCCAGATACCGATTCCTTTTCACTAAAAAATCGGTGCTCAATGAATCTACTCATAAGCCTGAGATTGGATAACTGTGTTGGTGGGTCATCTAGTCAGAAAGGTTTGTCTGATGTCCGAATGGCGCAAACCTTCCGTTGAGTTTGTGTTGATCGATTTTTGGTTGAACTCCTTGCACTGAGCTGTAAGTTGGGAGGAAATTGTAATCGCCGGTCAGCAATAAATCACCTACTGTTTATCAGCCTTCTCCGAAGCTGTCGGAAGAATGTTACGATAAGTTTGGGCGCTGTTGGTGTTGTTCGCCTTCCACAGTAGGGTCCATGTGCCTGAATGGACACAGTGAACGATATGTTGGCCAGCCGATAGCAGTGGCGTTCTGGTTGTCAGTTTCTAGCCAGATTGCTCAACTGAGTGATGGATTTGTAGATACCTCGGTTGTTTGTAATAGGCTAACCACAGGCCCGTGTCCCGTTTCTTTCCTTCCACTGTAAGACTCCATTCAACTAAATTGACGTGGTCGTACGACAGTTGAACAGTAGTTTCCTCTAGTGTTACTGTCATTGATGATGATGATTATGAGGTTAATAATGGTTTGTTGACCAGTTCCAAACCTATTCTAGTTGATTGAAAACCTTGTTTACCTACTTTGTGATCCATGAGCGTTATTCGTACACTACCACTGTTTTTTTTGCCGGTCATTATGTAGGTTCTTCAACTATTTGAATTTCATTGATTGGTTTCTCAGCTATTATGGAACATAATGTAACTGAGACATCTTTTGCTCACTGACATTCGTCGGTGCCATTTGGTAACTGAGAGTAAGAACCCTTTTAGATTTTGAACTGAATTTCACCGACTTGCTGGCACTGACCGTTTTTGTTATGTTAACTTTTGTTTAGGTTTTCAGTTAACGCCTGGCACAAACACAGCAATAATTGAACTGGTTTTCCTAATTACCCGGTCGATTCGTTCCTGTTTTAGGCATGTTATAAATTGTATACGAGTCTGATGGCGGACGACGTCTTACCAACGGACGTTGTCCCGGAAATTTCTTCGGACCAGGTGTGTGAAGATTCCTCAGTACCCACTTCGCTTGCCCAAGCGTGGTATCGCTCTTTGATGGCACTTGTCTCCTGTACAACAGTACGATCTTCCGGCCTACCAAGCTCGGTTAGTCAAGACCCGGTGGTTGGCGGTGAGCATGCAACGAAAGACATCGTTCGTAGTCAGTCACTTCGCACCGATCCACTTTACAGGCTCTCTGAAATTCGATGTCGAGCAGCACTGACAGCCGCTGAAGTTCATTACAAGCAGGACCTTCCTATTCACTACTCCAACACTTACCATTTAGTCAAGGTACGGTTTTTACGTGATTTTTTTTGCTGGCCCCTGAGGGGCGCTCCACACGAACAGATCTTTTTGAACGGGTCTTTCAAATTCGTTTTACCGTGTTAGCGGTCGAAAAATTCACACAGGCTAAATACATTTCTCTGTTATGTGGTATCCTTACACCGGGCGGATGTAATGTCATCTGATTTGGTGATCGAACGAGATTTACTGGGAAACTCACTCACTGGTTGCTGTTATTAATACTACTTCTGCACGATTTCCACGTACGAGCGGGTTTTCTTGGCCCTATTCTGCTCGGTCTTAGTTACATTCATTGCAAGAGTGTGTCACGAATTCGTGACACGAACTTCACCTACACTTAGTCGATATTCACCAGCTTCTAAATTCCCATGATTTGTTGCTTGAGTTGCCGAATGAGAGCCTATATTGATCGCTCTTTCCATCATCCGATCTGACACGAATAACCGAGATAAGTGGATGAGGATAGGAGGAGGATGCAGCGATATAACCGCGAGCTTCTAATGGTCACATTTGGTCTGTTTGCAGTTGAAGGGGATTATTGATGACTCAAGCCGTTGATTTGTTCGCTTGGCTGAACAGTTTGTTTGCAACCGCTTCATGACCAGTAAAGCTCACAGCATTTCCGTCCACAACCACGATCAAATGTTTGCGAACAAATCAACGGTCAGTGTTGTTTTGTCGTCCCATTACAACCCTACACCCGTACATTTATATTTTTCGCTTTTTAGCATGACTCTGGTTACACAGCAGAAAAGCGGCTACTTGACCGGTATGGGTTCTTCATGAATAGCGAACCAGTGCACCTCAACTACCGATGTACAAAGTTATAGCGACAACTTGTAAGGTACATTTACTCTGATCGATGTGGCGAGTTTGCCAAGTATCCACCATCCGCCACTATCTATCCTCAGATAGACGCCTCACGGTTATCACCGTACTACTAACTTTACTGTAATCAGCTGATGTCATACATTTAGGACATTTGTTGTGGGTGCATTGTACTTAGAAAACCTATCCAGCACGGTTCACTATGAAAAGCTTTCTGCCAAAAGTAGTGCCAGAGATGTCAGAGATACCATCTAGTGCGGAAAATGTATGTTTCTGCAATTTAGCTCGCGGTATTCTCACTTTTCTGCTCAACAATCTCACTGCATAGATTTCTCCACCTCCAGGTCGTGTCTGCCTTCAATGTGGTAATCAGCTTGGCCCGCGGTCCCCTTGTCTTCGCAACGTTGGAGCAGTTGTCAAAAAGGTTAGCCCATCTTTACCTCGCTGGTCGTGTGACCTGCTCGGCAGTTTCTCTAACTGGCCAACCATGTCAGCATGAGCTCCATCGGCTCCCTGAGGAGGGTGCAAGTTTACGTGCCATTTTTCTGCCTGGTGGGAAAGAGGCAGTATGTTCGGAGTCCACAATAACTTCACGATTAGCCACTGGATTGAACCGCGAGGCAAATACCCTTTTGGATAACTTGGTTCCCTTCGGTAAGTCTTCCGGTTGTGTTGACTGGTGACTTCACACGAACATTATCACTGGCTACTTTTTCTGGGTACAACAGTCTTCAATGTGCCAGGCTCACATCAGTTTTTTTCCTCTGTCGTGCAATTCGTCATAGGTCTCTCTGGAAGGTGGAGAATTTACTGGCTCCAGTCTCTCCTGGCTGACCAGTTGACAGGTAAAACGGATGGCGCGAAAGCAGATGCTGATGAAGCGGTCCTAGATGAAAGCTCGTCTCAAAAACCAGACCTTACTCCAGCTGAGTCGGGGGATGACGAGACCAATCAGCATCTGACTGTCATGCCGCATCGTTCGGACGTCATCCTGATCAATGCCTGCAGCTGTGGCCGTCAACAGGCTGAGCGACCGGACCCATTTGATTACAAAGAAGCTAACTGGCGCTTCTATTCTATGTTGGCTAATATGTGTTGTAACAAGGTTAGTCATTCCGTGGTCATCACTGTTGTCGGCTATTCGGGTCTGTTGTTTGTTGTGGTAGAGCAAACGGTTATTTTACAGCTTCTGGTCTGATGGCAGATATCTCCTGTTTACATTCCACTGAGGTACCCGGATGTTCTCGGCATCCTATGCTTAGCGTCGGCCCATGTACCTTATCCAATTCGGTCAATGTAACCCGGTTTTTGTGGATATATATTCCTAGACGAGACAGAACAGTGGATAACGATACCAACAGACAACCCAAACACGCAGTCAGTGGTGGTTTTGTATCAAACCTGTCTGGATCCTGAATCCGTGAGAAAAGGAGGACCGGTTAAACCGTTGCCTCTAAGCGATTTCAGTTCTTTCGATCATCACCGAACGAAACAAGCTTCTGGAACTCTCTCGCATCTGGTGCTCGGTTTATAGCCGGCGAAATGAACTGCTGAATGGTACATACACAAACGTAATTTGGCTTGGTTAGGGGTGTGATCCATGGTCCTTTCCCTTGAGGAAAGCCCGGACAAGTCGCTACTAAGAACAATTCTGTTTGTAGAGGTAGCAAAACCGATTAAGAAACAGGAGAAGGTTTGAACTTACCCATCCCTCTGAACAGAAGGACTCTGAGGACATGATTACCAGCATTTTGTTTAACCAGGTTTGAAAGTTCTGCCCAAATGAAGTCGACTTGTTCAACTAATTCACCTCTCAGTAGGGTTTGTTCCGTTGTGGGTATGGTGGCGATTATCACCCGGTCTGACTGATTTTCTACACGCCTGATGATGTTTGTCCGCCGCGTACGGATGGTGGTATCGTGGCTTCTCCACCTGGAGGTTTCGCTTTGATAATCACAGACTTCGTCATACGAGGTTGGTCAGTGGATAGAGTTCTAACGAACACACTCCTGGTCCTCTAGATTGTGATTCGCATCATGTACGGCAACGTGTGCCGTAAACACTTGTACTACTGTGGTAGTGTCTCCGCACACACCCGCTGTCTTGCTGTCAAGCCTTTGAAACAAAAAAAGCCTTGGTTGAAGGCCCTAATTGTCCTTCTGTCTAGAAGTGAGCGTCCTGATAGTATCTTAACCCGCGTACAACTTGACAACCAAAAATACTCTCATTCCACATGGGCCATGTGTGTGGTCAGCCAGGTCCCCATACCTGTTGAATTCATTCCGGTGGGGCGGCGAAAACATGCTACTGCTGACGCCTCCCTTCTTACACTTCCGTGCACTCGTCCCTTACCCCATTGTTTGTACTGTTTCTACAGGGCTCAACATTAGGACGGATAGCTTTGTTCGCTTTGCATCATCCTTACCGGCGACTTCAGCGCGTCCTTCTTTAGTAAAAACACTAAACATCTCGAAATCAAAAACTCAAAATGGGCTCTTCCAAAGCCTGCCTGATGGTTCGATATCGGATGTTAAGGATCACTGGGAAGAGCTATCCAAAGCTGCACTTGCTGCAGGAACTTGTACTGGAAGTACAACTCAGCCAGCTTCTTCCAGTCACTGGATTTCTGATAGGACTGCGACTATACTAGACGCAAGGTGGCTGATTCTCTCTGGTCGCCACCACAGTCCAACTGGACGCATCTTCGAACACCAGGTGAAACTAGGTCTTCGTGCAGACTGGGAACCTTGTTGGATCCAGAAAGTCAGAGAAATAAGAGGTACGGAAAGTTCTGGAGATGTCCGTAGGTTGGTCCACTGGATTATTTCAACAAGCCCTCGGAAACTTCATGTCAGTGAAACGACCAAGCACCACAAGGGTACTGCGATATTCAGCAAGAGATCTTTGAGCAAGATATTACGAACAACTCAGTTTAGCACTTGGTACATCGCATCCAGGCCACCGGCCTCTGATGAAAATGCAAACAGTGAATTCGGAATACCCTTAAGCCTCAGGGATGTTCGAGTATATATCCCTACTGGAGCGTCACCGTGCTTCTTGTTTTGGCGACCTTTCACCTCTCTGTTTAAAGATGGTGGTGGATTCCTCAGCGTTCTGAGCGTCTGTCCAGCCTATTTGTATATCTGGGTGAAAGAAACCGCCCCGGATAATTTGGGTCAGTCGACAATTGTGACTGTCTCCACAAAGCGCACTTTCAATTGTGGCTCCCAAGGTCGCGTGTATCAGGCTACAGTAAGGGCTATGTTGTCGTATGGCTGCGAGACGGCCTTTGCTGGCAGCTGGTCCGAGATTTTTTACCGTCGATGCTTCACTCATATGGGACGGTCTCGTCGATTCCGTAACAAGGTGATAAGACAACGGGTCTATTGTACATCGGTCGGGGAAAACATCCGGCATCATCAGCTGCAGTGGTTTGGCCATGTGTTACGCATGCCGAATCATCCATGCCTATTTCAGAGCGGTGCAGGTTGCGAGGTGGACGTGTGACTTGGCAATATGGTTTGGAAAAGATTACAAGGAGTTTGCGTGTTGCTGATGCAATCTCCCAGGATGGGGTCCCCCCTTAACCTCTTAAAGCTTGCCTGGAGACGTTGCAAGAAATGGTGGCTAACCAATGTCAGTGGCGTCCATGCTGTCAGTTTCATTCCAGGTTTTCTGACTGAGCGCTTGCGGGTGTAGGCACCACAGAATGGTTGCGGTGGGCCAGCACCAGTCTTTTCTTCTCTTTAGGGCTTTAAATATAGTCAAATAAACTTCGCGGTTGTACTTCGGTAACGCATCGGTGTCAGCAATGATGCTGCTATCTCTGGCGCCGCACTGGCTGGTAACCATGTCGCCACCGTAGTGTTTTGGTGATTGGTGTATGACATGATGACTGAAAACGGAATTCTATGCGTGAGACATTGCAGTGTAAACGGAGGTGCGCGAAATAAATCTCATCAAGGCAACAAAAGAAATTTACTTTGATGCATGCAACATTTGATGAGTTACCCTTGTGAATACATCCTCCGTGGACGAATCATCCGTGCTAATACTCTTTCGGTTACCTTCCTCAGGACATTGTGAAGTTGATTCAACAAGCGTAGAAACCGGTCTACGTCATGATTAAGCCCCTCGCGCTTAGTTTTTCGTGCTTAGAAGTATGGTGTAATGAACCCTGCTTAATTTGATATAAGTAGCCAGGGAATTATATAAACACGACGTCCCTTACTCCACGAATACCACACATGTCGACATAAGAAACGAATCTGTGGTTCCTACAACCTAAACAGCATAGATGCTGTAGTTTCCGGCCCCTGTCCTGAGAGACTGTTCAAGCTATTTCGATAATTTTAGATGTTAAGTTGGAAAACAGGGTGGTTGAGTCCGAGGGCATGAAACCAGCGTTTCTCCTGGCGCCCGATTACCCATTCTCACTTACCAGGTTCAAGCATTAATGAATACTGATCATTATGTAGTGGAGAATTTCCGGACTTTCCAGTCCAATAATTCAAGCTTCGTTGGACGAGAGGACATGTCGTCGTTTGACGACGTGGATATACGATACATTCCTTACATTCCAAAAACAAGCGAATTTAACCGTGTCCGAGAGGTGGTCGGATTTCGGTGGGAGCATATTCGGTCTCCCGCGACTTTCCTGCACAGCTCATCCATATCGAAGAAAGATTTTTTCAGAGAAGGATACGCCACCTTGGGGTTGATTGATATTTCTGCCCATTATACCATCTTTAATGTAACTTTTAAGTGCTGAAAACCTCGGTGGTAACCAATGAAGTTGTGTCATTTGTTTCCTAAACCAAGATACAGTTCCCGTGGCTGGGTAATGTGAATGTTGACTCCAATTCAGGATTGCCTAAATAGGCTTTTTCTTCTGTGGCGTTCGGCTCGTTAACCCGCTTGTCAGGCAGTAGAATTTACCACCTGTAATTTTCCTTTTAGTACGTAATTGTGCTCTGCTGAGCCGCATCCTGAAGACTGTCGTCGATTTCCGCCGGACTTCTTTAACCTTGCTGTTTTCACTGTAAAGATGGATGATTCGTTGGTTAGGGAGCCTTCCTAATAGCTGTCACTAATTAACTTCTATTAGTGGTCATTACAGTCAACGTCACGCCGTCGTCTTTTATAGAAGTCTTCTTGATAGGACAATTAAGTTTCATACTTTTCCCTTTTTATGGATATGCAACGCGGTAATTGATTTGGTATGCACTACGATATCAGGATCAGGCTTTTTTCCTATCCTATTGATCAGCAGAATGACAGCCAGTGCAGTGTGGACACCATCATGATTCTCTGTAGTTGTTTTCTTGGAGGACCCTGGGGTGCCGACTGTTATTGTAAGGGGTGACGGCTATGCTAGGTACACTATACGTCGCTTTCCACCCTGTCATATTGAGACAGCAGCATCAAACGAGTGGCGAACGAATGAGTGTTTGATTAATGTATTCGTAATCATCATAATTTGTTTAAACTTGACACACAACTGCCTGATGAAACCACCTTTACATCTGGGTGATGAACGGATGCCGACGTTACTTTTCTGCTTTTGTCTTCTCTTATAGCTAACCAGTATAGCTCTTGCGCCACAGTTCCTTTGTGACCAAGGTCATCCGTTTTGCCTACCTACTGACCCAGTTGCCGCAACTGCTTCATTAGTAGATGGGCAAACTGCATTTCGAACTTCATCACAAATCCCCTCGGATGGTAGCTGTGTTACCGCACCCGTCGCTGTACTCACAAGGCGCATGGCTGCTTTGGGTGTGAACACTGATCATCGTCCCCTGCATTCCGGAGATAACCTGTCACCTCAGGAGGAACTTCTTCTGAACCAACCAGATCCAGCGGATGCAGACCTTTCCCAACCGGATGAGGAAGAACTGATGATTTTATCCACCTCTGAACTGGGAGATGTAGATTTTAGAACACGCCAACAGCCAAACGAAAACGATACTACTGAGAACCTGTGTAAGTATGATTCTGAAACAGGTACTCAAGTACAAAATAAAAGACCCACCTGCAGGCGTAGTCGAACCACTAAGCTGGTGTCTCCGGAAATGTGGGCAAATAGATGAGATGTAGATTTTAGAACACGCCAACAGCCTAATGGAAACGATACTACTGAAAACCTATGTAAGTATGACTCTGAAACAGGTATTCAAGTACAAAATAAAAGACTGCAGGCGTAGTTGAACCACGAAGCTGGTGTCTCCGGAAATGTTGGCAAATAGATATCTCAGGAGTGATTTGCCCTCTTCCTATGACGAGCATACATAACTAAAATAATAGATTTTCGCTTGGTGGAGTTGTCTGCTCTTGTGAGGATAGTCATAATTCTATCTCCTTAGAATGAATCCCTTAATGAATCTGCTCTTGTGAGGATAGTCATAATTCTACCTCCTTAGGGTGAATCCCTTAATGAGAAGTCATTAGTAGGATACGGAATGTTGTTTGACGAGAAAAAGTCGACAATAGACAATTTATTTTTCTGGCTCAGTCTGATACGTCACACTGAATCGGTATTTCTCCCAAAGAATTCAACCAGTGTTTAGCTTCCACAAAACAAATCACTTTTGTTTTGAAATGTATGTATACTTTTTTTCTGTCCCATCTCACCAGAATTGTTGCTGTTCTGGTTGTGTTTTTCAAAGACTTAGTTACTGTGGTTCAGCATGAAGAGGTTTCGGTAGAACCGTTACTCTGCAGACCGAATTGTTTCTTTGGACATCCTCATTTGATTCTGGTGAGATATCACAAGTTCAAGCATACCACATGAGGATATGCAAGCAGTTAACTCATGATAACAAACATCGTTACTATGAGACCAATTAGAGAAAGCTCCCCGGACCCCTATCTAAGGCCCATTGTCCATTCGTATCCGTTAAGCAACGAGGATTGAAAACCTATTTGTACTAGCTTTGAAGTGTGCGCTGTTGGACGTAGGAGATGTCGCACACTATCTAACTTCGGAATAAGAAGTTGAGCTCAGCTGAACGGTTAATGCTTGAAAGCCCTGGCTGTGCGAGATTCCAATTGCAGACAACTTCGATAAGGTGATCGCATCTTCAAGGAATTTCTGTGACTGATTTGCCTTAGATTCCCTGTCCTAAGGTTTCGCTTGTTAAACGGGAACGAAAATGAACTTCTTGGCGTTTGGAATAGTGAACGTCGCATGGATAATCATCAATAGATGCTATAAGGCCTCTTAATTACTACCCGTATCCAGTCGGCTTCTCATTCAAAGTCTCAGTAGTTTATCTTTCTGGTTTTCACTTTCAATTGAATTCATTTATAGCCGCAATGGAAGGATCGGAATCTGATAGTACCAGTGAATCTAGTCTCACTTCACGAGCCCCCCCTTCAGAAGATGAGGAAGAAGTTGATGTCGACCAACCGTTGGCTGGATGTCGACGCCTTCCCGCGAGAGATGGGTCTTGTAGTGAATCACGGTCACCTAGTCCATCTATGCCAGCTGAACACAGCGCTCCCCTAAGATTGGTCGTTCGCTTCCGGGACGGTGTCCCTTCCTCCAACTGGATCGTTGGAGAGATCCCGCGTTACCCATCTTGGTCCATCTATGCCTTGGGAAAATACTTCAGCTATTCCCATTCCTCTGGTGAGTCTGTGCACCTGCTTCTTTATAATCAAGGCCTTGGTCATACAGACCTCTATCTTTTCTCTTTGAATAGGACTGGCGACAGACCACGGTCGTGCTCTTCAACGTGGGCTTCCCAGGTTAATTAGTGTCACGGAGCCACTACAAAGTTGGTCTCCACTAGAAGCCTCCTAATTGGTCACCTAATGCTGTTTTCCGCATTTTTGTCGATTTCTTGACCAGATTTGATCTGTTAGTGTCCATCTGGATATCGATACAACCAAACAATTAAATTTGTGGTTGAAACTCACTGCTTTTCAGACGTCGGTACTTCAAACCCCGCAAGTGGGCCAAAATGTAGCCCAGCAGAGTTCACGACTTTTAAATTTTCTGTAGGTGTTTTGCAAACGTTTCAAACCAACTGGACTTACGATATAAGAGTTGTCTCATTCCCTTCTGGTACTCACCATCCGATGACTCAGAATGACGGCGTCCAACAAATCTACGGAATTGGCCCTATTCGTTGCCCATCCGAATCCGGTTTTCAACGAGAATGACCGGTCAGCCTCACAAATAAGTGGGCATGCTTTCTATGGCGTGTAATATGCAAACGGGAGCAATATTTTTTCCACAGTTTGGGCAGTTGAAACTCGCGCATATTCAAATGCTGTGTTTCGCCATCACTTTTATGCATGTTCTTTGTCGCACTTCAGGACTATCCTGCAGAGGCTTCCTGAGAAACAGCAACTTCTTACTACCATGGGATGTGACTATTGGCGCTGGTGCGTGGGCATTCTCTGATCGCGGCGGTCGTGGTGGTAAATCTGGTCGCGGAGGGAAGTTCCGTGGTGGTAGAGCAGGTCAGTCTCTTTTTCGATTAAATTTGCGGTACACCTCAAGAGTATGGTACACCGGATTGAGGTGTGCTTTTCCAACTGGGTCGCCTACCACATATTCAGTGTTACTCAATTTCAAGCATCAAGTTTTGAGTTTGAGATAGAAGTCACCGACAACCGTGAGTGCACATATAACGAATTCGACATAGTAGTCGATCATTTCTTCCATCCATCACTCCAAAAAGGTATGGCATTACGACAAGGATGAACTGTCGTCATCTCTTTGTGTACACAGTTCGCTCGTTATACTGAGGCTTCATACACAAGTTACAAGTAAGCTGGAAAACTGCATCAACGGGTTTCACCAGGCTACCCTGATCGTGGCATTGTTATTTGTACATGCAAAGACGGTTTTCACGGTGCTTTGAGTGCTTCCCAGCAGCAGGCCAAAAACGCAGACAATCGTCGAGGGATACGAATTCTGCTTAGCTAGATAGACTCAGTGCTGCCGAAGCGCAGTTGGGCACCGCTTCGAACTGTACTCGATACGGATTTTCAGTGGAAAACGCCTGACGCAACTGCATGTACTGCAGCGGTGTCCTCTGCCTACGAGCCAGTCCAAAGCCTGAACCAACGACATCACTGTCAACTATGTGTGGCGTGGAGCAGTCACTGATCATACACAGGATGAATTAGTGTTTTCCGCTGTAAGTCTGGTCTGTTCCGTTAACACGGGTGTCTGTGAAGGCCATTCTTGAATTATATGCACAAAAGTTCGTGTTCTGCAGTTTTACTGGTGGCCGCGAACAGTCCATCATATCGGTGTGGCGTTCTGAGGATAACGTCTAGACAGGAGTGCTCAGTCTCTCCAAGCTCCAGTTGAATGCCATGTACAACCGTGGCCAAGTCCCAAACGTGAGAAAATATATTAGTTGCCTGCTTTTTATTCAAAATGACCTAGTGAATTACTTTGCGGGATCTAACATCATGTATTGTAATTAAGTGATCACAACCTCTGCTCGTCTTGCATTATCCCTTGGAATCCTTAACGATAAGGGTCAGAAATTCAGAAGCAAGAAACTCACGAACCTTCTAAAAGACCACCCTATCAAACAGACTAAGACAACAATAACCGCCTGAACAAGCGGAATGATTTGGCGAATGGACAGAATACCACGGGAAAGTGTTAAACCATTACTCTTCAAGAGGAAAGTTAGAAAGACGCCATTAAACCCGCCCCGATGAATGATGCCTTATTGTGCTACCAAAAACACCAACTAGGTGGGTGGTTGGGTGAAAGCCACGAACAAAAATTACTGCGTTTGGACATCCACATACAGTCTAGCCTTAGGGAAGCTCACCATACGAAACGGGGAGGATGAATACGCTCCACTAAGAAAGCTTCGTGTTCCAAAGCGTAAAAATAGTTTGACAGCCTCAAGAGTTGTGGCGAGGTTAACGTAAGACGCTTACTCTGAGCCAATCGCCACACGAGCCGAACAACATTTCCCTTCGAAACACCGCCAATGAGCGGCTAGTTCCACCATTGAGACGTTCCTATCCGTTTCGTTTTGCGTAACTCTACCATATGGCATTTATGCACTCAACTTTGTTCGCCACAGTATGTGTGACATCCATCCCGTGATTGCGCGACTGTTGGATGGTGTACCAATCACTGTGCACCTGTCTTCGGCCCGATGCTGCTTTTAGTAAGTGACTCTATAGCTTACGTGTTACACAGTTGCACTTCGCTGACTTACCTTCATTGTACATCGACTCACTGCAACTGGATTCTCGTTTTGCGGACGCAACAATGCCTAGCGCCTGGTGTAGCAAGTTAAAAGCCCGCGGAATTTGAAGTAAAATGAATGCTTTTTGGTATACCTCCCGTACACGGATAAATTCCTCCTGGAAGTCGATTTTCACAACCCTGTGGGAAGCTGAGTGCTCCCCTTACGGAATACTACAACCAACCTTATCCAGTCCGAGGGTCAGCGACAAGACTCGACCGTTATTTAACTCTTGGAGTTATATTCTGGCTGATCAAGAATACAATGTACCTGGGTGTAATATCAGTAAAACCTAGTATCTGTGCTGACCAGGAAGGTTCGTAGAATCGGAGGGTTGAAGACACGGAAGTAGCGGGAAATGATTCGAACGTTCAAAATTGCTCCTGCCTGTCCGTGCGGGAAGCCCGTAGGAAAAACATGTAAGTGAAAACATCAGTAACAAAAATGGTTTGCTCATCTCCAACAAAGTGGAAGGACCTTCGGATCGAAGACTTTAAACAACAGTTCCGCAGACCACCTGCTGGTGTTCAGTCGGCTTTCGATCAGTATCAGAACTCCAGACGGTAAATGTGGATTTCTCCACAGTTTCTGGGGTACACGATGCAATTCGTCACGTGGGCGCCACCGTGCTGTCGGTCCTGGCGAACTACCACCAGCTTTGCTCAGGGATGAAGGCGAAACCCTTAGTTACTGCCTGTTCAACGTATTTATATTTGTCTGGGGGCAAGATGGCTCAAGTGGTTAGAGAGCGAATTTACTGACCGAAAGGTCCGTGGTTCGAACCCGACCTCTGCCTCTCGACTTCCCCTGTCTAGGCTTGGGCAACCTGACAGTATCCCAGTCCTCGTGTTTCCCTCGGGTGGCATGACAGCTAGGCACCGAAAGGGTGTTACAGCTGAACAGTTTTGTCTGGGGGTGGGGAGACCGTCCCAATCGATAGTGGTGCCTACTTCAAAGAGGATGCTCGTAAACATGGCTATCGCAAGAGTATCAGCTTGATGCTGGGAGCTAGGAACCCCCTAGATGAAGACAACGAACAGGATTTCGGCCAGAAAGGGATGTGAACCACATGTTCACACCCCGTCAACCACAACAGCATATCTATAGACGACCCTCAATATTTGTGTTCTTTGATTTCAAGGGCATATTTGGTTCTGTTGACGGAGCACGTCTGTAAAACAAAGCATGCTCCATAATTTTTTTCCATGTCATCATCATCATCACCACATGTAGAAACTTACGAGTAGTAAGTGCTGATGCTTAGCTGCCATATTTAAATTTACAAACTTGTG
Source organism: Clonorchis sinensis (assembly GCA_003604175.2). Taxonomy (NCBI): domain Eukaryota; kingdom Metazoa; phylum Platyhelminthes; class Trematoda; order Opisthorchiida; family Opisthorchiidae; genus Clonorchis; species Clonorchis sinensis. The sequence goes on from CM030369.1 coordinate 201,574,969, forward strand.
GATGTGTAGGAATGTATGAGTATCCTCCAGAAGCCTACCTGAAAGGGTGATCTCTAGCAGGAATACTCACTCTCTTTATCCTTGTTCAATTGTGAGATGTTTAGACGAACACTAGAGGGTCTCCAGATCCCCGGTGTTCAAATAGTGACCGGCGAAAACCTTGTCTATCTTGAATACGACGGTATGTTTCTAAATTTCGAAACTAAAGCAGCGGGAGTGTTTCTTGAAGGGTTGACTAGGGTCAAGGTGTGGCTATGGAGCGTTTTACGACGCATCTTGTAAGTTGCTTCAGCTGTGATGTTAGGCGGACGGACATGGTCCCTGCACAGATTTGTGGATCAGAATCATGTTCGCCAAACTGTGGCAAGTATAGCATCTACAAAGTTATGTTATCGAGCATCAAGGGTAGGGGGTATCAGACTAGTTATTTGGGCTATCTAGAGCTTATAACGCGGTAGTTTTTTATTCAAAACCCATGAGGCATTGGCTAGTGTCGTTCGTTCCTGGTTTTTCATTGACATCATGTTATGTTATGTTGCTGTTCTTATGAATTCTCTTGTCAATTAGGTCTTGCAATCAATGATGATTGAATAACCCGTGTTATTACTCAAGCAGTCTGTATTAAGGACATTTTTGACATTTTCAGATTCGGATACGGTAAAACTGTTTATCGGTTTTGAAATGGAGTGCCCGTTGGGTCACCGCTTCTTCCTCGCCGGTCCAGATCGAGCAATGGACGGTCCAATGCAAAGCAGCCAGGTACGTCGAGCGGTCCATGGTTTACTCACTCGCGATCTACCGCTGTACATGCCATGTCGATGTCGAACTGTACAAACAAACGATCCTCTGGGGCGAGGTGCTGGGTGCCTGATTTCGCGCTCGGATAACACTGCCGAATGGGACTCCTCGGGCGCAACATCCACCGACAACAATGGGCGTCCAGTTGTGTGGGCTCAACTTACACGAATCTATTTAGCCATTCCAGCAGCCCCGATCCGCGTTAGGTTTCAACCAAGGATCAGACCTGGTGCTCCCAAAGTAACTCCAACATTCCATTTGGGACATACGGTAGATCAGTGTGCTGAGGGTTGTTTTGAAGCCTTGCCGATTCGGAGCGAGAAATAACGGCTGATGAGGACAGCGACACTGACATTGTTGATAACAAAGCTTTGGAATACCGCCGTCCAGTATATCAACTCTCAAAAACGTCATCACCTAAAGGCCGGAGGCAACGTGCCGGATTCGTTTCACTAAACAACGGATATCTTTGGGTGATTCGGTTACCGTATCCTTTGTATTGTTGTAAAAGTAATTTTTGTGTTTATTCTGTCCCAGCCACCACAAGCGACAAGTGTGCACGTACGACAATTTCGTATTTGAAGAAAGCAACCTCACGTCGCTCTGTGAATAGATCCTCTAATCCAACACTTTGTGGCTGAACGCTAGAAGAAGAGACTAATTCACTTCCAGCTTAGGTTCTAGGGTAATTACTTAGCCTGGTATCAGCTTCCCGAAGCAGTGTGTCTCATCATTGAGTGAACTTTGAGGTCCGCACGCTCCGGGATCTTATGGTCCCAGTGTTTATCACTAATATAATGTTGTCCGTGATTCTGTTGATATTGACGTCTTAGGAGTTTCCCTTTGTGTCTTTGTCGGTTTGTTGATTAACTATGACTGATGCATCTCGAATCGAATCGTTCAGCTGTAGCACCCTTTCGGTGCCTAGCTGCCATGCCACCCGAAGGAAGCACGAGGGCTGGGATACTGCCAGGTTGCCCAAGCCTAGACAGGGGAAGTCGAGAGGCAGAGGCAGGGTTCGAACCACGGACGGTCAGTACGCTCGCGCTCTAACCGCTGAGCTATCTCGCCCCCATGATGCATCTGCTGACTAACCATTAGGTTTCATCCGTGAAGATTCAGACTGCTCGGGGTTTGAGTAGAGCACCTTGGTCAACTCTAATACATGCACGCTATCCACAAAGGCCTACCGTTGTTGTTTTCATTAGTGCTAATTAACCGTGGCTATTTAAAGTAAAGTCACCCCCACTCGCCATTGTGCGCCCTATGTCCTTACGGATTATTACAGATTTTCCTACCATGATGGAGTTCAACTATTCCAAAGACCTAAAACACCGGAAAAATTGAAACAATGGAAATTACTGAAAGGGTCCATCAAGCTGGAGGTGTAAACTTACAAATCAGTTGTGATTTGTATTGTTTTGGTCCTCTTTTTCTTAGAGTTTTTATAAAAATAAAGTTGCCTTATAATGCAGAAAAGTGAGTTGTACTTCTGTTTAGAAATGGCTAATGTTCTTCCTGGTTGTAGCCAACAGAACGTCTGCTTTTCACAGCCCGCGACGGTTGAATTCTTCTCTGATAGTTTTCTGTCAGTTTGCGCTTATTTCGAGCCGATTGTCTTCGGAATAAGACGGTCGACGCAGGAGTTTGAATAGAGGGAATTGCTAGGCTTGTTTCAAGGAAAACATCTTGGACCTCATCCGGTTTCATCAAGATCGCCAAATGACGGATTTCCATAGGACCAACACGACAGCAACCCCCGACCCATTGTGCCTTTGGATAGACCGCTTCTGGATCGCTTCGTCGAACAGCCACACCGTTAAACAGCTCTTTTTCCCAATCTGCACAGCGGCGCATTGAAAATTGGGCTATCGTACGTGCCCAAACACTCGGTCCTTTGTTCGGTGGCCACACCCAATGTCCACGCCTTCGACTTAATCCTTTTGGAGGGGGCGACCACATCTCACCACTGTTTGCGTACAGTACCAAGAGCTTGCGCGGTTTTGTGGACAGCTTATCCAGGTGTTCTGGGCGCTTTGAACATGGAGGCGGGTGATAGCCGTCGTCCGTACCGGGACCGCACCCATCTTGTCCTATGTTGAGATTGGACAATGCCAGCCCGATTTTATCGTGCTCAATACAGCAGTTCACGCCTATTCCGAATATCTGCAAACAAAACGGCATTAGACGACTTCGGGAATTTGAAGATCGACGGATGTGGTTGCTTTTAACGTCAGAATAGTATTGAATTTACGGTGACAACACCGAATTCATCACACAGGAAATTGATAATTCTGTGATACGTGCATGCAGAGATAATACAGCCGGAGGACCGGAATTTTACGACTCCATGTTTCAACCACACAGGTTATTTGGTTGGGAGCCATTTGCTCGAAGTTGCGCTTTAGATCCCATCCTATAAGTGGGGTCTAGCTACGGTGGAATCCCAACAAGTACCGGACTCGGTAGAACTAGTCAGCAGTGAGCGTCTCATGCATCTCTGGGACTATCTTTCAACGAGCGGCTGATGAGCAGTGTGGCCAGCTTGCAATTAAACAAGACAACGCTACTGCCTTTCAGCCAGAGTCCGCCTACCCCGAGTCATTGAGAAAAGCTTGTTGTCACACGTACGGGCATTTTGTCCTGAAATCACACTTGTCCTAACCTCACCCAAATGGACGTATCTTGTGCATGTCTGTAAAACACACCAGGCAGAAGTACTACATGGTAACGACCCCAGTTCACCACACAGCTGTCTAAATGGTACCTTGCTGTTGGACAACAGGTAAAATTGTTGACCCTACGAACGCATGACCTGGCTGACCTGTCACTATCGGATCAGTTCCGACCAGTTACATTCTGATAGTTATCGGTACGTTCTGTAGCGAAATCTTGCTGCCATCACCCTCACTAAGGTCAGCAATAGGAGGCAAAATCCTCTGAAGTATGTCAGATAGGTAAAGTCGTACCGTGTTGGTGGGAGAACAAAAAATTAGTGCATTCGGTTGTGCTTATATCAGTCAAATTACAACGTATGAGAGGTGAGCCATATTAGGTTTGCAGTAATGTTCTGTGCAAGCGACCGTTGGCTACATACTTGGTCACACTTTTGTATTTCGAAAGCAACTTGATGAAGTGGGTCGCCTCCAACCGTTGTTTGTCCGTTGGAACTGGCAACAGAGAGCCACGCAAGAGCTTGGGGCAGTCGTCGCATCACTTCGGCTATTGCAACTACTTCCATCAATATGGGGATAGTTTCCCATGCCAAGAAATCGACACCAGCATCCACTAGGATCTTTGCTCGGGCGTAATGAAACTCCACAAGTTCATCAAACGTCATCTTATCTGCATAGCTGCCGGAGTATTCGGAACCGTCGGCTAAACATGCACCATAGGGGCCAAGGGAGCCAGCCACTAATACAGGCAATTTACGACTCTTCCACTGATGCGTGTCCGCGGCAAAACTCTCCTCGTTTGTCGTAGCTATTGCTCTTCGGACCAGACGAACGGCATGCCGCATGAGTTCTCTTGCTTCCGAATCACTGATTTTCAGCGCTTTTGCCAGGGTTAACGGTGATGCCTGGTAGGTATTGGTCGAGAGCACATCACAGCCTGCGCGAAGATAGCTGAAAAAGAGGCGTGAGACGTAAGGGGCTCTGATCACCCATAGATTACGTATTAGAGGAAGCCTAGGGTCAACGTCGCGCATCCGTTCTGCCACCATACCTTGAAAAGGAGCGTTACATTAGTTTACCACTCCAAATGACGAAAGGCGAACGTCACATATAAATTCTCGTACCTTTTGTGTACTTCACATACCAAGTTCGGGTCTTCTTTTAGTAACCGACAACTCCATGCCTTGTGACCATCGATTGGAAGATGTGATCTTTTTTGGCACTCGCTCCCGACACCACCATCGAGAACGCGTATCTCGTTCATCCACCTAGCAACACGGTCGTCTGTCATGGCCCGCCTCTCGACTTCAAACAGTCATGCCAGAAGGTCACCGGCTTAAAAGGTTCGTCCAGGCTGTGAAATCTGAAACGGTGAGGACTGGCATTTAACGGTGCATCCATAAGAGCGTCACAGATTAGAAACTTAGTAGATTCCAATAAAATAAGTACAAAGATTCTCTAGAAAAGTGAGTAGAAGGCTCCGGTCCCATTTTTCCGTAACGCTGCGAAAGAACGTAACTTTTAGCCTCAATTAAGAGCGAGATAGTTTGTCATGTTTCTGTGCTCTTTACTTTCAGGAGAAACTGTAGCCCTAAATAAGTAGTGCAAAATGCAGCAATCCTTAGACGAACGTTATGTAGCCGATTGGCTGTCACGTGACGTCAGTCCTAATATAGATAGCCATATAGGTTTGAAGTGCTGTTTGTAGATATTTCAAGTAATTTTACGTTACCCTCAACACCAAATCTAATTCCCGGATGGATTCGTCAGCGTTCGCAAACAAACCAACTTAATTTGCGCACTTTTATGGGTAGTTGGAGCAATCCATGCCTCCTGCAACCACCCACAACCAATTCACAGGACGAACGGTAAAAAACGATCCGTGCCACTTGGGCGACTGTCTTCGGCGGTACTTACGTTGGATCCGTCAGCTGTTAGTCAAACATTTAGTTTGGAGAACCCCAACTAGCTTTTTGCAGATAGGGAGCCACACAAATCCCTATTTTTTTCGCCAAGTTGATCGAAAAATCGAGGAAAAATTTGTAACGTCGGAATTTGCCTACAATGGAGGGTGATTAATGAAGTATACGCAGTTTTCAATCAATTGGAAAATATTTGGGACCTATTGGGTGGAGTCATTGTTTCAGAGAGGTTTGGTAAACAATCGGTGGATTTATTGCTGGGCAACGTTTCGCTTTTGACACAAAAGCTTCGTCAGGCCAAGTGAGTAAGTAAGCAGGTTGATTGGGTTTTAAGGCAGTCAGGGAACCAATCCGTGAGATTTCTATGGCCTAACCGACTTGATCAGTGCTGGTTGTCAGTCTGATGTTCCTGTTTGTTGGTTAGTGGGGATGACTAACATCTACTTTAGTGTCAAAAGCGAAACGTTGCCCAGCAACAAATCCACCGATTGTTTACCAAACCTCTCCGAAACGATATACACAGTTTATTCGTATGCGTGTCATTCGATGTACTTCGTTCATTCGTATATGCGCCCTGTTTTTCATTCTGTTGCGCTATGACTAGGTATACTCCGAAAGCAAAACAACCCAGTAACACCAATCTGCCGAACAACACCCTTCTGACATATGAAATGAGTTACCAAGTTAAGATATCCAGCAGTGTTCTCAAAGAACCTAGCTCTGTGACTGACAAACATCGCGCATTAACCTTACAGGTTCCACATTCACGCGGCACATCCTTTCGCCGAATAGTTGCCATAGTTTCGGTCGGTGCTCAGGTAAACAACTTTCAAAAGGCGTGTAAGCCTTGTGAAACGTGTTTTCGGACAAATATTCGCAAAATTTTACGCATCATTGCGTAGATATCACAACCTGAATCAACTGCGATCGAGTGTGGCCGGGTGCGTTGGACGAGGAATTCCATCCCAACTTGTATTACTGTTGTGAGGACAGGTATCGGACAATCTCACAGAGGCATGAGGTGGAAATAAGAGTTCCATTGGCGCATCGACGTAATGAGAATGCCTCGCCCCTAAATTATTTTCGTTGTACCATCGGCTTTGATAGTCGAAAAGTTAATTAGACTACAGTGGCTTAAGAATAACCATGAACAGATCAGACCTTTGTACAAAGTTGACCGTAACATGCTCAATACTGGAAAAAAACAATCAGAAGCGACGACACAGCACACTCCTTCGGATTTAGCCCGTATGGCCCAGCCGATAAAGATCCGGGCATGATCCTACCAGTCCTCAAATTGATGAATACATTCGTTGCTTCACCAATGAAAACGCAAGTATCTAAGCACCATCGACTGGTTCAAACGGTTTAACTGCGGATGAATAGTCCGAATTTGCCATCTGTATGGTAATCAATCTTCGTGGTGAATCTCGTAGTTGCCAACGCTTGGGTTCCGAATTCCACTGGATGTTTGTGGCACACAGATCGTGAGACCTTCCAGTTTTATTGGAATTCATTAGCTAGGCTTACCGAGATGAGACATATGACCGCATCACCAGCAGTATCAGGTTGTTGATCAGAGGAACACGTATCCATCAACCGGTTTCATATTTTACTGAGTCAAAAATTGAGGTTTGTCCGGAACCTTCAGGGGTTTGGGTTTGAATAATGCTGGATGACGGCCACGGCCGATCTGACGCGACCATATAGAAGCTTTTCTTCAGGCGGTTCGGCGTAGTTTTTTGCCCATTTTTTAACGGAAACTCCTGATGGATCATCCGCACCTCATGTGGATAAACTGAGGATGCGCTGCAGCATGGGTACGAACTGATCATGCCATCGCCCCCAATGTTTTGCTATGTCTTCTATATCCCGCCATTTCCCGGTGACAAACTGTATTAGCTGTAACCAACGTACCCTTTATACGTGGTTTATGGATGATCAACTGAACTGAACTGAATAGTTGTCCAGGTATTTTTCCAAGCTTGTCAACAGAAAAATCGGTCAGCTCTCTCTAGCTCACTGCTGCCTCTTAATATGTTATGGTTCCCAAGTGCAGAATGTTATTTCACTGTAACTATCTGGACGTGCGATCACATCTGATTACTGTCCGAAGCAGGTGAATTTACCGATGGCTGTAGTATTAGCAGTGCAAGGAGTGTATAACGTTGATGGAAGTTGTAAGGTCGTCTGCTTGCTACAATTAACCGGCCAACGCCTTTGATGTTACTGATTTTCTCGAGTAAATTAGTGGTACTGACCAGTTATTAAGACTGATGTGCACATCCAAACACTGGAGTACCTAACATTGCCAACTGTTGCCTATGACCGCAAAACGGTGTTGGTGGCTGCCCTAAAACAAGAATGGAGAAGCCATCATTAAAGAGGCTATATACATGCATCAAGAAGGTAGCGAAGTGATTTGTAAGAACTTTGAGGCAAAAAGGCCAGAAAATATCACCAAACACTCTCGACAAAGGAAGCCACTCATTTTCAATTCTTGATGTTTTCAAATCGGATGATCACATCAGTGATGTTGATCCCGAGTCGATATCTTATGGGATTCGTCACATCCGGACAAAAATCATTCGGTTCCGTTCCCGGAATGAAAATGTATGAATTTTTTGGGATGTATTGAGCATGGTTGCAGGATTATTCGGACTGCGCCCTGGACAGCAGCTGCTCTGGAGCCAACTTGTCGTCGAATGCGCCACCTGAGATCGGGAGATTGAACAAGTCACTGGCCGGTTGGCTGAGAGCTTAGTTCATCCGGCACCCCCAAGGTGCAGCCAGACATAAGGGAAGAACCATTACTGGCCGACAAATTTCGGGAGGAAATGCATTGCTGACAGAGATGGCACCTTGAAGACAAGAATAAAGTATGCCCAGACGGGTGGGCGCTTCAACAGTGATGAAGAAAGTCACTAGGTGGATGAATGCCACCACGGCCCGTTTGAAATAATAATAGTGTTCGGCCCTTTGGTGCCTAGCTGCCATTGTACCTTATGGAAGCATGAGGGCTGCCCAAGCCTAGACAGGAGCAATCGAGATGCAGAGGTTGGGTTCGAACCAAAAACCTTCTGGTAAGCGGGCTCGCGTCTCAACCACTGAGCTATCAGAAGCTACCGTTAGAAATAACAACCCCACATATTATTTTTCCACAGTGAGTTTCCATCAACACCTTAACGTTGATGAAAATATGAGGCATTCGAGTCACAAGGGAACCAAGAAATACGCTTCCTAAATACAGGGATGTATCACCAAGAAGGGAAAGGTGATTGTCGGAAAACGTGTATACTATGTGTGAGAGAAGCGAGTGGATACCGCTAAAAATTCGTGGTGCCGTTGCGTATGGTGTGTGCAGGCGAACTATATGGTAAGAGTTCGAAATGAGCCCAGGCATGACACGAATGATACTGGTGTGAGGAATGGGGACTCATGGTCGACCTGGAGTGAGGCAGCTTGGTGAAAGCGTACGGAACAATGAAGCCCAATCGCCCTGTGAACGGAGCGTGCGTCTGAAAACCTCCCATTTGTACTGTACCAGTACAGTCCATCGTGGGATACAATGAGTTGCTGATAGGCGATGAAAACATATTTAGATTTTGCCCGTGGATCGAACAAGAAAGCTGCTTTCCAAGGGGTTTTGGGCTTCTGGCCTACATCAGATGTCTACAATAGGTCAACAGATTGGCACTGGATACGTTGGATGCAGCTCATAGTGCGTGTAGTTCCTCGGTTTTACCGGTCAATGGTCTTTCTGGAAAGTATGGATTTTTGTTGATTACTGCTATGTGAATGAGTTGACCCGAAACCAATATTTTAGGCACGGAATTCTCCCCACCGAACGCAACTCCGATGAAAGCCCTTTCTGGAACCGAAGAGGTTCCAAACCAAATGATCTATTCGCCAATAGATACCACAATCGAAATGTCCACACGACTGGCCGAGATTTACTAGCTCAACGAGTGGATGTCACACAAAAAGCTGAACCGCCATATCAGTGAAGGGCTTCTGATTGAACATAGTTGGTAATTTAGTTGTGGACACGCAAGCCGCATTATACAGGATGGGGGTAATAGAACTGAAGGACCAGATGAAACAACGCGTGACAACTCAGTATCTCTGGGATTACCAGTGACATTCGCCCTCGTTGTATAAGAACACCTCTGCGTGGAGACTTACCGTCTTTAGTGGTCCATATTCGAGGCTAGCTAAATGCAAAAAACACCGGTTCCAGATGAGCTAGATAACGGGGGTTGACGACCATTGGGCATCAGAAGCGTTCGGTTCAAACGGAGTGGAAAACTCAAGTCCATCCATTATCACCATCACTGACTGTAATACACCAGTAATAGACATTGATTCTTAACTGCATACAACCTTGATGGATAGTAAGCAGTGGAAAGAAAGGGAATGGTACAGACTTGGGCAAATAATTCCAACGTCCTTAACGATCACGAATAAAGTGCCAAGGACAGCAACAAGACGAACACATGTGGGCATCACGCCTCATCAAGGTACCGTCAGTGGACTTAACTCAGCATCCTTTGCGAAGCTCACATCATATAGGCCCAGCGCACAATGACGGGCGAACTTTACCTAGGCAGTCCGGCTAGATGACATTATGCGCGCCAATGGGATCGGCTGCGTGCCTTTTTTTGTAAGCTTTCCAAACACAAACTTCCCAACACTTTCCAAATGGAAACCAACAGCCGTGTTACGGCAGGCATGAGCCGAGCCCATGACTGGAACGCTCGTTTCGCGGATCTTTTTCAAAACGGATACAATCACCTGTAGATCGGAGTTACCTGGAGCACTCTCTGTTCCCAAATAAGTACGAACAACCTGTCAACCACATCTGAATAACGCAGAAGAAAGCTCTGGCCCAGCGGCCCGATGGTACCTCAAGACGGAAAGGAGGTAGTAAGTCACAGACGATGGTTCAAAATGAGTGGATAGAATGAAAGGCAAAAGTACAGGGGGCGGAGGACCATCTGAACTGTTTAAAATATTCCGTCCCGTGACCTAAACATTGTATTGGATTCCCAAAGTTATCTCCAACTAATTGGAGTCATTTCAGGCTCCGTTCGGTGGATTAGTTAGAACAGCTTTCGAGCATTCCCAACCGCACTGGCCTGTCCCACTCGAACTTTCTCGTTCCACCGCGCCTCTCTTCACGAATGGGCTACGTTGGAGCACGTCAAGTCGAGTTGCACTCTGAACCCGAAGAGGTAGAGCGCTTCGCACCAAAGTGCTAGTGACCGTTGTGAGATCCGGTGCCTTTTGTTTACGCGATCAGAAACACCGCAAGCAATTCATTGCGTCAAATTGTAGCCGTGGTTACGGTCAATGAAAGGGGCCGTGGTATAAATCAACCTGAGTATTCCGAGACGATCGACAGTCAAGAATTGAGCCGCGCCGCCTCTAGCTGATGTTAATGTAGTCAACTTGACTTCAAGGCTTCTGAGCAGCGGAGAGACACCAGGCAGCACAATGGCGCCCACTGCGTCTAAACCTAGTGGTACTGGGAAACAGTTGGTGGCCAGTATAAAGTTGCAAAATGCGTTCACTATTATTCCTGCGTTTTGAGTCCAGACTAAACATACACACATGATGATGATGATGATGAAACATACCGCCAAGGCGTGAATCTTATGAACTGAGACTTTCTACCAGTACACTGAAATATGCCATTATAGCTATATTCGAGCTATTCGTGGTGAAAAAGAGGAAGGTCAGTAGGTCTCTCTCAATGAATCAAAGCTACGGCTCGTTGGGGGCGAGATGGCTCAAGTGGTTAGGGCGCGAATTTACTGACCGAAAGGTCCGTGGTTCGAACCCGACCTCTGCCTCTCGACTTCCCCTGTCTAGGCTTGGGCAACCTGGCAGTATCCCAGCCCTCGTGCTTCCTCCGGGTGAAGTGGCAGCTAGGCACCGAAAGATTGTTACAGCTGAACAGTTCAGTAGTACAGCTCGTTAGTGCATAACTGGACACGACAAGTGGGCATTCGGCGGTTCGACGAGTGTTTTATTGAAATGGAAAGTCGGACGGCAGGGTCGGCTGTTTACAGTTATCCAGTAGAGTAATGAAGCGAAATGAGGGTTACATCAACACCGCGCAGCCCGTTGCAGGATCACTCGAAGTCCTTAGTCGTTAGCCGCTACACAGTGGGTGCCATACACTCAACAACTGTATTCGTGTTACATTAATGCAACATAGGTCGATCGATAAAGCGCCTAGATTGCGTGCAAGAGCAGCTTGTTGGCCGCTCTGCTTAAAGGTTCGCACGCTGAAGATCACAATAAAAACAGAAGAATGAGGCTTAAATAACGAGCTCTGAGTGGTGACGTGTGCTGTGTCAATCCCCTACGTACCTGACTGACGTGTCCATACCTGGCGTCTACATAATAGTGTGCATCAAGCATGACAAAGGGCATACTAAGAGACACTGATGGTAGGCGTCGGTATTTTCAAGTTTCCACTTATCCACCCAGTTACATTCAGCGAATAGAGTGACATGGTTGATGTCACCACGCGACGTTCGACGTCGTACGAATGTACTTCCATTTGTGAAGTTCGTGGTTCCATGCGAGCTGAGAAATTACCAAGGCACTAAAACCTTGAGAGGACGATTAGGGCCCTAAACCTAAAACGCTTGCTCAAAACCTTGATCACGAAATAGCGAGACTACTTGAGTAGCTCAAAGTTTGAACAAATTGGCACACCCATTCCGCTCCCAACCTGGAGGGCTGGGAGTGTCACGCCTGTATCCATTGTCCAGCTTGGTACAAGAGACTGGATGTTGAATGGCATCACCTAATGCAGTGCTGAGGTGCGCAAACATTCACACGATGGTAAGGTCTAATCTCTCTATTGCATCCTCATGAAAGTTTTTCAAAACATCCAGACATAAATAAGATTCAGTAAATAAGTGCAAAGGACGCGGTGTGGTTTTTGTCGGTCGCTACCAAATTTAAGAACCTCCCGGGGTTTCCTTAAGTGGCAATTACTGTATTAGTGTTCCGGACAGCTAACAACTAATTAGCAGAATATCAGTTTCCAGAAAAGAACCAGTGGCTTGTTAAGTACCGTATAAATGGATAATACGATCGATACAAAGTCGCAGCTTGAACTGATGTGCACCAGATATGGATGTCACCTGGGCTCACTTCCAGAGGAAGAACTTGATCATCTAGCGTGGTACGGATCTATATTCGAGTTGAAATAGGAGGAGGTGGGAAGTTCGCTGGACCAAACACTTGCAAAGGTGACTGAGTCCGTTCCTTCTTGTTTTCCCTCAAGTACTGTTCATTTTTTGCTAACACGCTGACCGTTTCTGAATTACTGCTACGCTTCCGTTTCATAATGGTACGCTGCCTGAGCACAACTATATGAAAAACGTCCCTGGGTGACAGTTATGTCAACATTAAGACCGTAAGTTCGTAGATAGCATCTACCAACGATACCTAAAAGCACCAGTAAGAGTGAAGTCGGTTTGAGGGCAACAGCAACTAGTATACTATAGAGAATTGGGATCGAAAGCGAGGAGTGAGCGTACAGGCGGCGGCGAGGCTGTAATGATTTAAGTGAAGCCGAGCATCACATGCAAATCTATACAACGCTGATGCAGGTAAACGAATAACCGGAAGTGAAGGGTGGCTTAAAGGAATAAAATGTCGAACATGGAGGGCAACCATTCACTGGTCATTAACAGCCCCCAAGCACGAGGCTAGTGAATGAAACCTCTGATAAAACTGAGCAAACGCGAGCGCACAAGGTAGCAGACACAGATGACTTAAGTTGCGGCGGTATTAAAAATGACTTCACGAAAGAGACTTGAAGTGGCGGCTAGAAAAAGGGGGTCATTGTCACCTCGGGATCAGTAAGCAAACTCCCGCATTGTTCCGGTTTTGTCCAAATTGACGAGTTGCTGTTGCACTAAACCTGCACCACAGTGGTCAGGGAGAAATCTGGTGGTCATGTGACAAAATGCCGGATGGCCAACCAGTTGATGTAGGATTGGCCATTCCTCCTTGTCTATGATCACGATGAATCCACGACCCAAGAGGACGACATGGCATTGTGTGAAGGAGCTGGGCGCAATCGGGGTCAGGTTTTTAGGAAGTCAAGGCGAGATAACTCAGTGGTTAGAGCAGGAATTTACTGACCGGAAGGTCCGTGGTTCGAACCCGACATCTGCATCTCGACTTCTCCTGTCTACGCTTGGGCAACCTGACAGTATCTGTGGTAACGGTATTTTTCTCAGCTTAGTTCTCGGTCTGAGCCTCCCCAGCTAGCGTTCAAGTTAAAACAACCACCATAGGTGCAGAAGATATATTACCGCCCAAAACGAAGTCAAGAACACTTGTACAGCGCTTCATATATATAACGTAAGCGGCAACAACTCCCGAAATATTGACGCTCTCTGGATTGGGAACCAGCCTTCGGCCAATATTGGGTCGTGATTAGCTGTTGGGTCCAGACTTTCTACCAATTAGCTCTCGGCTTGATGCCGGACCGCCAAGCGTCCCGAAAATTTTTGGCCAATCTTGCGTGGGATAAGCTTATCGGACGTAGCAGCACCTAACTGCGAGCTGTAAAGCGGGATCAGTGTGGAATTCCGCCTAACATTATCTCAACCCTCGTGCATCTTTCGGGTGGCACAGCAGCTAGGCACCGAAATGGTGTTACATCTGAAATCGACGAGTCAGTCAAGTCAGTGTTTAATGCACTCGGAGGCACGATATAACGTAACAAGGTCCAAGGAGCGGAACGACCAAAAGCGCCTGATACCGGGACCAACCGGCCATCATCCAAGGAAGTCAGGGTATGACTCCCTCGTTGGCGTCATAGTGGGCGTTCGAGTAGTCCGATACTAAACACAAAACTCGGAGAAAACCAATAATTTGAGGACGGTACGCGAAATAATCTTTGAACATTCTGAAGCCCGTGACATCTTGCTGTCCTAGAAGCAAAATGGTGGCATACCAGAACAGTGGTGTAAAGTAATAGCCTCGTCATGAGCATGATTGAACAATTTCGATTTTTTGGGGCTCGTTAAGACCGGGGTCAAGCTGATCCCTCTGTGGTTGCCACACTCACTACGAGCCTCTTTTTTGAAAATGGGCACTATCATTGACTCTCCCCAGTTGCCTGGAACAGACTCTTTTTCCCAAATGCAAGCAAACAGATCAGACATGCATTGACTGAGGACTTCACCCCCATCTTTGAACAATGCGGGTGGGAAGTAATCCGGACTAGGGGCTCGGTGGCTTTTAAGAGAACACATGCAGTCATAAACCTCCGAGGCCGCAGGCGGTCCACGTTCACCGTTCACGGTTCTATGTCACCTATGGGCTCCAGACGGGTGCTAGCTGGTGACAATGACAATTGTCGTTCGAAGTATTCAGCCCATCGGTCGAGGCGTTCTTTATTCGAGATGTTCACTCCTTTCCGATCCTTGATGGTGGTAATGCGTTGGATCCTTGATGGCTTCGCTCACAGGTGGTTTCCGAGGACCGGTAACATGGATCAACTGAAATAATCTTCGGGCATTACCGACTTTCGGAGACTCTTCCATTTCTTTGGCTTTTCGTGTCCACTACACTTCACCACGCTCACCTTCACTTGACATCTGATAATTCGTCGCATCAAGTTACGTTCGGGACCGGCTAGGATATTTCTGAGATTTAAGCAGTGCCACTGTTCAGTCTGATAACCAGTGCTTGAGTGAGCCTGGTGATGCCGTTCCACTGGCGAAATTCCCAGCACTATGCAAAGTGGTGGCAAGCTCGTCCCAGTATGAGTTCTCATCTGATGGTGGAACCTTTGGAAGAGACTCTAGAAGACGATTCTGGTAAGTTCGTCTAACATTCGGATCTGCCAGTCTTTCAGTTGCCAAGCGATTCGCCCGCACCTTACACGGCCCCGGAAAACTTTGGGAGAAGCGACTCCGGACGACTGCGTGGTCAGTGTCCACAAATGTGTCCTAAAACACACGGAAAAGGCGTACATTGCTAAGCAGAATATCAAACATCACTCTCTTGATCGACTACCATGGATTCCAAGTGGTTTGACGTAGATTTCACTCTATTGTCGTTGTACGTACAGCCAGGAATACGGCTTGGTTGGTGTGATGAAATGCCGCAATCAACAACGAATATGGTTACACACATTCAATTTATCGATTACCGAATTTCGCGTAAGACCAAGTTACGTCAAAAATTGCGAAATATTTGAGACCACTGAACTTGGGGAACCGACCTTTTGCCATCGGTAATGGATATTGACGAGAGTCTGACACGGCGTTCAATCCAGTGGAATGATCAGCACATATGCGCACCTTGTCATTTGCTTTTTTGATAAAAACAATAAGAGCTGTTCATGAGGAACAGTTAACCGGCTGGATAATTCTGGACTGCTGGGGACGAGCAAGTTCATTTCCCACGGTCGCGGGAGCAGCAAACAGTACGGGACGCTTCAGTGTGAACACCGGTCTGATATCGGATTGGAGCGTTAGGATCGCCTTGTTTTCGTTATAGCGTCCGTGGCCCCTTGGAAGACGTCGAAAGATTTCGTCTTGAGAGTGTTAGTAAACTGGTTTACAATGTCTGAAGAGCATGAAAATTGCAAAGCACTACCCACAGATGATAATGATTCGTTGGAAAGATCAAGTTCCTCAATCCAATCAAGTCCAAGAACGTTCAAATTGTCTTTTGCAGTTCAGAAGGCCTTTGTTGAGCTCAGCCGCATTAGGATTCCGCCAGCTAAGCCTTACACCCCGCGCCATCAGGCCAGCAAGCCCCTGCAGCCAAGTGAGACAGACTGTTGAGTCATCGGCTCCGAAACTGGTCCCTTAAGAAAATCCTAAAAATGGCTACCTTGGAGTTCGGACTTTTCCGTCGGGGGCTATGGGATGGGGCGCGAGCAACTCAGTTATTCGTCTTGCGAAGGATATTGCGACTCCCATGTCCGTCCCACGCATGCCGTTCCGCCAACTGCGGTTATTCAAAAGCCATGGTAACTCTTAGCAACCTCAAATAGAGAAAAAACTTTTCTGCAGCTGTGTTGAAAAAGTTATTACGGAATTTTCCGCATGGCCACGCGAAAATCCCCGCGGTTGGTGCGAGAGGGCCAACCTAAAAATTCTATAACCTGATTGGCTCAGATTCTGACCAACCAGGACATGCCTTTGTCTGCGCCGCAGCTGCCGCACCACCCAACGGACGTGGTGCTCGGTTGTTTGGAGCGGCTCGCCTCCGGACGGAAACCCTATCTCCCCCCGTCTTATGGGACAGACCTTATGGGCAAAAGTACCTCAACTCCACTCCCTCCTCCGCCCTGGTCAACCGTGGAGTATTATCCATCCTTACTGAATTTCAGTAGCTGACTGCCTCCCGAGTGTACATCATCCAAGTGCTTCTGGTTCATTTAGATGTCAGCCAACTAACCTTCGTTACATATAGGATATTGTCCCGCATTTCTGCTTTCAACGTTTGCCCTCTATCAAATTTGGTGAATGTTTGGCTCTTGTTCAGACATTTTTCGATCAATGTATTTCCTGACTTGGAAACAAGTTTGCAGGACACAAGTTTCGTCATATACCTCAGACACCGCAGGACGAAACCAGCTATCTCGCTAGTTATTATTCGGTTGTCTCGTGGTTTTGATGCAATGGGTTACGGTGACTATGGTATTCACGGATTGCCACACAGGATCGAGGCTTTCGCCCAAGTTTTCCGGTCCGGTTTTGTTCTTGTCGTTCAGAGGCTGCCGTTCACCTGGAAGGCACAAGCGAAAAAAGAGTGCAGCACCGCTCTTTAAGTTCTCAGCGCGGGGCAGTAAGCTTGCTGGCGCAAAGACTCGCATAAAAAAGCGTCCAATAGTGCTGTGAGCTGGATACTAGATGGGGCGTGGACAGCCGTCGAAGGAAGGTTATTCCACGCAGCAGCTATCCGAACTGAAAAAAATTTGCCTGATAAACGTGTGCGCTCTGTGCTTAAATATCCTCTTACCATATCCCCGCCGTGTGTTAGCTGAGTCGGCAGTGAAAAATCTGTTGGCCAATCCTTGTTCAAACAGGGCATAATTAAGTATTAGGCCTCCTCGGAGGCGACGATACTCCAGAGGAAAGAGGTCAAGCACTGCGAAACGCGTTTCATAGTCCACGGATTTAAGACCGGCGACAGTTTTCGTAGCAGCTCGTTTAGCACGCTCAGTGAGAGCTACGTCCTTCTTGCGTCCCGAGCAGACAACTTGGTTGTCATGTTCCAGCAGCGGTCCGACGTAGGCCCCATAGAATATTTGGAAGTCCATGCGAGTAATACGGGAGAAGGTGCACGGAATCGTCCGTAGAACGGCGAATGCCTTTTGAGCCGACCTCTCACGGTACAGTGAGAATGACATCATTGAAGAGAGCCAGATACCCAAATCGCCTTTGGTATCCGTCGTTCTGGTGTCTTCTGGTCCATTCTCACCATGCACGACAAAGGTGTTCACTGAGTCCACCCCGAATGACACGTGGACACACTTTTCGTTATTCCGAGGAAGAAACCGGTCCAACGCTTACTGCTTTGCAGCGTCTACATCCATTTGGATGGCAATAGAATTTGAACTCCAGGATTTTGAGTCGTCTGCAAAGAGTAGATCTGGACAGTTGAGAACGTCTGGAAGGTCGTTGACGTGTATCAGAAACAGAAGTGCCCCAACACACCCCTGAGGAACGCCATGGAGACCGGCGTCGGAGAAGAGTGGGCCGAACCTACTTTCACTCGGAATGTTCTATCTGTTGGGGACACCTTGATGCATTGTAGAATTTCCCCTTGAATCCCGTAAGACTCGAGGTTGTGGAGCCGCGGGACGTGTGGGACTCGATCGAGTGCTTTTGAGAAATCGAAAAATACTGCATCCGACGTGCGTTCTTTGCACCCAATATGAGTTGCAGATACACGTTGCGTCTGGGTTGACGACAAATTCGCCTCCTTCCGGGACGCCGGTAAGAAGATAAGCGTCAGAATAATATATGGAGAGAAACGGCGAAACTAGGAAGTATTCGGAGTAGCAGTCATGGCGCAACTTTCTGGAGGACGAAATGATGGGGACTGCGTTAACCATATGGATAGTACCTGAGGCTCCTCGGTCTTTCCAAAACCGCAGAAAAATATAATGACGGGGATAAAATTTTGTGAATGATGTTAACTGGCTTCTGGTCTTGTACCTCTTGATAACCTAGCACATTTCTGCATCAGTTGTCAAGGCAATCTTCCTTATTCGGAAAGCGCTCTATTCCCACTTGCATGATGAAATCGTCGTGCCAATTTTAGGGGACCGAGTCATCCAACTAAGGCGACTCTCCCAATCTGCATGTGTTCTGAAGCAAGTAGGGAAATGACCAGCGCGATCAGCCCATGTTCTGTCCTCACTTGGGACCAAACTATCGACAAGATTTTCAACCGCCAGTTTGCAAGAAGAATCTTTTGAGCAGCAGCGCAAGTCTTGGACATCACTACTCTCTCTGATATCCAGAGCTTTATTTATCGCTTTCGTACATATCATTCGAGAGTGTTTTTCTTGTGGGCCATAATCAATTTCGCCAGCGGCGGCTCGTTTCTTGTTTATCCAATCTGCTCTTTGGATGGTCGTTGCTGCTGTCTCGTTTTTACTTCATTGATGCCATAAGCACTGCATTTTACGTTGCTGGTGGTGCTAGACAATATCAACATCAATATTCGGATTTTCTTCGACAACCAATTTTGTTTTTTTGTCGCATAGCATCCTAGTCTCCCTTTTTACAGACTAAAACCCGCCTCCTTACCACCCATCGTGGGTTTCATAATTTCATCTAAGCATATTTTACCACGCGGCCACTGGCAACATATATGGGCAATGTACGGAGTGATTCAAAACCTACAGAAAACCTTGACGTATTCGGAAAAGCCCAAATGAGTGACGCGCAAAATCACAAGCCAGAAATTTTGGATTATTGGGAGTTGTCAATAAAATGCTCTATAAAAGAATTTGCACGAAGTAGTGTAAGTTCGAAAAAGCCCTGAGAATTCGACAAATTGATCTTAATTAACAACACAGGTTTCGCGCACAACAGGTGGTAACTCTGTAGTGTGGGGTGTTAGGAATTCCGCGGTATTCGGCTTTCGACGGCACGCACCGGTTCTGAAAAGAATATATATAGAAATTGTTATTACTGAATCCACACGCCACAAAAAGCACACATTCGCACAAGTTGAGGGATGCGGGATCGAAGTCCGGAGTATGGCAACAAAACGTGTGTACTCAAACCGAAACCGAAACTACAGGTTCAAGTCACTTAAGGTACAAAACACGTCAAGATCACTCGGAGAGGTATACAAGCGGGCCTCTTCTACCTGTCTGGCGCTCGTGGTGGCTTGTCCGGGGTACTCGTAATTGGTGGGGTGAGAATGAGATGCACACGTAAAGTCATATGATGAACTTGAGTAAGCAAGAACGGTCAAGTTTCATTTGCTTTACAGTGCAAATGGTCAAAAAGCGCGCGTAAAATATGGTCGGCCAAATTGGTTGGAAATGTCAAGGGCTAGAAGTTCATTGATGATTACAAATGCATATCGAGTCTGTGAGGTGGACGCAGTAAACAGCGGGCTCATGTAGGGGAACAGTTTGACAGGAGGAGGGGAAGTACATCGCTCTACCAAGACCTGTTTGATTTCTCTAAACTACCATCACTCAGCACCGGACGCTAGTGACGATGAGAGGCAAAAACGGTACATTTGACCCTAGCCACGGTCACTCCTTACAGTCTTCCGTGTTCTCTACCATGACCGAGCTCCTATGGCTCACTCACTTCCTCTGGCATGCATATTTTACGTTCATCTCTGGTTTGTAAACCATCGGGAGTCTTGAGCCCCACCATCCTGAGGCATCCACCCGCTCCAGGTACAGTGGCTGTTACAATTCCTTTCAACCAGGTGCCGCGCGTGTATTGCCCTCCAAGTACCAATACCAGATCATCCACTTTTAGTTTTCTTCTGAGAGTCGTCCGCTTATGCCGTGATTGAGGCGGTGGAAGGTATTCTCTCAAACAGCAGCGCCAAAACGTGTCGACCATTAATTGACTCCTCCCCCACTGCTTAGTACATCGATGCCGTAGTCCTGGAAAATAACAATAATAATAATAATGTTTATTCCCAAATTATTGTGGGTGACATACCGTCTAGCATGATCAGACGTTTACAGTCAGAATGAAGCATGACTGGGGATTTGCGGGTAGTGCGGATTGCGCGAAGAGGACAATGTCATAAACAGTGAGAAATATCCGATGAAACAATAATAATAGGTCGCTTTCCTAACTTGTAGGGAACAATGAGCATGAGGTCCGATTAGTTCAAAGACATGAACATGGCATGAACTAAAACTGAAAACCACTGCTGGCCATGAGTAACCTTGGGCGGTTGGGTAAATGGCCGGAGTCACAACGAGCAAAAGTAGAGATGGAGGTGGAATAATTCGAATTGGGAGTACATGGCGAGTTTCGTCTCAAAAATGTGGTTTATTCTGAAACTAAGCAAACTCACTGGTTGCACTGTTGAAGGGAAGTCAGGTGCAGCGGATAGGTTGGGTGGGGACATGGTGCTAATGCATAGGGCAAACCGAACACCGTATACGGATTTGAACTTGTGGCCGAAATCGTGGCAGAAAACCAGGCTAGCCAAGTTTGAGCGAAAATTCATCGTGTACGAAAAACTCGTCCAAGAGACGGGGCTGGATGAAAAATTTGCTCGTAGTTGCGACTACAGGCTCGATTGGGCGAGGGTTGCGGTCAAGATTTTGAAGAGAATTGTTGCGGGAGTGCCATCGCAGTGGGTATGACAGTGCCATGCCATCATTGCACTAACGTGCTTCGGTTTATGGACAGCCCCGTAACGGTCGTCAAGGGTGCCGCGATCAGAAGGGACATGCAGTTCCGTGGCAGCTGAATCTGGATGAGACGGAGATTGACACGGAGAGTCAGGCGGATGCAGGGTCACAGATAATTTCCCTTTCGTTGGAGGGCGTGTGAGTGTAGACAGGAACCAGCCAGTTTGAATGAATAACAGTCCTACGGGGCGTTTGGGCAACTGCAGCAGATGTTTGAAGCTTGGGGAGAAGGGCAACGAGGAAGAAATAGAATGAAAGCAGTAGTGTGTGGCGAGTGTCAGGAGGCATATGATACAACGTTGTCAACAGAAAAAAATCTAAAGGGGATGACAGCAAGCTAAATGGACCCAGGAAAGGTGGATAAGTTTGCTGATCTAGAAACCAAGCACTAGTTGGGCAAGAGTAAGTGCCTAGTTTTAAGAAGGTAAGAACTTTGTCGTCGAGGTAGCTAGCAGGAGGCTAGCTGTCGGACTAGTTGGAACGGGCGGCAGTTTTTAGCTTACCAAAGAGTCATGACATAATGTTTCCTTTCTGCAAAAAGAGTTGCTGTGAGCAGTGACAGTAGAAAAGTAAAAAGCGGATAGGCAACAGGCTCCCAGATAATGGATGAGAACCGTGGCTTAACTGAGATCTACTACGTCAACCTAACAGGAAAGTAAGATTAAGGATCACCAGTCGCCGAGTCACTGCTGTCAGCTCCAGAAAACTAATGGTGCATAGCAAAAGGAACAGCCAATAAGTGCTAGCTGTGACTGGTTGTAATCAGTTATTTGCATTTTGTGCATATGATCGTTATAGATGACAAGAGGATAGAACGTGTGTGCTATTTTTGGCTGGTGAAGTGGGCTTGGGATGGTGTGATCTTCCTCAGTAGGGAAAAATGATGCTCGTGGTAGAACTAGATGGTTCTGTGGTCAATATATCAGTTATCGGGATCATCTAGCACTGGTAGCAATGGGCGGTTGATCACTATTCCTTCCACTTACGTTAGATATGTCGTCAGCAATTCTTCTGTTGACAACTGCTCTCGAGAAACTGCAATTAGAACACGCCGAATCGACCGTTGCATCTCCCAAATGCCACCTCTGTGGCCAGCATACTAGGGATAAAAGCGTCAAGCAACTTGACGTCGGAACATATTTTCCTTCACTGTACTGCAGTCTAACGTCTTAAAGAGTTGTTTCAAGCCCGTTTTTGCCTCAACAAAATTAGTGCACCTTCCACTGTAGACCTGCTCTGGAGTTCCTCGGCGACTGATGAATCTAGAAAATGCCGTGAGAAATGAATCAGTAGATAGCGAATAAGCCACTTCCACATGTACCTCACAGGTTTGCAAACACGTAAGGATGCAGCTCACCGCTTTCGCGAGTTTGAAAACGGTTCGAAGTAGTCGAGATCTGTCGCTACAAGGGGATATTCTGGCCTCACTCTGACAACTGGGAGATCCGTCGTTAATTGTCCAGCTGGGAGAGCTGACCTTACTTCGCATCCCACGTATCTCCCGATTGTTCGCTTGACAACTGTGATGGCACCTAAGGTCCGATACCGCTGTCATATAACTACTAGATTACGCGAAGTGCCCACATGAACCTCAAATTCATGATAGTGATTAATGGAGCCTCATCTTACTGGGTGATCTCCTGGGAGTATTATAGGGTGTTTTGTGCTTTTTGGCAGAGTTGTAGCGCACAGTCGACCACCCACATATAGCAGGACGTTGGGAACAATTGGATTTAACTTGTAAATCAACGATTTCCTACACTGCTTTTTATATGGCTTCCATTCGAGCTCATAAGTTGTACTAAGCTCCGAAGGAAACGTTTTCAGCTAAACATACAGCAATATCGATCGCTCCGCTTCATTCATTTCTTCGAGCCGCAGAGTGTGCTTAAGTTCAAAACCTTATCAACTCTTTTAGGGCGCAGGTAATAGTTGGGCCTGATAAACCATGCTACCGCTAGCCGTAGCCTCACCCACGATGAGTATTATGAGAGCAGCACATCTTTTGGAAGGTCGGTTGTCACGGTAACTAAAACTGGGGCGGTCCACTTGAAATATAGGTCTGTGGACTTGTGATGAATTTGTTTGATGTCATTCTTGGACCATGCTGCTCACTTAACTTCCGGAACTAAGGACCTTGAATCCAAAGTTTCAATAGCTGAGAATGTTTTGTACGGAAGACAAGTGGGACACAATCGCAGGGTTCATGTTGCTCGGAACATGTCTCCATTGGGAGGTGTTGGCATTTGTGTGTATGAAGCTAACTCTGTTGGCCACAAAGGTTTCACACCTCGAACGTGTGCTTAGAATATAATGCAGAACAGTCTTTAAATCTGTGCAATAATATACGTTGTCAAACCGGGCTTCAAGATGCTTCACTAGGTAGCACATTTGTCTAACCGCTTTACAGCAGCCTGAAGTTCGAGTCTCGGGACAGTACTTGACTGGAGAGGAGCTGCTCATGATTTTTCCATCAAAAAGCTGCGCTGAACTTGCTGTAGCAACTCGCATTTCTGGTAAGCTCCGGCTCCATAACCAACCTCGGATGCGTCAGAGAAATTATGTTGTTCGCTAACAAACTGTATGGTTTGATACATCTAGGGATGACTGATGACTGGACAATTTAGATGTCACCTCTCCATTTCTTCCAAACAACTTAAATAGCTTGATTAACTTCTTCATCCCAGCCCCAATTTGATCGACAAAGCTCTCGTAGCAACTGTTCCCGTTGTAATAGCAGGGGCGCGACATATTCTAGTAGATCATAAAAGGAAGCCGCGCACGAAAGCATACATTGCTTGGTCATTGGACTCTCCGCCATGGCTAATTTAAACTTAAAGCTATCAGTCCAGAGGCACCAATAAAGTCCTAACGTCTTGCGTATATCAGGATCTAATGATTTGAAATGCATCAGACAATTGCACACTCGTGTACCGATATCTGGAAGGAAACTTGATCGCTGTTGCTTATCGATTTGTGTAGATGAAAGCCACCCTTTTTCAACAGCCACGACAGCTGGTACACTAGCCTAAGAGCTTGATGGACAGAATCGGTCTACACCAAGCGGTCAGCAGCGTAAAAGTTCTTCTCCCAGATTCTAATGGTGTTTTCATCGAACGACTCACAGTTGTCATAAGCAGTTTGTCTCAAAGCAAACGTTGCGTAAAATGGCTAGGACGTCGCTCCAAAATGGTGAAAATTGAGTTTGTGGACCTCCGGAGTCTGCTCTAAGTTGCCGTCGGCGTGCCATAGAAAGCTTAGTGGTGCCCTACATTCTGAGTTCAGATAAACTTGCAAGAACCTTTCTTAAATGCCTGCATACAACGAAATATTGTTCAAACGAAATCGTGGCAGAACTCTGGTGATACCATTTATCAAATTCGGTCCAAAACATAAACAGTCATTCAGCGACACTTTTTCAGACTTCGCCGCAAAATAAAACACTATCCTCACCTTTCCCGGTTTGTGTGAATTAAAAACAGGATGATGAAGAAGGAATCGACGTCCCTCAGGCTGGTTGGTCGGGGCACCTCTGACGTAGTCCTTGATCTCGTGTTCCGATTAAGTGTTTGTATACAGCCCCAAGAGACTCGAGGTTTTTGTTAAGCGGAGCCTTAGGTACTTTAGTTGCTTCTCGGCTGTGTTTGTTTTCCGGTAAGTCATACCAATCAGGCTCCCGTGGGAGCAAGATGCTGATTGATTGCCTTGCTGGATTTAGCACTCGTTTGTCCTCGATCGACATAGCTATCCTTCTTTTGGGTTTTATAATTAAATTCGGTTTCACACAAATGCGGTACGTTGCCTTCTATAGACTTCTGCGTATTTAGACAGTTTATTGTGGTGGTTTGTCTACCGCCGATACGCGATGGACCAAAGACAATCCAGCCGAATACTTTCAATGGGGCATAAAATTAACTACTGGTCCCTATGCGCTGCTCTATCACCCAGCGTGCATCTGGTACATTCGTGCGTATTAGCAAGGAAACCTTTTGTGATGCGATTCGAGAAAGCGTAATATCTCGCAGATGGGTACAGCGACGAAGAAACTCCCGAGAGGATACGGTTGGTCTCATCAGGGGTAGCTGGTCCGTTGAATATACGGCTTCTCCATGCGTCTGATAATCATTGTTCAAGGAGTCAGTGGACAGAATAAAAGCTTTTGTACTCTCCTTCGACGCTCCGTTGATCCAATTAAACTCCTGTTCTGTCGGGGTACCCCTCAGCCCAATCCGGTCAGCGAGTTCCAGCGACCTCGAAACAGAGGCTAATATACTGTCCAGAGGCGCATGGCACAGTACAGCGCCATTGGGTCTAACGGCGCGCACTGAAAAAAAACCAGGACGGAACTTCCACTGAATTCCAGCTTATACTAGCAGTAAGCGAAGTGGGTGAGCTCACGTATTTTTGTCCGTGTGGGGTAACCGATGATGGAGTTTGCCACCTGTTATTAATAATAATACTACTAATGTTTATCCCCAACTTGTGAGAGGCATGCCCTCATGCACGGTCATAAGGCTACATTCAGAATAAAGGCATGACTGGCGGGGACTCTGGGTACACGGGGTTTTGGGAAAAGGAACAGCCTCACAGGTGGTGGGCTTTATCCGACGTAGACGTGGTCAACAGTAAACCCGCACCAGCAGGAAAACTCTTTTCTGGAGAGAACATCGAGCAAGATTAGATCACGAGGATTTGAAGGTGGCGGGCAAAACCGAAACGAAGGATAGCAAAACAAGGGGTTTCCTGCCTGAAATATGACAAAAGAAGTGTAAATTGCAGAAAATGAGAAACTAGGACATCATATCTGGTGAAGCAGCAGAGTGGGCTTCATCCAGCCGGTTAAAATGAACTGAAGCCAAAAACAACCACCGAGACCTCGTGGTCTTGGACTGTTGGGCCCATGGCCAGGGTTTCAAAAAGCGTAAGTGGGATGATGAAGTGGAGGGACTAGCAAATCAAGTAAACGGTAACAGGGATCAGAGAAACATGGCATACAGTGAAACTGTAAGGACTCACTGGCGTCGCTGTTGTGGAATCGGGCATAATAGTTCCATTGGAAGTGTGAGATGGTGGCTACACACGGGCAGGAAGGCGAACTGTTCAGAATCTTGTTGATTTTTTGTAGGGAGCACAGATTGAATGCCCACCAAAATGGCTGCAGTCGAACGACAGGTTAAGCAGTTTGAAATGTATATAGCGTGGATGCAGCTGGAGCCAGGTGGGGAGCATTATTCGTATTTGAATTTAATGGAACGAGTGGGCCAGTGGGTACGGTCGAGAGTTGGAAGGCAAGAGTTGCGGGTGTGCTATCAAACTGGGTATGTCAGCGCCGGGCCATCAGTGGTCTGATATACTTCAATTTTTGGACAGCCCCGTAACAGACGTCACATTTAAGGTCATTGGGCTGGGTTGTGCAATTCTCTGAGCGTGGATAACAGCCAACCAGGCCGTCCATACCCGATATTGCCGGATTTCAAAGCGTGCACTAATTCACACGGCATAGAACCGCGTAGGCACGTCACAATGACTAGGGGCCCGGTATTTGTCTGCTCGTTGGTTGTATTTCAGACAACTGAAGCGCAGCTTAGGTTCCCTCAACGCCTGGATTTTCTCTTCTGAAGACGGCCCGGAACGCGGTACATAAGGAGGAGGGAATGAAGAGTGATGGACTGTACGAACTCCCAAACAAGGATATCCATTGTCTTTACAAAGCTGTCGCTTTCTGGTGGAAGCACGCAGTGTTTCATTGCTGCCTTGGCTTCGTCGGTACAGTAGTGTATAAGACGTCGAAAAACGCACTTCATGTGTGTACCGGCAGCATGGTAATGGAATTTTGTATTATTGTTTCCCCATAAAATGCAGCAACGCCTCATGTGCAATCCAGGGAAGTTCAAAATAATCCAGTGCCGGATGCGAAAAGCTGGCAAAACATCCGGTGATCAAGATGCAAACGATAGCAGTCGGACCTTTGTTAAAACGCATAACGCGCCAGCCACAAAACCAGATCAAGAGCCGTGAGAAGTGTAGGAGATTCATGAGAAACGGGTGCAAACATCGATTGCAGATCCACCCAACCACCGACGTTGACATCGTGTTCCATCTCGGGGATCATTAGTCTACTCGCTCAATAAGTAAGCTGAGCAATGGTGATGTCTCCAGGTATGGTGGCGGAACGTTTGCAGTTGCCAAGCTTGGTAGCCACTCCATCAAAATCAATGATACAGTGATTTCAGAACCGCAATGTGTCTCGGTAACGGTCTTGTTCGTCCAACGCTGTAGCATTGATTCATTTATGCGCTGGTATCAAACAGTTTTTTAGACCGAACTGTTCAATATAACCCCTGTTTTTCTATATCTATATCTGAATACTATGCTTTGACTCCTAAAATGTGGCAAAGTTTTGGAATAGGCGCATTACTTATTGAAGACATCATCAACCATGCTTTTCAAAAACGGAAAGGCGACCCAAGCCTCGGTGCCAATTACACTGTGGACCTGAATATAGCCCTGAACAGTAACTAGTATTCTCAGCAAACATCTTATGCTGTCTTATAAAAGGTGGAAAATTGCGTATATTTTACGCCACTTACACTCTCGGAGGCTTGGAATTTGAACCAGATGGGGAGTCCGCCAACATTCCCACAAGAGTAGCGTGTTTCTGTCATTAGGATGTGGAAGTGTATGCTTTCAGTTAGTTATAATACTGCGTATGCTGTGACAAACGGTGAGTTGGACTGGCTCTGTGGCTGTTCTCCAAATAAACTGTGTTTCGTGTGTCAGGGCTACTTGGACAAGGACAAAATTTAGCGACGTTTACGTTTGCCCCTTTCTGTAAATAACCATTCGAAGGGGAAGTCGGACTAGGAAATCCAGCCCGTTGTAAAGCAAATTTTTTGTGGTTGTTTACAGCCTACTAGCCTACTTTATTTTACAAAACAGTCTTTTAAAAATTAAACTGAAGACCTGTCGCCGTTCCGGTCCTCGTGTTGGGAATCTTTTGATCACTTTGGCTGGTTTTCTTGCGCTTCTTAACCGTTATCTGCCCGCCGATGAGCACTCAGCCTCCCGTTTCAACGATTCTCTATTCAAACGACGTTGGTTGCGTTGTTTTCCGGCCCTCGATGTACTTCACCCTCCTTAATGTCTTCTTGAATTTACATTCTGTAGTCAGGCTTGTTCAGGTTTCCAATTGTTGCCGCCTGACACGGTCTTAAACGACCTGCTAGAACGACAGCGTCTCGGGCTGCTTTTTCAGAAACGCTGGATTTCA
The DNA here is from genome assembly GCA_003604175.2 of Clonorchis sinensis. Taxonomy (NCBI): domain Eukaryota; kingdom Metazoa; phylum Platyhelminthes; class Trematoda; order Opisthorchiida; family Opisthorchiidae; genus Clonorchis; species Clonorchis sinensis. The sequence continues at coordinate 201,603,547 of CM030369.1, forward strand.
GGGCTAGTACACTGAAGCTTACGTCACCCGTCTAACTATTAACTTTCACGCCTTTACCGATTTGGCTCCAAGGCAGCGCGAGTTGTAATTCCCCAGTAACCAACTTGATTACCAACGATTGGAAAGGGCCATATAAACAGTTTTTCCTCATCCTCAGAAGGGGCAACGTCCATGCTAACAGTGGGGTTTTACTGCATTTCCAAATTCAAAACGGATGTCAATTTTGAAACCTGATTTCGGTCTTTAAAGTTCGTGCTCTGGCCGCCCTGGGTACTCCTGTTAAAAGCAATGCAACTAACGCGGTACAAACATTTCTGCGCAAACTCTAGTCTATTCCACGTGCGGCAAGAAGCAAATTACAAGACCGCGGATCCTGTGCCATTACGTTGCAGTTTGATGGCTTACGGCGCTTAACAAAGTGGCTTGGGATTATCAAATATCAAAAGAGTTTGTGCTTCAAATTCGCCGTCGCGATCAAGGCAATTTTCGGACACTTATTCCAAAGCATCTAGGTTGGAGTAGGCAACGAGTTGAGAATCGAAATTTGGGTAAATTTAATATACATCCTAGTGCACGTTGGCTAAATAAAGAGGGAAGAACGACGTCATTAGATGTACTTGCTGGAGAATATTAATTTTATGAAAGGCGTGCAAACGGTCGTTATGCATGTCATCACGCCGAAAATTATTCACGTACAGAGATGGAATAATGTTTACGAAACTTTGTAGCATCGCTTCTTCGGCCATGGTGGTTGAAAGTACTGACAAATCTACAGAGCGCTGGAGACAACTGAAGTAAATAAATTTCAACACTGTGGTCCTTTTTTACATATGGCGTTGCGGGTTATGATTATGATAAGTTTTGCCGGGTGAAAATTCCGCTGCCCGAAGGTTCGATTTGACAGGGAACCGGTTGGAGGAACAAATTTATGCAGACGGAGACATCATTGTGTCTGTTGTCAAAAATGCCTCGATGGCACATTTTGAAGCTGAAAATTGTTACATATTACACAAGGTTGTCTGCAATGGTTGATTTCACGGTGATAGACGCGAACAGTTTAGAAGAGCCTTCATTACGGCGTTCACCACAAAGCTGGTAAAAATTCGTCTGGACCACATGATTGTGGACAGCTGATTAAGGATACACGTAAGTTGAGGCCAAACAAGGCTCTATAACCGAGATAATCATTTATGTCAAACATCACTAACCATCATTGGGAGAAATGGATGAACAAAAGTGGATGACCACAGGCTCACCTACGAGCCAAATCCAAACAAATGCTTGGTGCATGCCTAACTGAACTGTTAAACAGCCACATCCGGTAGCAGGTTAGTGCCGTTGGTATACCTGCGGATTAATGGTGGGGCGTGCGTCGGCCGCGGTTCGAAACCAGGGTCCCACTTTCTCGCGTCGCTGAGCAGACGGTTAGATGTGCTCTAGTCATATCGCCTTTACCGCTTTGACACTGTCGTCTGTCATTTGGAGGCCGGTCGTAAATCATAGATCCTACGATGGATGGCACCGGAAATAGCATTATTTCCATGACACGAGACACAGTCAGCTGTGCTGACAGCCAGCCAGAGCATATAAATGGTCACGTAAGATAGGAGTGGTTGAAGGCTCCAATTTTCAACAAGTTACTGGGCGTAAAATTTCTTTGGTATGTGGTGAAGTTTATTTCTAGGCATACGAAAAAACGTCGAATCCCTGTGGTTCTTTTATTGGAGCAAGTGACATGGATGGCCATAAAAAGGGTAAGTGAAGTGGGGTAGAGCTGTGAAGAGCACTTTGGTGTGAGTGATCATAGTTTGCAATGTTAAGTACCTTTGGACACATCGTACCCGTATGTGTTCTCAAATCGCACAGATCTCACGCAAAGTGCGACAATATTTCTTAGAATACCTCCTCCAGACACATTTGGATGGTTCTCTCGCAAGATTTTAACCCGTTATCACGCACTCATTCTTCGTCCATCATTAAAGAATTCAATTTACATGGAGCTGTTTGAGGTTGCACTACGAAATTATTTTACGGCGCTGCCCGCGTGTATGTCAAGACCCGGTACATCCATCGTCTAACTCCATTCCTACCCACATGCTTGCTCGACTGTTGCCCTCTTCAGCGGCTCTATATCTCCCTGTTTGTCAGCTCTTTTTGTGTAATCTCCCGTCTTTCCTAATTACTTGGGTTCTAAGAAAAAGCAGACTGCTCAGCTGACATACTTCCAGAAGTCAGTTAACATCATTCACAAAATTTTATCCCCGTCATTATATTTTTCTGCGGTTTTGGAAAGACCGAGGAGCCTCAGGTACTATCCATATGGTTAACGCAGTCCCCATCATTTCGTCCTCCAGAAAGTTGCGCCATGACTGCTACTCCGAATACTTCCTAGTTTCGCCGTTTCTCTCCATATATTATTCTGACGCTTATCTTCTTACCGGCGTCCCGGAAGGAGGCGAATTTGTCGTCAACCCAGACGCAACGTGTATCTGCAACTCATATTGGGTGCAAAGAACGCACGTCGGATGCAGTATTTTTCGATTTCTCAAAAGCACTCGATCGAGTCCCACACGTCCCGCGGCTCCACAACCTCGAGTCTTACGGGATTCAAGGGGAAATTCTACAATGCATCAAGGTGTCCCCAACAGATAGAACATTCCGAGTGAAAGTAGGTTCGGCCCACTCTTCTCCGACGCCGGTCTCCATGGCGTTCCTCAGGGGTGTGTTGGGGCACTTCTGTTTCTGATACACGTCAACGACCTTCCAGACGTTCTCAACTGTCCAGATCTACTCTTTGCAGACGACTCAAAATCCTGGAGTTCAAATTCTATTGCCATCCAAATGGATGTAGACGCTGCAAAGCAGTAAGCGTTGGACCGGTTTCTTCCTCGGAATAACGAAAAGTGTGTCCACGTGTCATTCGGGGTGGACTCAGCGAACACCTTTGTCGTGCATGGTGAGAATGGACCAGAAGACACCAGAACGACGGATACCAAAGGCGATTTGGGTATCTGGCTCTCTTCAATGATGTCATTCTCACTGTACCGTGAGAGGTCGGCTCAAAAGGCATTCGCCGTTCTACGGACGATTCCGTGCACCTTCTCCCGTATTACTCGCATGGACTTCCAAATATTCTATGGGGCCTACGTCGGACCGCTGCTGGAACATGACAACCAAGTTGTCTGCTCGGGACGCAAGAAGGACGTAGCTCTCACTGAGCGTGCTAAACGAGCTGCTACGAAAACTGTCGCCGGTCTTAAATCCGTGGACTATGAAACGCGTTTCGCAGTGCTTGACCTCTTTCCTCTGGAGTATCGTCGCCTCCGAGGAGGCCTAATACTTAATTATGCCCTGTTTGAACAAGGATTGGCCAACAGATTTTTCACTGCCGACTCAGCTAACACACGGCGGGGATATGGTAAGAGGATATTTAAGCACAGAGCGCACACGTTTATCAGGCAAATTTTTTCAGTTCGGATAGCTGCTGCGTGGAATAACCTTCCTTCGACGGCTGTCCACGCCCCATCTAGTATCCAGCTCACAGCACTATTGGACGCTTTTTTATGCGAGTCTTTGCGCCAGCAAGCTTACTGCCCCGCGCTGAGAACTTAAAGAGCGGTGCTGCACTCTTTTTTCGCTTGTGCCTTCCAGGTGAACGGCAGCCTCTGAACGACAAGAACAAAACCGGACCGGAAAACTTGGGCGAAAGCCTCGATCCTGTGTGGCAATCCGTGAATACCATAGTCACCGTAACCCATTGCATCAAAACCACGAGACAACCGAATAATAACTAGCGAGATAGCTGGTTTCGTCCTGCGGTGTCTGAGGTATATGACGAAACTTGTGTCCTGCAAACTTGTTTCCAAGTCAGGAAATACATTGATCGAAAAATGTCTGAACAAGAGCCAAACATTCACCAAATTTGATAGAGGGCAAACGTTGAAAGCAGAAATGCGGGACAATATCCTATATGTAACGAAGGTTAGTTGGCTGACATCTAAATGAACCAGAAGCACTTGGATGATGTACACTCGGGAGGCAGTCAGCTACTGAAATTCAGTAAGGATGGATAATACTCCACGGTTGACCAGGGCGGAGGAGGGAGTGGAGTTGAGGTACTTTTGCCCATAAGGTCTGTCCCATAAGACGGGGGGAGATAGGGTTTCCGTCCGGAGGCGAGCCGCTCCAAACAACCGAGCACCACGTCCGTTGGGTGGTGCGGCAGCTGCGGCGCAGACAAAGGCATGTCCTGGTTGGTCAGAATCTGAGCCAATCAGGTTATAGAATTTTTAGGTTGGCCCTCTCGCACCAACCGCGGGGATTTTCGCGTGGCCGTGCGGAAAATTCCGTAATAACTTTTTCAACACAGCTGTAGAAAAGTTTTTTCTCTATTGGAGGTTGCTAAGAATTACCATGGCTTTTGAATAACCGCAGTTGGCGGAACGGCATGCGTGGGACGGACATGGGAGTCGCAATATCCTTCGCAAGACGAATAACTGAGTTGCTCGCGCCCCATCCCATAGCCCCCGACGGAAAAGTCCGAACTCCAAGGTAGCCATTTTTAGGATTTTCTTAAGGGACCAGTTTCGGAGCCGATGACTCAACAGTCTGTCTCACTTGGCTGCAGGGGCTTGCTGGCCTGATGGCGCGGGGTGTAAGGCTTAGCTGGCGGAATCCTAATGCGGCTGAGCTCAACAAAGGCCTTCTGAACTGCAAAAGACAATTTGAACGTTCTTGGACTTGATTGGATTGAGGAACTTGATCTTTCCAACGAATCATTATCATCTGTGGGTAGTGCTTTGCAATTTTCATGCTCTTCAGACATTGTAAACCAGTTTACTAACACTCTCAAGACGAAATCTTTCGACGTCTTCCAAGGGGCCACGGACGCTATAACGAAAGCAAGGCGATCCTAACGCTCCAATCCGATATCAGACCGGTGTTCACACTGAAGCGTCCCGTACTGTTTGCTGCTCCCGCGACCGTGGGAAATGAACTTGCTCGTCCCCAGCAGTCCAGAATTATCCAGCCGGTTAACTGTTCCTCATGAACAGCTCTTATTGTTTTTATCAAAAAAGCAAATGACAAGGTGCGCATATGTGCTGATCATTCCACTGGATTGAACGCCGTGTCAGACTCTCGTCAATATCCATTACCGATGGCAAAAGGTCGGTTCCCCAAGTTCAGTGGTCTCAAATATTTCGCAATTTTTGACGTAACTTGGTCTTACGCGAAATTCGGTAATCGATAAATTGAATGTGTGTAACCATATTCGTTGTTGATTGCGGCATTTCATCACACCAACCAAGCCGTATTCCTGGCTGTACGTACAACGACAATAGAGTGAAATCTACGTCAAACCACTTGGAATCCATGGTAGTCGATCAAGAGAGTGATGTTTGATATTCTGCTTAGCAATGTACGCCTTTTCCGTGTGTTTTAGGACACATTTGTGGACACTGACCACGCAGTCGTCCGGAGTCGCTTCTCCCAAAGTTTTCCGGGGCCGTGTAAGGTGCGGGCGAATCGCTTGGCAACTGAAAGACTGGCAGATCCGAATGTTAGACGAACTTACCAGAATCGTCTTCTAGAGTCTCTTCCAAAGGTTCCACCATCAGATGAGAACTCATACTGGGACGAGCTTGCCACCACTTTGCATAGTGCTGGGAATTTCGCCAGTGGAACGGCATCACCAGGCTCACTCAAGCACTGGTTATCAGACTGAACAGTGGCACTGCTTAAATCTCAGAAATATCCTAGCCGGTCCCGAACGTAACTTGATGCGACGAATTATCAGATGTCAAGTGAAGGTGAGCGTGGTGAAGTGTAGTGGACACGAAAAGCCAAAGAAATGGAAGAGTCTCCGAAAGTCGGTAATGCCCGAAGATTATTTCAGTTGATCCATGTTACCGGTCCTCGGAAACCACCTGTGAGCGAAGCCATCAAGGATCCAACGCATTACCACCATCAAGGATCGGAAAGGAGTGAACATCTCGAATAAAGAACGCCTCGACCGATGGGCTGAATACTTCGAACGACAATTGTCATTGTCACCAGCTAGCACCCGTCTGGAGCCCATAGGTGACATAGAACCGTGAACGGTGAACGTGGACCGCCTGCGGCCTCGGAGGTTTATGACTGCATGTGTTCTCTTAAAAGCCACCGAGCCCCTAGTCCGGATTACTTCCCACCCGCATTGTTCAAAGATGGGGGTGAAGTCCTCAGTCAATGCATGTCTGATCTGTTTGGTTGCATTTGGGAAAAAGAGTCTGTTCCAGGCAACTGGGGAGAGTCAATGATAGTGCCCATTTTCAAAAAAGAGGCTCGTAGTGAGTGTGGCAACCACAGAGGGATCAGCTTGACCCCGGTCTTAACGAGACTGTAGGCGTCACTGGTGCTTCGTTGCTCGTGGCTTCGTGGCTCGTGAAACACTGACCCGAGAGCAGCAAGCAATTTCCGGCGTGGTAGGGGTTGTGTTGACCAAGTCTTCACACCTCGTTAGGTGCTAGAACAACGTCATACGTATAAGCGACCCACAGTTCTAGTGTTCCTGGATTTCCAAGGCGCATTTGACTCGGTTGACCGGTCTGTTCTGCTTGACACCCTTGCCCACCAAGGAATGCCCCGGAAGTTCTTGAACATAATAGGCTTTTTGTATTTCCAGACTTCCGGACGTGTGAGAGTATACGGTGAGTTCTTCAAAAGCTTCGTACACAAAGTGGTGTCCGTCAGGGTTGCCCACTCTCACTATTCTTTTTTAACTTTGTGATCGATGAACTGATGAGACGAACGCTGGAAGGTCTCCAAAATCCCGGTGTTCAAATAGCCTGTGACGAAAACCTTGTCGATCTAAATTATGCAGACGACATCGTTCTGATCTTCGAAGAGGAGGATAAGACATAGGTGATTTGGATGAACTGACCAAAGTCATCCCGTCCTTTGGTATGCACTTTTCACCCACAAAGTGTAAGGTCATGCTCCTGGACATGCAGTCACTGCACGTACCACTTACAATCCAGTGAGAGGTACTGGAAGTTGTGGAGCGTTTTACGTATCTTGGAAGTTGTATTAGTTCCGATTGTAGTGTGACAGATGAGGTCAGTGCATGAGTAAGAAGTTTGAAGGACTCGTACGCAAAACACCAACTATCTAAAAAATCCCCTCCGGAAACAGAATTATGTTCATTGCCTGTTCCAGAAACTCCATGGTTACGACTTCATGTTGGTTTTACGGGACCAATCAATGGTCAGCAATATATGATCCTAGTAGATGTTTACAGTAAATGACTAGAAGTGTTTAGCATGAACCATGTTACTGCATGGTCATTCTAAAGCTACATGGGTTCTGGGATTTTGAAGTTCCGAATATGATTGTTTCTGACAGTGGCAGTGCATTCACGTCTGCTGAATTTTCTACTTCCCGTCAGTAAAACAACATGCATCTTGTGCGACTACCACCGCTCCATCCATAATCAAATGGCCAATTGGGAAGATTTGTGAACACTTTCAAACGAGCACTGTTAAAGCTCAAAGGGAAGGGGAGCCCACCGGAAATCATCTGGATACCTTTGCTGAGTTACAGGACGACACCAAGCGGTAATTCTCCAGTAGTACTTATGAACCGAAAGGTCCGTTTACCCGTTGACATCATCCTTCCAACTCTTCATTCGCCCACCGGTAGAAACACAAATATGGAGGCTCAGTGCAACCGACATCACGGTGCTGTAAATAATATATTTATACTTCGCCAATCTGTGCTAGCGAAAGACTACCGTGGTTGCGTGGAAGAATGGATACAAGGTATAATTGTGCGCCGCCCTGGAAAAGTTGTCTATGTGGTAAGCGTAGACTCACCCATCTGGGTACGTCATGTCAATCAGCTATGCTCTCCCCCTCTTCCAGCGACAGTTTTACGCGATTCTGGTTTTCCGCTTGAGATTTCTGCCGACACATTTGAAGTACTTAAATAGACTGAATCTGCTGGATGGATGCAGAGCAGCCATGGATGCAGTTCCTCAAGGATTAGCACTAGAATCCTTACTGTTTGTTATCTATATCAGCAACTTTCGGCCTTACTAGGGTTCCAAGTGTTGTGTTGTTTGCTGACGATCTAACTGTTTGATGGACCGTCAAGTCACATGAAAACGCCTACACACTGCGTCAAAATATCAGGATAGTTGCTCATACGAAGGATATAGGCCTGGATTTCAACGCCGAATGCTCCCACCTCACCACCTGCTACTCCCAGGCTTACTTCCCCATAGGACATCCATACGCTAGCTTGGTATCAGCGTCGACAATGATGTTGCCGTCCATGATGATTGTGGTTGTCCATACAACTGGTGGTTTGTAGGGGCCTAGGCATAGTTGTGCATTGCCCCATCGTCCAATCGACTCATAGTATTCCTCAAAGCGTGTAAACTGTCCAGCTTAACCTTGTCTCCTGATCACTATGTTTTTCACCGGTGGAGACACCGCTGAAAATTCGTTCTTCACTTCTGCTTAACTGCTGCTTATATGTGGATAGTCTTACTATCCCGCTACACGAGTGAAAGGAATAATTGGGATGAGGGTGAGCAAGTTACCTCCAGGCGTGGCCTCAGGTCGTGGACAGGAATCAAAATCCTTGCGTTAAATGTGAATAAGCCACTTGTGGTGAGTAAACAGCGGTACAACCAGGATGCGGTTGTCGGCTCCTTAGTGAAAGCTACGAATGACCAGTGATGTTATTGTGACAAGGCTGGTGAGTGGCCTTTAACTAAGATCTTTGGCTGGGAAAGGTGTAGGACTTACCACGGGATCATCCGTTGTCGCTGCGCTGCTGAGGCGGGTTTCTCATTGTATGAGTAGAATGGTGTACGAGTTGCCGATTGCATCATTGTCGGACGGCGCAGAGCTAAATAGAAACGATGACAGCAAGAAACTAGCTATCGCTGGCTTGGTGAATATTCGCCGTAGACCGAATCACGCGAATGCTTTTTTACTTGAAGGTGACGTACATCAAGGGCGGTACGGACAGGATTGTGATCATGTGTAATTTTCGACACAGCGATAGTAAAACGTTATGTATTCTGTTTCAGTGCACGATTACCCTGTCTAGGTTTGGGCAACCTGGCAGTATCCCGGCCCCCATGCTTCCTTCGGGTGGCATGGCAGTTAGGCACCGGAAGGGTGCTACAGCTGGACGCACGATTATCTGTTTTGTAGCAAAGTCCTACTCTCGATTGACAAAGTACAGTACAATATCCTGTTCGCATTAAATCTTCCACCAAGGCAGTTCTCATGCTAGTCACTTCTTTCGACTTGATTATTGACACCATAGGCTAGAATTCCTGGTTCCGCACACTTCTCCAGCCGGTGTGAGCTGCAGTATACTCGTCACAGCTTGTTGAAGCCTGTATAGACAATCAAATAGTCACACGTCTTTGGCCATTGGCTAAAAGTCAGAGGAGTACGATCTTACTGCACTCGGTTAGCTGTTTTGCGCAGTTCTTTATCTTTCTGTTGGAGGTATATAAACTGGCAATTGATCGATAGAATAGGAAACAGAAGGCGTGGGAACCAAGTGATCGACTAAGCAACATAGAATTTGAGTTCTTTTGGACGCCATCATCCACATGCATGCTACGAAACTAGTTTCCAGGTTATGTTAGCCCACTCTTTGAATAGAACCAGCTTTTATATCTGAATTGCTAATTGTTGCTCGCGTCAGAGCCGGATTATGGTTCTAACCCTTTGAGGATATTTTGGCATGAAAGCTATCAGATACCTTGGATGCATGGCGGATCATAAGGGCTTCAAATCCATTGACCTTTTTCACTTAAAAACCAGGCAGCTGTGCAACAACATTCATTTTTTCGCACACGGTAACTGAATCTTAAAAAACCCTTGTCGATTCAGGCCGATCATGTCTCTGCACACGTTGGACGACAGCGCATGGCTTTCTGTTGACTCACTACAGATAGAAAACTCCCCCTGCGCAACCAGCATTAACTCGGTGATCTTGGATCCGTTGGCCAATGAACACTATCAACTTCTCATCGGCGACCTGTTACGAGCTCAAGCAGCCGCAGATCTCGGTAAGACGTTTTACCTAGCCTACGGCTTCATTCGAAATTCTACTTTAAAGCTTTAGGTTAATATCCCTTGATTACCGTTAGAATCATTGCGATTATTTTTTTATTCGTTTCCACTTTAGCTCACATCTCGATACCCTGTATCTCTTCTACCTACATACAGGGCCAGATTTCTCCTAGTGGTTGAAATTGTTCTGCCGGAACCTTAGTGACTTATTCATATCACTGTCAGCCTTTATTTTTTATGCCAACCAACTTCGCATCTCATTCATGACATTGTAACTAACAGGGGGCGAGATGGCTCTGTGATTAGAGCGCGAATGTACTGACCGGAAGGCACCTGGTTCGAACACGGCCTCTGCCTCTCGACTTCCCGTGTCTAAACTTGGGAAACCTGGTAGTGTCCCAGCCCCCGTGCTTCCTTCCGGTGGCATGGCAGTTAAGCACCGAAAGGGTGCTACAGCTGAATGTTTTTTGTAACTAACACCGTGACTTTTCATAGGGTATTTCGTAGTGGCGAACAGTGGCAACAATTGGTTCCTGTAGTGGGTACGTCGATTGTGTAATCGAATTTCACGTCAAAATCCACAGCTTTTTTTACTGGGTCATGGCCCAGTGCGACTATTTCAGCGCCTGCCTAGGTGACTAAAGCTAGGCTATCGACTAAGTGGGTTGCCGAAGCCCGGTAAGTGGTAGGAACACTTCGGAGAAACGGGTCCATGTGTTTGAGAAGGATGGTCGTAACTGGAGGATATAAAGTACGATGGTTCAAGGATTCAAATGCCTGCATTGCTTGAACAGCCGCCCGGTGCGACCCACCTCAACTCAGTTGGTTAACATCGCTTTTGTTTTTATTTTCACTTTTGAAGTTTCGGAAACTCACATTTTGACATCCCAGCTTTTTATCATTCCAACAGAATACCGGTAGGGACTCTGATGTTTGAGTGGGATTGTCCGACACCAATATAAAAGGCTATCATAGTCAAACGGATTACCACAGCATGAATCGTTCCCGGCCCCTAACTAGGGCGTTTTTGCGTTGGTTGTCACGTTGGTTGATATACCGGAGCAGATACCGTGGACAGCCGTATAAAGCAAAGCATCGCGAGCAGCATTCTGCAGCTAGGTAGCACCTATGACCTATTCGCCAGGTGAACTTTTGGCTCCAACTGTACTACAGTTGTTCGGCACTGACTGGATTTGAGGGATTCTGTTAACAGTCATTGTGGTTATGGTATGATCGAAGCATAGGCTTTTTGAGGTCCCTACTTTCACCAAACGGAAGATCGGTAAAGTTTTCTCTTGTTCTGCATATCTGTCGCTCAAGGTTGCTATCCATATTAATGGGTTTCGAAAGGGTGATTGGCTGGTCCTGAGAGTATACGCTCTTCGGGGATACGCTGCAGTTAAAACTCTTTATGGATGTGATCGTATACCCGGCAAACCTCTGTTGGTTACCTTTTTTGTCCACTTTAATCATTGAATTTGCTCGAATTAAATCAATTTCTTGTGTGGCATGACCAACCTAATCTGTTCAAACCTCTCCCTCAGTCATTAGCAAGGATAGTTCCCTTCGGTGTTATTTGCCTGCATCTAAACCTGGTTTCGAGGTTGGACTCCCCCGAGGGACCGTAACAATAGATACCAGTCGTATATTTGTCACTAGGATGCAAAAAGCTTACATAGGATCTTCGAACTGTCTAATAATAACTGGCATAGCTTCATATGCCTGCGACTCTGTTTTAATGGCACAGGCTGTTGCCGAAAAGACAGAATAGCCATGAGATCATCTTTTGGCACACTACTTCCTGATGTATGTATGGCTAAACTTGGTAACCAAGGGCCGATGAAAGATATGTCAGAATTCGTTCGGTTTAACAGCTATATTGACGGTATATTTGTAATTGCCGACGTAGATTACGATTTGGATAGTGTTTGGATATCGTTTTACGGAGAAATTCGCCGCAGATGCTCCGACCCCCAACCTGGAGAACCAGGAGACTGTATTTGTCAGAATTCTAACCATTGACCGACCTGGTATGAGAGATTGCGAATGTCGCGCGGACACCCCCAGTATAGCCCAATGGGTTGACGAGTCACCGTCACACCACGGTAAGGTCCGGTCTCTTCGTGATCCGAGAGCAGCAAGCAGGATTCCGGCCTGGTAGGGGTTGCGTTGACCAAATCTTCACACTTCTGTTGCTAGAGCGACGCCATACGTACAAACGACCCACAATAGACTCGTTGACCGGTCGGCTCTCTTTAACACGTTAGCCCATCAAGAAATGCCGCAGAATTTTATGAACATAATACCTTCTTTGTATTCTCAGACTTCCGGACTTGTGAGAATATACGGTGAGCTCTCCAAAAGCTTCTGTACACAAAATGGTGTCCGGCAAGGATTCCCACTTTCCCCATTCCTGTTTAACTTTGTGATCGAAGTGCAAGGTCATGCTCGTGGACATGTAGTCATCGAGCAAGCCACTTACAATCCAGGGAGAGGCACTGGACGTTGTGGAGCATTTTACGTACCTTGGAAGTTGTGTTGGTTCTGATTGTTGTGTGACAGATGAGGTCAATGCACGAATCTGCAAGGCTCGGGTCGCGTTTGCTAATTTGAGGCACCTATGGCATCAAAACGGTATATCCCTGAATCTCAAGGAACGTGTGTATCAGCCTTTTTTTTGTATGACAGAGACTTCGACTATTCGAGCAGCGGAACTGGGGCGTCTTCAGGTGTTCGACAATCGTTGTTTCAGGACCATAGCTCGGATAATCTGTAACGTGGCAGTTAGAAAGAGAGTTTTTAGTTTTGCAACAAGAGCTTCCATTAAAGAGTGTCCAGCACCAAAAGCTGAGTTGGTTAGGTCATATATTGCGTATGCCTTACCATCGTTTGTCGAATACTAATCGTTCGGGCGTAACACCCTCTCGGTGCCTAGCTACCATGCCATCCAAAGGAAGCACGAGGGCTGGAATGCTGCCGGATCACCCAAGCCTAGACAGGGGAAGTCGAAAGTCAGAGGTCGAGTTCGAATCGCTGACCTTCCGGTCAGTAAATTCGCGCTCTAACCACTGAGTTATCTCGCCATCGTTTGCCGAAGAGAGTGCTTTTTCCCATGCCCAAAATCAGAGTGGTCGAAGCAGAGTGATGGTCAACCCTTGACCCGGCAGAGGGGTATGAAAGAGGTTATGAAACATTTGGGTGATGTCGGTGCTACTCGCCTTCCAGGATGGGGGCTGCGAGATTTCTACTGCACCTGGTTAGAGACGTTGCAGGATGTGGCTGCTAGTCGATATCAATGGCGTTCTTGTTCTCAGTTCCTATCCAGATTGCCTGATTGAGTATCTGGAGGTGTAGGCACCTTGGAATGATTATGGTGATTTAGTAAAGTCCCGCATCCACTTTTATTGTTTCCTTCACAATAAGGCTTGCAGATAAATTATGGTTGTACGGCGGCGAACTTCAGTGTTAACCACTGATGTTATGCTCTGGGTAACGATGGTGATGATGATGATGATGATGAGCCACACCGCATGACTTCCGAACCGGCACAGCGCACATTCTAGTTGCATGAAGCTGACACCATAAAGCAAATTGTTCTACCCTTATGCGGTGTTCAAGACAAAGTTTTTGTGAATGAATTGAAGTGACATCCTTTTAAGGGATAGTCCTAATAGCATTCACCCTCGTCGAAACAGTGGACCGGATTAAGTGGAACAGGGTGTGATTCTTCCCCGTCGCAAAAGTCTCGTCCGTTTCTCGGACTTTGCGATACACATTCTCTGTCAATCTTCTGGCTCTCCCTCATTCGATTTTTGAGGGATCTGCGCGCACCATCATTAGTGGTGTCGTTTTCCTGGCTTCACTCGGATCTTGTGACAAGATCCCTTGTTGAGGTATGCGGGCGGCCCCAGGCAGGCGGTTTCACGAGCTTTGAACGTGGCTTCTATTGCCTTTTCCAGTGGTCATCCAAATCGCTAGTAAAGCCATCGTAGTCGTCGAGCTCTGGAAGCTTCTCAACGAACTCAACTCGACACGCAATGCAGGTGACGAACTGAATTACCTTGCATCAACCAGCGTGTTCCCGAGAGAAAGCAAATTGATACACGTGCCGGCACGGTACCCAGGTCAGACTCCACTGGTGTACTCCAGAATTTATTCGGATTCCCAAACTGAAGGATGAATGGCGCACTATGCTAACTAAGTGTGAGTTAATCGCACCATTGATCAACTGCTCGGGGCCAAACTGCCAAGTGTTCAAACTACTGACAGAGAGGTCGCGGGTTCGAAACTCCATTGAGTTTCGTGAGATGCGCACTACCGATGGTTCCCAATAGGGATAAAACAGATGTTGAATGTTTCTCAGTTTTTTACTACAGACTTGTTCCAATTAGGGGACGAAATCTCGAATGTAAGCGATTGTGGTATTTTGTAGAATTCGCATTCACATCACCCATCTGAATGATCCTCTTCCCATCCCGACGAAATTATTCTAGTGAGTGCACACTAAAGGGTGGAGGTACTGAACTCAATTTCCACGATTATTAGAGCTCCACCGCCATGCATATCCTAGGCTATGTAGAGGTTAGAACTCCGAAATTCTGACATGCGAGGCGAGCTTGCTACCACTCCTCCACCAACGCATGCTAGGCTCACCTAAATTATCAGGTATGGACAGACGGAAATGTCCATTTTTGAACGGTTTTCATTGGGTGCTGTCAGTAGACGATCCCTCTTCCACACCCTCGGTTTTACAGTAGCTTCTAAGAAGCGCATGGCTCTGACGGTCGGGTCTGCTCACGCGAAGTGAGTTCACTTCAAAACAGATTGAGGGTATTCGAAGAAAATACTTGATGAAGTCTTTAATTTAATTGCGATATTGCTGGTGACAATCTGGCCTATGATACACCCGTGCCCGCGAAACTCATCAGTAAACGATAATATATAGTGTGATAAGCTATAGCTTTACGCGTCTGCTTTTTTCCACAGCTGTGGCGTATGATTCAGCGCGAAAGCCTGTAATCCCTTGCTCTTTTCACTCAACGGTCTGTCATGCACTACTCACATTTGCGTGAATTTATCTTCTCTGCTTAGATATATTCCGTCTTGGCACAAGGTGGCTTCTTTATGTAGATTTGGTGGGACTCGTGCGCACGGTCTTTGAACGTGAAAAATTCTGGTCAGTTGAAAGTGAGTATTTCTCTGTTATGACCCGCGGCTTTTGCATTCTGTTTTCAATATCGGTAACCTAGCTCATCGGTAGGGCACGTTAATTTCTAAAACAGCTTATCCCGTTTGAAGAAGCTAATGTATTTGTCACTTGCGGTTTTATAGCTTTTGCTGACACAGAGGAACATTCTCAGGTTTCCTTTACAGTGCGAGTACTAATAGATTTGAACTATTTGGCGAAATTAACTCGTCTACGAATTAATTTGGTGTTAACAGCTGACTACAGTTCCTCCAAACTGCGAAAACGTTCGTTCTTTTCAGATTAGTGTACCATACTGAATTTAGTGAAAATGATTAGAAAAACTGTCCATGAGTTCATTCGTTCTAGCCCTTGCGAGATAAAGTATAGTAGTAGGGGTCGTGTGACTTGAACCCGGCTGAACGATATACAAAAACTCTTGCTGAAACTTCCTTTAGTTTCCCCTTGCTTACTTTTCTCTACTAGTTGATGACGGTACCGGGTGCATCAGCTGTACGGTATGGCGCCACAATGACTTCCCGATTTCATCATCCACTTCTTCCGCCATCAATCCCGCTAAAAGCGCCGAATATCATCGTATCTGTGATCAGTTGTTACAACTCTCCAACCGTTCACAGCCAACGCTGTCTGTGTCTCGCAGCGCATTTCACGTGGGCGATATGGTTCACTTAAAAGGAAGGTTAAAGCGGTTCCGTGGACAGCTCAAAGTAAATGTGCATTTTTGCCGTACGTGTTATCACTGTTGGTTATTATTATTATTATTATTGATTGTTAATACGACGCATGATTATGATCATCACTACTACTAGTATGTTCGTGACAGTAAAGTGCTCATCGACCTTACAAAAGATAAAAAAGATAATCGTTCAGCTGTAACACCCTTTCGGTGCCTAGGTGCCATGCCACCTGAAGGAAGAACGACGGCTGGGATACTGCCAGGTTGCCCAAGCCTAGGCGGGGGAAGTTGAAAGGTAGAGGTCGGGTTCGAACCACGGATCTTACCGACCATCGACCTTATTCGGTTTACTTTTTGACTGAGCTCGATCATCCTCCTGTGTAAATGTAAAATAGGTGTTTCCTTGTGCCGGTTACGAAACATTTTTGCCCTACTCATCTTATTCGCTGACAAATGCCAATGGATCCCAATGTGAATGTTTTTTGTATCCTAAGTTTTGGGAGTTTTCGCTGCGGTATGTGCTATTGGAATATCACTTTGGATCAGTAGCCGTATTCGGGCTGCTAAAAAAACTCGTTACAGTTTGAGCCAGCCTTGCAATAGGCTCTATTATGCAATAACCCGTGTTCGCGCCCTTCTTGTCGCCGAAGTAAATCTCACGCAGAGAGCTGGTCGTAAAATGCTGTCGATATATAAATCATCCAGCTGTAACACCCTTCCGGCGCCTAGCTGCTATGCTACCCGAAGTAAGCACGAGGGCTGGGCTACTGCCAGGTTGCCCAAGCCTAGACAGGGGAAGTCGAGAGGCAGAGGTCGGTTTTGAACCACGGACTTTCAGGTCAGTAAGTTCGCGCTCTAACCACTTGAGCCGTCCGCATACATCAAATATTCGCACATATCTCGATGGACAGGTGAGCTTTGATCTCATCCGTAAGTAAGCGAAGCTAGCGATAATTATCTAAAACAGCCACCAGATGAACGGGACTTATCGCTGAACATTCCACGCAAACTGAAAAGAAGTGGAATCGAATAGGTAAGCGCCTCATTTGAATGCTGGGGGGGTGAGCGATACCATAGTGGTTTTCTAATGAGCATTGTCTCTAGCGGTGGTGCTCTCTCTACCCAAGCATACGTTCCTTTGAGTGCCAGAGAGAGGCATTCGATTCCAGCAATTTCGACGGGCATTCATGGGCTTGCACGAAAGTAGAGGTTGAGCGAAGATGTCTTCTGGACCGAACGATAAAGTTGGCCATTCTTTTTGTGGCACAAGCAGAAATGTTTCTCCGACTTAAGACATTTAGAAGATACTTGAGAAGATTGTAATCTGGTAGTTCTGAAAGTCAAGACTAAGGGATGATGGACCACAGATGGACTCAAAGCCATAAATATTCGTTGATCTTGGTACTACTCTTGCGAAGGAATTGAGTAGGTAGAAAATACCGGTGACAAAGTACCGGTAACACAGGCAGTCCTTGTATTAAATCATATTGGGACGTTATCACCGTGGTTAAAGCCAAGAAAAGGGATACAGAGATAGTCCACACACAAATGCTGAAGATTCATCAGTTTTTGTCTCGGTTTTTTGGTATATGTGCTATACGAGCCCATGGCTAATATTATTTGACGGCACAGTCCAATGGTAAGTGGTAATAGGTAGCACAATTCGGGTTGGACTAAAGGGTTCTTTAGTTGGACTAGCCTATCTGTGAGTTGAGTCGACTTCTATCTGTAGTGAAATTAGTTTGAAATCAATGCAACCTTAGGATATTCGGATAGACACATTCTAACAAAATTGGCCCCCAGCGTCGTTGATTATTTCTGCTAGAAATGCGTCCGACAAAGATAGAGGTACAAAGTAGGACACAGTGGGATGCCGTTCGACACATAAAACAACCTTCACGCTGTATTCAGTGAAGACATGTTTGTCTTTCCACATAGGATAACTCGTGTGCGCTAGTGAGGCAACGATTGGGCCTCGACCACATCTGTCACAGTAGTCATGACTCCAACTAACTGGACAAACTGGTGCTTGGATATTAAAACAGAGCTTGAGACGAATTTTATGAGAATGGCCTGAACGAGCAGAAATTCTTCAGCGCAAATGCTACTTCCTCGATGCGCTTGAATCCCAAAGTTCCTTGGCACTTAATTTATCCAGTTGGCCGAATATTGCACAAAAACCTCGCTTTTTCAATTGCCTACCCTGTACTT
This sequence comes from Clonorchis sinensis, assembly GCA_003604175.2. Lineage (NCBI taxonomy): Eukaryota > Metazoa > Platyhelminthes > Trematoda > Opisthorchiida > Opisthorchiidae > Clonorchis > Clonorchis sinensis. The sequence goes on from CM030369.1 coordinate 201,621,722, forward strand.
TTCATGGCTGCACATCGAGAACCACCGGGTAGAGCGTTCCTTGTCCAGCTTCAAAATCGAGATAAAGCCGACACTGCACTGTGTACTCTCATACACAGCTTAGTCAGACGTATCAGTGACATCAAAACACAACACAGATAAGAGGTTCCTTGTCGTAAAAACGAGCTGGTAAGAGACTATGTGGAAAGGCCTTTTTCATAGGTAGAACTCCGGAAGATGTTAACACGCAACATTTAATTGTCCCTTCCTCCAGTTAGATACGTTGTGTTTTAGTTCGCGCGCTACGGTGAACATGACCAACACATTTCCCGCTCCCTTTCTGTCGTCTTTGTTTAGGTTTCCTGGACGATCCTGCGGAACAGTTGAAACAACTGGTGCATCGTAATCTGCTTATGCATGATGTTTATTCGAAGCCGTACGATCCCGAACTCATTGCGAAGCAAGTGACCAACTCTCATACGGTAAACCATTGTTGAATGCACTGCATTTATCAGCTGCAGTTTTCAGTTACTTCTCCAATGTTACATGTCAGTCGTTTTGTATAACAGCACTCGATATCGGTTGGTTTCTTACGTGGCATTCATGATGCAGTTTGTTACGTGCAAATTCACTGAACACGGCCTCTGTAGAAAGCTGACCTACTTCCCCTAAAGCTTCTCAAGGGAAATCGGGTCAAAAACTAAATCGGCACCCAAAGTAATTGGTGAAAGAGCGTTAAATCAAATCGTTCACAACAGGACGGTGTGGCCCAAAGGTGTTCACATTTTGAGAACAAAAATGAACCATGAACTTCTATGGTTCTTTCCATTCTTCAAAACTTCTCGACATAACAAGTTTATCATTGTTTCAATATCGTCTGCCCTGAGTCCTATTTTTAACCTGGCGGGATGAGGTTTCGAGCTTCAATAAACACTGGAAGATGTCCAGTTTGAGAATATCGTGAAACCCTGGCTATTGAGCGCTCTGTATCCCACACGGAATAGCTACCTGTGCTAGCATATCTCCTCAGGTTTTCGTGTAACGCCTCTACACATGGGAGTGGTTATACCCCAGCAAGCCGACCCATCACTCAAGCTAAACTAGATAAATGTAGCCGGGGACTCGAACCCATTGACGGGCTTCAGTGGTGAGCATGTGGAAGCGATCAAGATTTAGCGAATTCATTTGGGTCGGACAACCGATTATGGCTACTTCACTTACCGGCTCACCATACTTCTTCTGCCTTGTAGATCGCAGATGGCTGTTCAACTGTGTAGTCTCGAAAAAAACACCGAGTGACAGTATGGACACCACTTGTGTCGTACCATCACGGTGCTCCATGGGCAGCCATGATGCTACGGTACAAGTGTTTTTTTTCGAAGGTACACTTGAACGGCCATGTGTGTTCTGCAAGGCCAGGTATATTCATCTAGTTGACCAACTGCTTTTGCGTCATCAGTTGGGAACGGCCGTTGGCCACTGGGTGGATTCGCTATACTTTACACCATCAAACTAACCATAGTTTTTGGACCAAAATGGCCCCATGCATGTGGGCCCTCGAAAGCATATCTCCGAGGGACAGTAAAAATAATTCAATTCAAAGGACTTCGGAAAGAAACTTTTGTGTTTGTTTTAGGCGCAATTTCGCTCCAAAACAGCCTTACCTCTCGCAATAATGCGCTGCAACGGCCAATAGGCTCATGTAGGATGTGATTGGCCAGAAGTACGGGCCGCTTCCGATCCAGCTTCAAGGTGAGATCTGATTGGTCGAAAGTGTGAACCCAACAGCCAATTATGGCCCAGCATCCAATAGGTGCCGTTTGCCAATACCTCATCCAGAGGACCTCCGAATTCCCGGAATGTTGTCGTTACGTTCACCGTACACGGGTGTTTGACCTGTTTTGGGTTCTGTTGAAAACACTACCTTGAGAGGACCGGACGGAGAACTAAGCTGAGGAGCTACCGTTATTACATTTGACGTTTGAAAGCGTTACATATTCTACCACTAGGCGATTTAAGTGAGGTGAGGCTATCATATTAAGTGGAAAGCGGTTCACACGTATGTTAGACAGCGACAGCGATCCTGGTTATTTTTAGTCACGTCATACGCTCATTTTCAGTGCGACCATCCGCACTTATCGTTGGAACAGGCACATGCTTGTTGGTTTTTTAAATTTACTGGTTTACAGGTCATATCAATAAGGCTTCTGTATGGGAGTCATACTGCAATCTTGCCCTTCTGACCAAGGAAATCACTGACACTTGCGGTATGTAGCCCAGAAACGGTGTTCCGGGTGTCAGATGCTGGCTAGCGAGGAAAAACGGTATGACGGGGTTGCAGTGGAAATTTTCTGAGGTAGCTGAAAAGCGCCGATAACTGAGGCTACCGTCATACTGAACGCCGACACTAAGGAAATACACTGTATAGTTCTCCCTCTATCTAATAACCTTCTATAGCACCCTCTTTCCAATACCACCAAGGGAGATGGACTGTCTGTTCTCGTAGTGAACACCTTTCTAAGCCACAATATAGAGGGAGTTTCTTGCACCTCCATTGATGTATCGAACCAAAACGTGGTGTAAGATCCACGTTTTACCTTACGCCCACAAAGCATGATCTTTTCAGTCTTTCCACTCGGTCGTTCTTGCTCTCCCCTCTCCCAGGTGAACTGCGCCAGGTCGTTTGTTGATGAAGCGCGCCGAATTTTTGAAGAAGACTCGCTCACCACTTTCACAAAAGTAGACTCGAACCCATTGACGGGCTTCAGTGGTGAGCATGTGGAAGCGATCAAGATTTAGCGAATTCATTTGGGTCGGACAACCGATTATGGCTACTTCACTTACCGGCTCACCATACTTCTTCTGCCTTGTAGATCGCAGATGGCTGTTCAACTGTGTAGTCTCGAAAAAAACACCGAGTGACAGTATGGACACCACTTGTGTCGTACCATCACGGTGCTCCATGGGCAGCCATGATGCTACGGTACAAGTGTTTTTTTTCGAAGGTACACTTGAACGGCCATGTGTGTTCTGCAAGGCCAGGTATATTCATCTAGTTGACCAACTGCTTTTGCGTCATCAGTTGGGAACGGCCGTTGGCCACTGGGTGGATTCGCTATACTTTACACCATCAAACTAACCATAGTTTTTGGACCAAAATGGCCCCATGCATGTGGGCCCTCGAAAGCATATCTCCGAGGGACAGTAAAAATAATTCAATTCAAAGGACTTCGGAAAGAAACTTTTGTGTTTGTTTTAGGCGCAATTTCGCTCCAAAACAGCCTTACCTCTCGCAATAATGCGCTGCAACGGCCAATAGGCTCATGTAGGATGTGATTGGCCAGAAGTACGGGCCGCTTCCGATCCAGCTTCAAGGTGAGATCTGATTGGTCGAAAGTGTGAACCCAACAGCCAATTATGGCCCAGCATCCAATAGGTGCCGTTTGCCAATACCTCATCCAGAGGACCTCCGAATTCCCGGAATGTTGTCGTTACGTTCACCGTACACGGGTGTTTGACCTGTTTTGGGTTCTGTTGAAAACACTACCTTGAGAGGACCGGACGGAGAACTAAGCTGAGGAGCTACCGTTATTACATTTGACGTTTGAAAGCGTTACATATTCTACCACTAGGCGATTTAAGTGAGGTGAGGCTATCATATTAAGTGGAAAGCGGTTCACACGTATGTTAGACAGCGACAGCGATCCTGGTTATTTTTAGTCACGTCATACGCTCATTTTCAGTGCGACCATCCGCACTTATCGTTGGAACAGGCACATGCTTGTTGGTTTTTTAAATTTACTGGTTTACAGGTCATATCAATAAGGCTTCTGTATGGGAGTCATACTGCAATCTTGCCCTTCTGACCAAGGAAATCACTGACACTTGCGGTATGTAGCCCAGAAACGGTGTTCCGGGTGTCAGATGCTGGCTAGCGAGGAAAAACGGTATAACGGGGTTGCAGTGGAAATTTTCTGAGGTAGCTGAAAAGCGCCGATAACTGAGGCTACCGTCATACTGAACGCCGACACTAAGGAAATACACTGTATAGTTCTCCCTCTATCTAATAACCTTCTATAGCACCCTCTTTCCAATACCACCAAGGGAGATGGACTGTCTGTTCTCGTAGTGAACACCTTTCTAAGCCACAATATAGAGGGAGTTTCTTGCACCTCCATTGATGTATCGAACCAAAACGTGGTGTAAGATCCACGTTTTACCTTACGCCCACAAAGCATGATCTTTTCAGTCTTTCCACTCGGTCGTTCTTGCTCTCCCCTCTCCCAGGTGAACTGCGCCAGGTCGTTTGTTGATGAAGCGCGCCGAATTTTTGAAGAAGACTCGCTCACCACTTTCACAAAAGTAGACTTGTTTCTGAATGACCGTCTGACCGAACAAATGTCTGCATTATTAACACCGTTGGTGAGTTGGCATGCGTTTTCCGCCAAGTCCTCCATAGTTTTGTCAGACGTATATCCCTTTCTGACGTTGGTATTCACTGATAGTGCCTTGCATTTCTCAACCGGTCTCCTTATCGGTCACTCATTCCCCGTTGCTTCTTATATCGTTTATTCTTCTTTACAATTCTGCGGTAAGAAAGGCGCATTACTCCTTGTTGACCCCAGTCCTCGACCGCCGCTCCGGCGTTCATAGTATACTCCTGCCTACCGGAACTCTTTATAACACCGCCTTCGCTCTAGGACGCCTTCTAACTTTTACAGAAGTTATTTAAGCTGTAACTCCTATGTCCCTCGTTATTCATCGACCAACTGCCAAAACCGTAGGCATAACTCCTAATTTCTGTCGGACATGCATAGCTGCAGCATAGTCTGTCCTACGTTGATACTGTGACTCCATTATCTGGTAATACCCGGGAACTGGGTGACCATGTGGATCCTGATCACAGTGCGCGACATCAAGTCACTAGGTATCAGCCCACAGTCGAACACCACTCTGGAATTACTTTGGCGACCGCCTTATTCTGAGCACTCCTCTGAATGCCACTTTCTCCGAAAATCACTTGAACTGCTTCACTCGCATCAGCCCACAGAAGTGGGCTTCCAAGATTCCTTCAGATTCTCTAAATTTGCATGGGGCAGTGATAATTGAACAGCTTCCGTTTCTTTGATACTGCGGACGCTACCGAAGTACTAAGGCAGAACAGTAACAGAACAGAAGTATTAAGGCAGAACAGTGGCTTCACCGCCCTACCAATATGCCAAACAGCAATAGATCCGACCCAGGAACACGAAGCTAGTCAATCGCATTACCTTTAACATATTGACTGACTGTCGAATACCTTATCATCAGTGCTGATGAGGATTTGTACAACGAATGATTCCGTGATACGGCTTAGTATGAGAAGTGGAAGGAAGCACCTGAAGCCAGGATACGACTCCTTGAGGAATAGGATTTCAGCGTCCGTTTAGCAAGTTGCTGGAAATCAGGCAAGAGCCGAGAGAGAGAACTTTTTCAACTGAGTTCTGTAAAAATACTTAGTCTATCAAATTTGGATTCAAGCCATTCAATTCGAAATTTAACGGCTCGGTTCAATTTGACAACCGTGTACCTGTGTGTGGTGATTAGGATCGCCGCAGCGATTTTGGCATTCATTTCTTCGGCAATGCTGTCATCTGATGTGATGTAAGGTAAATCCCACTTCATCCAGGACTCAGACGTAGCCCTGCTTGGTTTTCACGACTTTGCCGCTCATGAATACTAGTAGGCCTGTATAGGATGATGCCTGTGACTCATCTGAAACAACGGTCGCTAAACTGATTCTCACTTTCATATAATGTCCTTTTTAAAAGGAACAGCACTCGATTCTGAGTCGAATTTCACTGTACCAGCACCCTGTTGTCCGCATTTCTGTCCCAAGTCGGTAGTCGTGAGCATCACACAGAATTTCTACGTGGCGTTCCGTTGAGGACTATTTCATTGGCAAACGAATCCCCTCAAAATACCACTTTAATTTTTGTGAGACCAAGTGGAATTTGTTTCTTAAATTCGAGGCCGCAGTCACCCCGTAGGGACAAAGTTTTCCTAGATATGTACTGACTGCCAGAATATATGAAGTCTCTTATAATCTCATCATGCTTGAGTAAGTACTTTGCGACCAGAGTTGTCTGAATTGAGAGCTCTCCAAAGGTCTATTTCCAAACCATGGTTCTTCTTCTGTGTAAGAAAATTCTATCTGAGCAGTACGTTTGGAAACTAAGCCATTTTAACCGTTCCAAACATTTTTACTCTGTGAAAACGTCACTCTTTGTATGAATCAAGATGAAGGTAATGATTTTGCGACTCAATTTTCTGCGGTCTGAATCGCCTACGAATCGAGCAGGAAATACCCTGCCTCCGCACCACAACCCTCAAGTGTGGACAAAACAACCACCGTACGAGGTGTTGACAGACATGGCAAGTGATGGTTTGTGTTTGTAGAAACCGCGTCGTTTGTTCAATCTTCCAAGTGACAGCATGCTTTTTTACTGAGGCTTCTCTACTCTCTGTTTGTGTCTTACCGAAGAGGCCGAGATTGCGCGTCTTAGCGTACTAGGTCAGAGCAACAAGAAAATTGCGAGTGAATATGGTTTTGGCCATCGTCAAAACAGAAAATACATCAAGGAATCATTGCGTAAAGGTTCCTGTGAGAAAGGGTTTCCTCCCATAATTAGATGAAAAGCTTAGAAAGCGGTTTGTCTAACCTGAAGAAGAGAGTAAGCCATATCCTATGCAGCTTTATGATGTCTCCGTAATAATTACACTGCGTTCGTTCAATTGCCTTGCCCGTTTGTACATTCCTTGTCTAAACTAATCACCATCATTATCAGCTGTAAGAACCGCGTACTTGTCGTACAGTGGTTGTAGCTGCTTGGGGGAAACACTTTACTGAAACACTTTACTCCTATGTTAGACCGCCTTATAGCACGATTACTCGTAGTACGGGGTCTCGCTGCTCTTGGTCTGACTGCTCCCGTTTGGCCTTCCTGGCATGGTTGTACCTTGTTCCAGCCAGTGTAGTCCGCGGGATCATTGCAACGCTCAAGCATGACTACCACGTCAAGGTGGTAGCTTTCGGTCGGGGTCTAAACTAATAGTGGCTGAGAAAAACTAATTTTCCTGGTCCCATTAAATTCCGAATTCATTTTTAGCTAGACCTCAACTAAGCCATATCTCAAAGCCTGAAGCAGTTTAGGTGCCGTTCCTCTCTCTTTTTTTATAGAGGTAGTGCACTGAATTATCCGATTACTACAATCTTCAGAGGCTGGTGTTTGTGACACTTCGGATGAGTTCTTGTAGCTACATTTTTTCGGGTGGCTGCGCAGTTTGTGTGTATTTTTGACGAGTACTTCAGGGTTGCGTGTTTATACTAAGTCTGCCAAGTGGCATCTGTATTCTTTCTGGTTATCTTTTGGAATCATGAGCAATGATATTCCGTACGAAATTTGCCCCTCTGTTGTGAGGGAATTCTGTACTATGTTAGTCTTGACATTACGTACTCGTTCTGCACAGCCTATTTTCTTGGAGTCATGCATCATCCACCAGCTCATTGTTCTGACACCCCGTTCAGGCATTCGATGTATCGGAAGCAGATTGTTTGACAGCGGCTTTGAATCTACCGGATGAATTCACCAACACGGATCCTAAAAACATCCAAAAATTGGTCGAAAGTTTGATGCAATGTCTACTCCGCGAAGGATGGATCTATCCTGCAACTGAACCTATCGGTGGACATGCTGCTTTTCACGTGCGTTTCTTTACTGTTCTCTTGCAACGGCGCCTTTTCAGAGAATATGCAAGGGCTGGAGATGAATTAGTGGTTAGAACCGAATTTACTGTCCGAAAGGTCAGTGATTCGAACCCGAACTCTGCCTCTCGACTTCCCCTGTCTAGGCTTGGGCAACCTGGCAGTATCCCAGCCCTCCTGCTTCCTTCGGGTGGCATGGCAGCTAGACACCGAAAGGGCTTCCGTACCGATCAAGAAACAGCTAAACCGTGCACCGAGGCCTCATTATAAGTTGACGTAACCGCATAGAAAGAAACCCGCACTCAATACTTTGAAGTCCCCCCAACAGTTTCTCTCGTTTCCTAGTGTCTGAGCGCTCTGAATGAGACAGGCACTGATAGCATTACACTGTTGAACCGTAGTTTTCGTGACATATTATGGTCAGACTACCACAGTTTGATGTAGCGCAACTACAAAATCATGCGTTGGTGCACATCATCGAGTATACTGAGGTAGGGTTTTCATATGCTGTGAAATACTGAAAGTCGCATAGTTCATTGTTTATCTACAGGCAGTAATTTTCCAAATCCCCTCTTGGTTTCGAATGTTCAGGGCTTCCACTCGACATTTCCGCATCACTATCGGGATTGGATCCGCCGGTCAGCGATGGTTTAGCCACTGTTGTATTAGGTTAGCCACGACCCCTTGCTAACTTCCGATACCGATGTCAACCGGAAAAACTAACACTGGTTGCCAAACACGCAAAGATTGATTGAGAGCCACCGATCGGCCTAATCATGGTAGCATAACAATCGGCACCAGTCCCAGTACTTCTACAATACTCCTATTTTCCCCGTCTACTGCGGAATACCGGCTTTCCCCGAATCACCATAAAAGTTGCAGATGCCCTTAACGAACGTCTGCTGTCTTGTATGGAAATGTGTTCTCATTAGTAGCTCGGGCTTTGATTGTACTCGACACACTGCAGCCCATTCGATTGGTCTGAACATTGTGCCTCAAAGTGCTTCAAACATGTATGGGTAGCCGTTTGTCAGGCCGCTATTTCAAGGCTTAGATTTCCCGAATATTTGAAATCAAGAATGCAGTCGTAATAGTGCAATTGCGGTCGTCAGCAGATTCGATCTCCGTTCCTCAACTGACATTAGGTGAGCTGCTTCGGAGTGCGTTCATCCGATGTTCCTCTTGTGCGACCTAACCAATGTGGCTGATGACGCATCAGGGTTACTTCACTTCTGCTGGTCCTGATTCGTTTGGGACCTCAAATGTTCCAGTTGCAGTTCGTTTCTTTGAATCTAATGGAGGCATCACGTGTCCTCGGTAGAGGGTCCGTACAGCGGTGTAGATGATACAACGACCCGGCATCCTGCAACCTTGCTGTCCATGCGCAGATCTTGTTTGCTCTAAACGCATCCATGTGAGTGAGCTAGTTCAGTACCAGCTTTTACAATCCGAGCCTTTATTTCTGTTTGGATTGTCAAGCCTGTAGTAGAAACGCGCACAACATGCAGCCAACAATTTAGCTGCAGAATGTTTGTTGTTGTGAATCCGGGATGGGTAATAAAAGACGTTTTAGAACCATCTGTTTTTATACCAAAGATGAATGCTAACGAGGCACACTTATGAGTGTTTCACTGCCATCTTGGACCTTCAGGACAGTAAATCCGCGCCTTAACCACTGAGTCATCTTGCCCCACTTACTGCTCACAGTTAACGCCTACTCTCTTTATTCTTTTCTGTTACAGACCACGCTCAGCAAGCCAAATATAGTGCAACATGTTTGCGATGCCATCGCCGCGTGCCAACTGAACGCAACAAGTAGGTGGTCGCTGTGAATAGTATGGTGCTTCGATACTTTGGACAGCAAGACCACAACGAATTATGTGGTTTTGATCACAGCGTTATCGGTAATTTACCTCACTTGGAGATGGCTTTCTTCCTTACGAGGACGCGTCGGATCCAATAGTGTACGAGACTACGACCGTTGTCCCCCAGCGTATTTCGGCTCATAAAAATCTCTCGATCGTCACATTAATGTGCGACTTAGTTTCGTTGCCTTCGCCTACCATCGACTTCGCCGTGTCAGGTTTTGTTATAAGACAGTTTTGATGGATAGTAATCGCCACCAGTATATTCTCAGGCATGGTACTCTTTTGTTTACTCAAAAAGATTCGTATTTAGTTCTCTAACCAATGTGCTACAGAAATCGAAGACGCTAGATATAGCCAACGTTCATATGTGTGCAGCAAAATATTCCTACGCAACTCACAGACCCGCTGTGAGAATGAAGTGAAATCAGTGAAGTAGCTGGCATCTTCAAAACGACCGCCCCCCTCCCGACCGATAGTAGAATTCAATCTGTCCACGTACAAGACTTGTTGACTTATGTCAGACCTAGACATACGTTAGGAGTTGAAAGGTCTTCAGAATATCACATTTTGTCGTCTGCGAACTTTACTATCCTTCGCTTCGCACCAATTGGTCATTGCCAACTCATTTGCTAGACCACATCTCTCATAAGGCTGAAGTCCTCAAATCTCAACTAGACTCTCTTAAGATGCTCTAGGCGCTATTCCTGTTAGAACTTGGAATACTGCCGTTCGCTACGGGTGAACGATTAGTAGTCTCAGCTACTTGGAAGTAAGCTGGATGTAGCGCCTCTCATCTCCCATTCACGCAGTTTCTGTCACGTGATCTTCTGTTGGCCAGATCCTCATAAGGTAAATTCTCAGAGAAAAGTCTGTTTGATCTGGGATGTCTTGCTTTATGAGCAGTTCACTCAAATTGTTAGGTTGTTAAGGGTTTGTAAACATAATGAGTTCAGCGTCCTATCGGGAAGATTACTGGTTCGTGTCTTCCTGGAAATTCTAACAAGGACGCAACAGCCTTACAGTGTCTGGTCCACATTCGGAATTAGATTCAGACTCGCAACTCCAAGTCGCTGCAGGGAAAATACGGGTCTCCCTTTCACAGCAACTTAGTTTTCTAATCGCTATGTAACGCGCTACGATTTTTAGTTCTAGTAGGAGCTGAGGTTGATCGGACTACGCCCGTCTGATGAGCCTCAAGAAGTGCGAACTGACAAGCTTTCGTCAACTCGATAGTTAGTCTTGCGTCAAGGAGAATACGCTCTCAAAGTGACACATGGCATGGATGTTGGAGTATCAGTTGGCAAAAGAATTCCCAGACTGCCTAAATCACTAGGAGTTGAACTACCACTCATCCCATCCAGTCCTTGTATGATGGCTTTTTCGAAACCGGCTACAGCCTCCTTTTTCCATAAAATCTGCTTAAAGATACTCATGATGAGAGTCAACCACCGACCATTCAAAAGTGATAGTCTCTGAGAAGTGGCCCCTTCAGAAAGATAGAACTACACATTCACCAGTGAAAACCGCTCTTGCCCTTATGTAGAGGCCTGATTAGGGCCATTGTTACGAATGAAACCAAAACGAATCTTTTCGTCTCAAACGAACTCATCGCGTTGATCATTCATCTGTTACCATATCACAGGTGTTTCTGCTACAAGTATATTTCCCTACTCACAGTTCAGTGTTTGCTAGTTTATTAGAGGAAATCCATTTTCTAAGCGGGAGGACTCGTGAATTCGTCAGGAGTTATGCGACTAAAGAAGGCTGACCACTTCTGGTGCCTTTTGGAATTGGTCTGCCTGGTCTCTGGCTTCCGTTAACTGACATAACACCGAAGACTTTTCTAAAGGCGCTACTGTCACTGACGTATGCTGACTACCTTTCGAGGGGCGACCTCGAAGATGGTGTTCCCTTCGTCAGTACACATTGTAATCCATACATACGCCCTTTTTCCAGCACCACTAGTCCTGATTGTTTTCCTTTTTCTGCAGGAGACATTTTCAACCGTTGTTCACTGACCTTTCCTAAAGCAATTACACCGACTTTCCCTACCGTTTTGGCCCAGATCAGTCAAATATTCGGTATGCTACACGAGAGTGGGTCTTTTTTTTACTTCAAGGACAGTCACATTATAACCACCGGCGACGTCATCGACAGCAATATCGATGTTTATACTGGGGCGTCACCACCGCACGACCACAAAGTTTGTTTGCTCTTATGGCGAAAAAGAAAACAGCAGATAAAGGAGGCGCTAGCTTCTGGCCTACCGCAATTATTCGGAAATGCTTACATCTCCAGTCGCTCAATCAGACATTCTGGACATAAACTGACAGCACGAACGCCACTGGTATCGGTTAGCAGACAGCCAAGAGCGGGGTGATCACAACACCAAAAATACCTAAATTCTTAGTAGCCTCTTTCTCATTATTATGCTAAATCACACGTTACCAATTCGCAGTTGACGCTCTTCTGGGGTAGACGTAAAGAACACCACAGTCGAAATAACTGTTTTCACTCAACTCCACTGGCTGCACGAAAAACCCGTGTCAACAGCCCACTGATCATGCCACACGAACGTAACGACGTTGCTGGATAGGATTGCCTGTGCGCGTAGCAACACGTAATTTGACCTGGCTAACTACGCCGATGCAATCGTGTGGATGGTCAGCTAACATAAGTAACAGTGGGAGTAGAATCAAGCTTGGAGTTTTCAATTTGTTGGTCGGACGAACTGCAGTCTCGAACATTGTTACGGCCGCTGCTAGTCTGTAAAGACACCGTGTTGCGCAAATCCACTTTTCGTGTGATGTATTTGTGCTTTTTACCCAATAACCAATACTGCTTACTATGCTTGATTTCGTTTGCATTTGAGAACTGAAAACCCTCGATGCTTCTAATCGTGAGTTAAATTTCTTGTTGTCTGGCGTCAGAGACGGTGCTAACTCACTTAGAGTGCTCGCGAAATCCCATCTCACTGGAAGCAGTAAAAGCCTGGAGTACATCAGTTTCGGTGGGGTGGGGTCTTGAACTAGAGTGCCTTAACTTGTGAACTGAACAAATCGGCCATAGTGAACCACACTCAAAAACTTTTTGGATTGCAGTTGCTTTCAACACCAGTCTCTGTAATTCAGAAAACTTTTCTTGAAGGAACTCGTTCTTAGCTGGCATTTAGGAAATCATGACCAGTTGCTTTCAACACCAGTCTCTCTAATTCAGAAAACTTTTCTTGAAGGAACTACGTTCTTAGCTGGCATTTAGGAAATCATGAGAGGGTTGATAGTCGCCAAACGGATCATTCCAGGAGCCTCATACATTTCCACCATCTAACACTTCCATCGTAACCATCCTTTTTACCACTACGACCATGTTCTGCATGACTGCGTGATAGGTTTCCCTAAGCTTACGATTGAATTTACTTAGTCCTTAATACAGAAGGAGTCATCACCATCACGAATGAACCATAAGTAAATTCTGTTGGTTAACCGCCAGCCATACAGCCATGGGGGTGAATGCTGTAGTAAAAAGTGATAGTGACTGTTCACAAAGAGTCCTATTTCCCTGGAAAAAAAACAGCTGAGAAAGTTGAGGGTATTTGTACGCATCTGAACATCATGTTGAGTAAGACGCCATGAGCGGATTCACTCTGTAACTTTTTCACATTTCAGCACCAATCCGGATAAGAGGTGTTAACATGCCTCTCGCTTAGATTGGCTGCGTGCCGTAGCCCCATGAGTTCCCAGCAATGTGCAAGGAGACTCATGTAGATCTCAGCAAAGAAGGTCCCCTAACGCTCAACTGATCACTAGGAGCTTTCAGTTCTCGCAAAGAATACTGTATGTGGTCGTGAAAACATGTTTCTACGGTATCTGTACTCAATTTATACCGAATTGAAGTGTCTGTGGGGCATGGATCACGAAACACACCTTGTTGAACTGCGGCATTTATTTTGATGTTTTGGTTATTTTCGAGACGTGGGAAATTCGCCCCGTACGAGCAAGACACTCCAGACAATTTCGTTTCTTTTCCGTCCCTGTAGATACACAAGAATCGGGAGTGTCTGAGTCCGCCATTTTGAAGTTTCTTCGTCGAGCGCGTCCCAGGGAATATTACCGGCTGACACTTCCTGCTCTTGGTCGTGTGTTGAATGTGTTAGAAGGCGAAAGTAAGATCTATCAGACAAAGCGAGGACAATATAAACTTTCCTAACAGACATCGTTACGTCATCAACAGTGCCTTGTCTTCAATGTATGTACAGTTTTCAGTCATTCTTTCCTACTCATTTTCGCGATCCAATAAAGTTTGTCGTATGGAAGGCTCCGTTTGCTTTGATCCCGTTATAATAGGATATTGTGCATGGAATACTACTAGGAACACCCCAGTTTCCTCCGATTTCTGAAGCACTCGAAAACGTAGGATTGTGGAAATTGGTATGTTATAACTGAAATCATTACGGGGAAGAAGGAGAGAACGGGAAAACTGTGGGGGGGGAATAACTAAACGCAAGACAACAGGCAGGAAGGGTCGACTGGTTCCAGTAGAAGCGAAGGTCAAGTGGATAGATCATCAGAACCGTGGATGGCGTCACTGGCGGGATCACGAACGTCCTCTTGTCGTTGACTTTCAGGGGTACGTTCACACAATCCAAGATGTCAGCTTTCTACTATTTCACTTTGTTTACTGTATGGAAGAATAGTCGTTAGTGTGAACAACTATGGCGTCAAAGTGGTGTATCTCAAAGTGGTGAATCTCAAGGGACGTGTATATCAAGCTACAGTGCGGGCTGTTCTGTTGTATGGCTGTGAGACTTGGCCTGTTCGATCAGCGGAACTGAGACGTATTCAGGTGTTCGACAATCGTTGTCTCAGAACCATAGCTTGTGTGGGTTGGTGTCGGAGAATCCGTAACGAGGCAATTAGAAAGCGAGTTTTGGGTTGTGCAACGGGTACTTCCATTAAAGAATGTGTCCAGCACCAGAAGCTGCGTTGGTTGGGACATGTGTTGTGTGTGTCGAACCATCGTTTGCCGAAGAGAGCACTGTTTTCCATGCCCAGTTCAGAGTGGCGGAAGCAGAGAGGTGGTCAACCCTTGACCTGGCAGAGGTGCATGAAGGAAATCACGAAACGTTTGTTTGCTGTCGGCGCTACTCGCCTTCCAGGATGGGGACCGCGTGATCCCGACTGCGCCTGGTGGGAGACACTGCAAGTTATTTTTGCTAATCGATGTCAGTGGCGTTCTTGTTGTCAGTTTCTATCCAGATTGCCTGAATGAGTGTTTGGAGGTATAGGCATCTCGGAATGATTGTAGTAGGGCAGCAGTAAGTCTCTTCCCCGTCCACCTTTATTCTTTTCTTCAGAATAAGGCTTTCAAATAAATCATGGTTGTACGGCAGCGAAACATCGGTGTTGAACACTGATGTCATGCTGTCGATGATGATGATTATGATGACGATCTAGAGAGCTGAAAATTCTTCGGTCAGACTAAAAACCCTTTGTTACGTAACAATAGCCATGATTTGGTGAGTCGCCGCATTGTTTTGATGGAAAACCGCGGACCTTAACCGATTTTCTGGATTCGAATACTGCATCAAACCGGTCAAGGTTCTTATGGGTGAATCAGCTGTTTCCCATCCAGAATTGCGAACATCCGACCTTACACCAGCATCATGAGCTGGACCAACTTGCCACCAGCCATGGTGCTCAACGAACCATAGAACGAAGAATGGAATAACTGCAACAAGTAGGATAGGGAAAGAATAAGGGAATTTTCCTTTGTGTTTGTTCTTCATACATGTAGTTTTGTTTTTTTCTCGTTTACTAATGTGATCGGTCGCGATGTGAGTAATCCCACCACTGAGACATACCCTCACGCTTCCAGCCAATGGTAATCTGAAAACCGGTTTGATTTGCTAGTTAAGCAGTCGTTTTCATCACTCTTGTTTGGTTTTGCATCTCACTTTCAACCACACTTGGCGCAATGAAAGCACAGTATGCTAGATACTAGGTGGCTTTGGGAAAAACCTGTCCCATCCAACTCAATGGGTGTAGCTAAACCATGGTAGTGAAAGTGGGGCTCTCCGCGTCCAACAATATCCAATGTACGGAATCACTGCTGACACGTTTCTCCCAGATGCATGCGATTATACAAAGATAGCTATTTTCAAGCGTATACAGTAGGCGAACGTCATCTACACGGGGAGGTCAGGTTGTATAACAAAACGGCGCCCACCACGACACCAGTGGACTCTGGCCTTTTATAGAAGGGCGGATCTTCTCCTGCAGCCAATTCATATTCGGAGGCACGAGTTCTTGTCGTCTCTAGCGGCTAGCGATAAGGTGCTAGGCTGTTAAAGCTCGATGAATCGAATGTCCAGGCATTTTGGGGCTAATATGAGGGTCAATAAAAATCGATGTTCACATCGCCGTTCACTCTTATTTAAAGAGTCCTCCTGTCCTGATGCAGTTGTTTCGGTGAGTCCACACTAAAGAGGGGAAGCATCGGACTGGAGTTTCTCTCATATTATGAGTCCATATTCCTAGCCGTGCCTGCTTTTTACTTCCGGACATCCGGCATGCGAGGTGACCGTGTTACCACTATTCTACCAGTGCACACTGAACTACATCATGTGAACATTCGAACGTTGTCACGCTTCAGTGATATGATTGGTTTACTCAACACCTCGACGGTTCAGTAACTCTCCTAGTTGTGTCGATCGATCGCCCCGCCTGTCAGGACTACTGTTGAGTTCTAAATGGAGAAAAACTCAAGTCGGGTGCTCCCCGTTTGGTGGGAACTCACCAGAATAATTGTGCAAGAGCAGCAGAAGGACTACTCAAACGATAGTGATGTGGAGTTGAATTCCAGAAATCTCGTAACCACCTACAATAAGACGGAAATGTACATTGTGGCATCTAAAAAGAACCTCGAAAATGTGCAAACAAAACGGATTATATCGATTTGCAACACAGCTGAGCTAATTGTGTGAAAATTATGGGAGGGAGCAAGCGATTTGTGATGAACAATTGCCATGGTGCCACCATAAGCGGCTATCACAAATTGCGTTGTCTGATGTGTACACTGGAAGTAAATTATTTACAGTTCCGAGAAATACACATTTGCAAATCAATTTGGTTTTGCGAGAGACTCACCTGGAACCCAGCTGAATCTCCCGTTTTTTTATGTTTCCAGGCAACTACTCATAGGGTTGCTGATAGTGAATAGTGCATTACGTATATACATGTGTCGCGATATCTCGAACATCGTAGTAACTGAAACATTAGGCGGCCTGGTGCAGCACATTCAGTTGTCTGGAAACATCAAAAAACGGGAGATTCAGCTGGGTTCCAGATGAGTCTCTCGCAAAACCTAATTGGTTTGTATTTATCAAAATCAGTCCAATTTGGGTTCAATTAGAACATAAGGTTGGCGGAACCTCGGGGACTGTGCCTACCTGATGAGCCCCAAGAAGGGCGAAATCGGTCGTGGGCTGTCGAAGAATTTTCAGCAACCCTATGAGTAGTGCATTACGTATTTACAGTTCCGTTTCAACTAGAGCACACCATTAGTATACAAGCTATCCGATCTTGTGATTCGTTTATCAAATGTGTATTTGTCCCCTACTGACGAGGTCACTTTCCATCAAGCTGTGTAAGCCTGTGTGTAGTATTGTGATACTGGAGACATCAAGACTGGTTTGGACCACGATCCAACATTTGTGGCTCACAGTCGAGATCACTTTCCCATCCCCTTCTTGGCCACAACAAGATGCCTAACGGTCTACGGCGTTTCAATGTCACACAACAATTACCACGGTCTGTCATCATCGTTTACACCTCACTTATTCATGGGGAAAAATTTGTTGCTATTGCCATCGTCGCCGAGGGACTAGAATATCTACTCCAAAATAATCTGACAGAATTTCCGTTAAAAAAACTCAGTGTTGCAGAAACTCTATCCAAAACGACGGAATTGCGGAACAGAGTGAGGGTGGATCGATAGCAGTCCTGGTTAATGGACATGCATCCGGAACGTGGAAAATCTTGCTAATTCCGTGTACCAAACACTACTGATATGAGCGAGAAAACGCCGGTGACGCGTTTTTTTTTGGGATGAGAAAAGCAGAAACGTTGAGCATAGGTAAAGTAAAGGAGTCTGACTTATTGAATCTAGATCGAGTTTTCGCAAAACTTCCACGGTATTTATGCAACAGGCAAGGATGAACGGTGGGCGGAATGCTAAGGCTAGCATCGATTCAACTGACCAGTTCCAGTTGACTCGCTCAGTTTCGCTTGAAAACACAACTGCCCCCCAGGATGTATCTTTCTGTAGTTGAAGATGCATTTTTTCTCAGCAGTGGACAGCAATAATAATGACCTAATGAAGATCTGTACTGTTTACCGCCATGAAATATAATTGTACCGACTACTATTCACCACTGTCCCATTAAATTTCACCACGACGCAGTGAGGCTACTGCTGTCAATATGCTCTCGATCTCGGCGTGAAATCGGGGTAGTGACAGAACACCTCCATTCCAATCCCACTTTCGTCACGCTCAAATAGCGATAGGACGGTTCTGATTACGCCTCTACCGTAGGCGTTCAAGTCAACTGCGGTCAGCCTGCGCCCGAGGCAGCCGGAATACACAGTTCAAGAGTTTTGATTGCCCCATGCCTGTTGCAAGCAAGCTTTTAAGTAAGGTCTCGATTCTTCATTCACTACACAGCAGGGTTAAGGATACGAAATTCGCAGAGGTACGCATCACAGACCCCTCACGCCAATGCGTACAAATAAGGTGATTATGGGGCTTGTGAATACAAACAATCTGTGGATCACTGGAAGGACGTCGAGTAGCTTGGGCTTACGCAGACTTGTGTGAGCGAGTAATGACTGTCGTGGACTGAAGCAGCCCACGTGATAGGTTGGATTGGAGGGCTTGTGTTAGATTGAATTAGAAATGATGCTCCAATTGACGGAGAGTGTTGGTCAGGCTGAGGGAAATTGGGATGTGAAGTTGCCACAGATAACAAGAACTGGGGATGAGACCCACCAGACTTTGTTCGTTTTTTCAACCACGGACACGTAGGCTGAAATTGTCAAAACATCTGGATGCAAAGCCTGTACACTTATCGTATCCAGTTAAGTGATATGCCTGATCATATCGATAGGCGAGGATTGTATCCCGACAGTTTTCGAAGCTTGAACTTCGCTGTGGATCTCTAATGGAAGAGTGGCGAGATGGTTCAAGTGGTTAGAGCGCGAATTTACTGACCGAAAGGTCCGTGGTTCGAACCCGACCTCTGCCTCTCGACTTCCCTGTCTAGGCTTGGGCAACCTGGTAGTAGCCCAGCCCCCGTGCTTCCTTCGGGTGGCGTGGCAGCTAGGCACCGAAAGGGTGCTACAGCTGAACAGTCGATGTAAAAATGAACTGATGAGTTGAGTATGCTAAAATGTTTTCCATGATATTTGTTTGTCTTACGTCATTCTGGCCCGAAGAATTTGTGCAAGATGAGTTCGATCGGCCGTTTCCGTTGGTGGACACCAGTACGCAAGACCAGGATCTCTACGTGTATGACATCCAGTGACCGAATATATTGGACTTGATAGTAGCGAAGACTAATTTTTAGGTAGATTCCATTTGTTAAACAAAACCGAGAGAGTGGCCATTTAGTGAACGTTAAATCCCTCAACACGACCCGTCTCCTTGTGAGAGAGATGGTTATTCATTGTTAGTTTTTCGTGAACTAACTGGATGCACGTATTTTTACCAATCTGGGTGACTGTTACGCGGTCGTCGTTTTTACTTCATTCTGTAGCCTCGTATTCAGGCTAAGTGAACACCGAATGTGGATGTGACGCGAAATACTGTCAATGTTAGTGAGTTCTATGTCATTCCCCGTCCTGCTTAGATTCGTCCTCGGAGGTAAAATGAGAAACCGTTGGAGATAGGTAGAAACGTCCCAAAGAATGGACTGTCTTTTACGTTTCCAGTAAGGTTTAGTAATAGAGAGGCAACACTCTCTGCTTCACACAAACTAACTCCATCGCATGAAATGTCCCGTTGAACCGTAACACTTAAACCAATGGAAAGAAGGATGAGGTGTGTGATATTGACTAACCATATGTTTTCAGCCTTCATGACATTGTCGTGAGAGCTGAGTTATGAGTTCAACCCTTACTCCACTGGACTTATATTTCATGAAGTCATGAAGTATCAGTTGGCCATCCCTATTGATCAACAAACCAGTATGCTGCACCGTTCATAACAGCTCCATCCAGAAACCGCCGTGTCGATCATCAACACCATTATCAGAGCGAAATACGGGAGAATAACCTCTTCATCATTTCAGTCTAGTTTAAACACATCGCCCTCCACTTCTGCTGCACCCTCGTCCATAGGATGCTGTCTCATATTCCGTGAAATGACAGCATCTGCCACTATCTTGTTGGAGAACACCTCAGGGGGGGGGGTGATTTAGTACAAAGAGAAACAAGATTTGGCGTGCACGTTCTAGACCTCAAAGGCACACTGGTGCATCTCATTCACACTGGATGTTTTCCAGGGGTAATACGGTACCCTGGGTTACACCAGTTGACCCATTGGATTTTGTCGAACGGATGTACAAGTAGACTGCGCGGCAGAACAGGGAAGAAATCAGCAAGCTTCACTTTGCGGCCTTTGTAACGCAACTTCATTACTGGAGGGTCTAGACATACTCACGCATGTGTGGGATAGTTGTCATGTCTTTTAAAGCACGAGAAAAATTAAAGGTGGCGATTTTGATGCTCGGTTCACATATTCGTAGCGTCCTGTAGCAAAATTTGCGCCTCATAATCGGTTAGCTATTACATTTCTTTGCAAATTCAACACTGTCCAGATTAGTTTCGTCATTGTTGCATTTAAGTTCTCCACGGCGCGGTGAATCACCTGATTTCAATGTGTTCTTTATCTTGGAAGGCAGCGGGCCAGCTCCCGTCCAAAGCCGACCCCCGTCACATTTGAATCACGCTAGGTCTGTTATGACCACACCTGCACTGCACGGTATATTTGATAGGTCTGGTCGTTTGCATAGCGGCAAACCTCGATTCTCCAACACCACATCCAGAGCTGTTGGGGCAGTTTTCTAGTCATCCGAGCCTATAATCTCAGCTGTACGCACGTACGCTTCTGTGTATGGGACGCCACGGGCGCTGCCTGCCTCCCCGGCATGTGGGTGTGCGACGGACAGGAACCTAAAGCTCCTGTCACTTGATTGTGACGGTGCAGTCGTGTGCGGCTATCCAAAATGCTCCGCGTGTCGGTTCGCCTTAGGGATGTGATAGACAGATGGCCTCAATTAGATCATACGGTAGGCTGACTTAGCAATGAATGCAGACAGACCTCCGCGCTCGCTAATCGTATGACCGACAGATCTTGATGGTTGGTATTTGCAACAGAGACGTGACAACAGACAGTCAGCTGTGTCAGTGTTACTGGAACTAAGGAAGACATCCGTTTGAACCGCAAGCTTTCCCGACAGCATGGGACATACAATCTGGTCGATTGCAGTTCCACGTTTGGCCGTCAGACGGACTGCGGCGTACGTTGACAATAAATTTAGACCATTATTGGAAAATGCGACAAATATTTCGTATTTTTTGGCAGAATATTAGGCTCTTTCGGAATACCTCCAATGTGGTTCGCCAGCGTCAAAGAATAATCGGTGAACAGTGTTCACATCTGTCAAGAAGCAAAAACCTTCCTGCCGAAATTCGGAAATTGTTGGTTCCTTCCATTGAACAAGTAAATCTTTGCAATGTGATTTATTAGATAATACGAAAAGTGAACAATTTAGTTACAGTCGGGGTTTTCATCATGTGTCTGTCTATGTCTACAGTCTATGCCTTTTTACGACGCTATCACCGGACACCATATGACCATCTATATATTAACGGAAGATTCCAACCACTGCAGATGCCATTGGCATACGGATTCGCCAGGTTGAAATTTATACTCAAAAGTGATTCGTACAGACGCTAGCGCTCAGGCGGCCGGCTAGTCAAGCGATATGGTCACATGACCAACCACGAGTTGGCCTATGCCCGCTGAATTTTCTGTTGAATGGGACTCCCTTGTATCTTATCGATTCTATGTATGTCCGAGTCCGATGAAAATATGTTGAGAAGGTACCGCGCGGTATCGTGAGCAGACAGGCTTTGATCATGGACAACGAAACAAATCGAGTTGCGACGAAACATGCCAGGGTAAGTTGCAACACCTGGACCGGTCTTCAGTTGATAAGGAGACGGTGCGATGCCTGAACATGAATCCTGTCAGTATGTTCATTTTTCACAGTCAAATTGACCTCTGAGGATAGGACTGGATACCAAGCGAAACTAGGACAAGAGATTAACAACCCGTCTTCCTCTGCAAGTGATCACTCACACGATTAGAATAGGTCGGCGGTGGCCTCAAGTTTGAACAGTCATCTACTCCCAAAGTAATGTTTCACGCGTCCCAAGCTAAGCATACACAGGAAATGGACGGTGACTTTTCGGCCCTAACTCTGGGTAATCATAACCCAAAGCAGTAAAAAACCGGTTTGTTTTCCGTCACTGGTCAGCCTTTCTTTTACGAAAAAGGGTCATACCAAAAGTATAGACGAATAACCTTCACTTTCCATAATAAGTTTTAAAGAGAGTTCGACTTCAAGAAATAGGATACCCAGTGAGTTTGATCAGGCCAAGTTGGCCGCGTGTACACAATACACCCGTGTCCTTACTTACGTGTTTTCTGACTTACTGTGAACTACAATACTGGCGAGGGTCTGACGAACCCATCTTACCAAATGTCTATCGGAAAGCTAGAGGAATTTACTGCTACTGAAGGTTCTTGGAACCAATACGTGGAACGGGTGAATTGTTACTTTCTTGCAAACGAGATCACAGACGACAAGCGGAAAGTGAACATACTTCTTACGATTTGTGGCTCGGCAACATACAGTTTGATACGCAGCTTGGTCTCTCCGGATTTACCAAATACGAAAACTTTTGACGATCTTGTGTCTATCGTTTCCAAGCATTACAACCCTAAACCTTCTGTTATCGCTCAACGATTCAAGTTCAATACAAGAGTACAAAAGGAAGGAGAATCCATTGCGGATTTTGTAGCGGAATTACGGAGCCTTACGGAGCACTGTGACTACGGAGATTTTCGAAACGATATGCTCAGAGATCGCTTAGTAGTTGGTGTGAGAAACGCTCGCATACAACAGTGTTTACTTGCTGATAGTAACTTAACTTTGGAAACGGCCTACGATACGGTGGCATTGGAAGCAGCAGAAAATAACGCAACCTTGTTACAATCTGTGCAACCTACCGTGACATCAGAGTCGGTGGATTCATCGTCTCAGGTGAATCGACTACAGCAATCGTCGAACAGAACACAGTTTAAGTGTTATCGTTGTGGAGGCCGTCACTCTCATCCGAAGGATTGCCGGCACACACAAACTGTTTGCAATCGCTGTAAGAAACGTGGCCACCTCGCGAAAGTGTGCCGCTCAGCACCAGCGTTCGAAACTAACGCTGCTGTTACGAATCAAGTTACAAGGTCAGAAATCCCGGAATACGTCCTTCATGCAGCTGCTCCACCAACCGTGTTCAACCGCCGTATCAAGTAGAACTACAGGTGAACAGTGCGCCAATGGTTTTTGAGCTGGATACGGGTAGTGCCGTAACACTATGCAGTGAAAAATCATGGCAAGACAACCTGGGACCGACCGTGAAAGATAAACTTCAGCAAGCCCCAGTGCGGCTTCGAACATATACAGGAGAAGAGGTGAAGTTGCTGGGGACGAAAAATGTGAATGTTTCATATAAGTGTCACGGTGAACGAAACCATATATATTGCTGAAGGAAATGGTCCAAACCTGTTAGGACGTGACTGGCTTCAACAACTACCCATACTTACGTTAAACCAGGTCTCGACACTCCCTGAGGTTCAGTCTCTTATCCGCAATTATGAAGAAGTATTTTCAGAGCCGAAGACTGGCAAGTTTTCCGGGGGAAAGGTGAATATATACGTTCCGCCGGGAACACAACCGCGATTCCTGAAGGCTCGCTCACTGCCCTACTTGATGCGTCCAAAGGTCGAAGAAGAACTTAACCGTTTGCAACGGGAAGGAATAATTCAAAGCACGGAGTTCTCGGAGTGGGCTACACCAATTGTGCCAATACTGAAACCGGACGGCACAGTTAGAATTTGCGGTGACTATAAAACTACGGTCAATGCCAGCACACCCCAGAACACTACCCATTGCCTAAAATCGAAGACGTCTACGCACAAATTGGCAAGAGCAAATATTTTTCAAAACTAGATTTAGCTCATGCTTACGAGCAACTGGAATTAACGGAGGAAGCGAAACCCGTTACAACCATCAGTACTCATAGAGGTCTGTTTATGTTTAATCGCCTTCCTTTTGGAATCCACTCCGCTCCATCCATATTTCAACGCACAATTGAAAACGTTATTGCAGGGATACCTAAAACGTTCGTCTATCTAGACGATATTCTGATAACCGGGTGTACCATGGAGGAGCATTTAAAGTCGTTGAAACTGGTACTTGATCGTTTGAAGGAGTGTGGACTACGAATAAAGAAAGAAAAGTGTGACTTCCTGGTGGATCATGTGGACTATTTGGGCTTCCGCATCAGTGCAGAGGGTTTGGCCCTCTAGCCGAGAAAATACGTCCCATATTAGAGGCACCGCAACCCAGGAACAAACATGAACTAAGATCTTTCTTGGGCATGGTTAATCACTATGCGAGGTTTATTCCGCAAGCCGCCACACTTTTCCACCCACTGAATTACTTGCTACGTCAAGGAGTTAGCTGGATTTGGAATCATGAACAAGAGAAGGCGTTTCAACAGGCGAAACGTGCCCTTACGAATCCTCCAGTGCTCACTCATTTCGATTCAACACAGCCCATTGTTCTCGCTTGTGATGCTTCACCATATGGTGTTGGAGCCGTGTTATCGCAGAAGGATAAATCGGACTTCTCAAACCAGTTGCTTACGCTTCAAGATCTTTGTCGCCTGCTGAGAGGAATTACGCACAAATCGATAAGGAGGCATTGGCGATTCTGTTCGGAGTAACACGTTTTCAGCACTACCTTTTCGGTCAAACGTTCGACATATTTACAGACCACAAGCCTCTACTTGGAATCCTCGGAGAAAATAAACCAATTCCTCAAATGACGTCGCCTAGAATGCAACGTTGGGCCTTAAAACTGGCATGCTATCGGTATCATTTGCGGTACGCTCCTGGACAAGGGAATCTCACGGCGGATGCCCTAAGTCGCCTGCCATTACGAGATGTACCATTACACACACCGAAACCAGCCGAGCTGGTAAATTTAATGACTTGGGTTGATGATTTGCCTATCACTGCGGCGGAAATACGACTAGAAACAAGAAAGGATCCAGAACTTTCACGAGTGCTTCGCTTCACTTCATACGGGTGGCCGGAGAATGTTGGAAGTGCACTAAGCGGATTCTATGAACGATCGTCGGAGCTAAGTGTAGAGGATGGATGTTTACTATGGGGAGCAAGAGTGATAATTCCGAGGCGCTACCGTCCGGACATTTTAAGGGAATTACATTCAGGCCATCCAGGTAACACGCGAATGAAGGCTTTAGCCAGACACTATGTCTGGTGGCCTGGTATCGATCACGATGTGGAAAGGATCGTGCAAAGGTGTGAAGCGTGTCAGCAAAGTAGGGCTTTGCCCGCAGCAGCGCCCATATCACCATGGCAGTGGCCGTCACGACCGTGGAGCCGCGTACACGTGGATTATTGTGGCCCTGTTGAAGGTTACATGATCCTGGTGATTGTCGATGCATATTCCAAGTGGATAGAAGCGGTGCCCACTAGAACTGCATCTAGTGCGTCGACCATGTCTATACTTCGCAGCATTTTTGCATCGCATGGTGTACCGGATACGATTGTTTCTGATAACGGCACGGCTTTTACCAGTGCGGAATTTCAACAGTTCCTGAGAACCAACGGGATTGAGCATGTTTTAACAGCACCATACCATCCCGCTTCTAACGGCTTGGCGGAACGCGCGGTGGCAACGGTGAAGAATGGATTGATGAAACAAAGCCCGGGTCCCCTACAAACAAGGTTGGACAAGTTTTTGCTGCAGTACAGAATTACGCCGCACACTACTACGGGCCAGGCTCCCTGCGAATTGCTAATGGGACGAAGACTTCGAACACGTCTGGATCTGCTGCGGCCGGATTTGGCGCTTAAGGTCAAACAACGGCAGTGTTCCATGAAGCAAAATGCAGATAAACACGCCCGACCTCGCACATTACGAGGTGGCGAGGAGGTTTACGTCAAACTTCAGCCTTCAGATAATGAATGGGTGCGTGGATGTGTGAAGTCGACAAATCGTAACCTTATTGACATGTTGTTAGAAGACGGCAGGATAATACGTCGTCATTTAGACCACATCAGAACTAGGAAGCATGGACCAGATGCGGAACAAACACTTGAGCCGACAGTGCAGGCGGACTCCGGACTGAAGCAAGAGAGTTTGGAAACAACCACAGATGCGTCAAGGTGCCTGCGCCGGTCGGCTAGGGAGTCAAGGCCGGTCGAACGTTATCAAGCTGGAGTTGGCTAAATCTAGCGGTGGAGGACTGTAGTAGCTGTGTCGGTGTGTCAGAGTTTGCGCGTGTGCGTGTCCGTTCGTCGTTCCCCATCGATCTGGCGTGTGACTTGAGTGGCTGATTTGGGTGCGTGTCCGATTGATTGGCTCGTGTGAGCGCTGTGGGTTGACTTGATATGTACTCAGTTGTTTGCTGACCCGCCTCGAAAGCGGACCAAGTTGGCCGCGTGTACACAATACACCCGTGTCCTTACTTACGTGTTTTCCTGACTTACTGTGAACTACAATAGGCCCTAACTCTGGGTAACCATAACCCAGAGCAGTAAAAAACCGGTTTGTTTTCCGTCACTGGTCAGCCTTTCTTTTACAAAAAAGTAATACCAAAGGTGTAAACGAATAACCTTCACTTTTCATAATAAGCTTTAAAGAGAGTTCGATCTCACCTATAAGAGCACAAAAAATACTACCGATTGTTTACCAAGCCCTTCTGAAACGGTAAACTGAGATTTTGCCGAGGAAAACCGGAAGGATGTTTCAATGAAGTGACTAGGCCTTTTACGTGGAAACTGGGCAGTTTGTTTGGTTTACAAACTGAGGATAGGAACTGAGTAGGCAAATCCACGTCAAGACTTTGCTGACGAATGCTGTGCATGTGCTGCAGCAAATCAGAACATCATCAAAGCCAACTCAATCTTCTTCAGACGGAAGGGAAGGAAAGCGGGACTTTCGGGTTCAAAGTCTTGTGGGATGCCATCCGAATACGAGACCATATTTTGGTATCAGTCCTCAGAAATCCATGCTCGATGGTCTCCCTCATATGTACACCTGGTACTACTCTATCACCTAGTGGCTTGTGTTTTCAGGTTTCTTTATCTCAGCGCGAAGTCAAACAGTGCTTCATTGACAAAACTATAAATTTGCCGCGAGCGGTTTTTGCTTGAGTGGTCGTCTGTAAGTAGGCAAATTCATTTGCTACCTGTGTTTCTGAAATCCAATTCATCAGTTTGTGTAAGCGAAAAGAAGGTAGGCTGACTTTCAGCTTCGTCCTCGAAGAGCAATGAACTACCATTGGAATTCTTAAAAGAATGACTTGTTGGGGGGTGCGAACGCTACCATGACTGGCAGCAAAATTCGGCGTTCGAGGTGTGATTTTCACCTGCATGCAGACAACGAGGCCTATCGCATTAAACATATGTATGTTCTCGAGGCGACTGAGGTCAGCCTACTGATGGATGAGGGCAGGGGACGCCCGAGAATGCTCTTCGAAGAGCTCCTGTACGCTATGTGGCTAGAACGCAACCCTCGATTCTCAGGTCAATGTAGAGCGTGTTTGAAAAACGGACTCACCACGCCGTCAATCTGTTGTGAAAAGCTGCAGTTCGCCGAAGGACCTACCGCATGCCACCCCTTAAAATGTGTTCCCATGGTTTCTGAAACACCGTCGATGCGTGTAACCCAAACGTCACACCGTGGGTGACTCTGGAGAACCTGAAGACCGATAGATAACCCGATGGCAGACGCCACCGATGTGTGCACTGAAACACGGCGTTGCTCGCTCGTCCTCACTAGTCCATTAACTAGGTCACTAAACTGCATCAAGCAGATTGTGGCATGGACTACTCAGGATCGGTCGAGCGGTAGCGAATGCTCCCTCTGTCGTATGACAGCTATGTGCAGGCTAAGGAAACCAGAACAATGCTGTGCGCACAGGACACCGGTGGCATGATCGATGCCTCCGTGAGTGTCACAATCCCGTGCAATGGTAGACGGAGCTGGAACTGACGGGAATGAAAACAGGAAAAAATCACGGACGAATTTATTCCGTATATGTTAGCCCAATAAACGAATTCGAAAAGAGTAAACGAATAGCTTACTGGTAGTGTGAAACCAAGCAGTATTCCTCCAGAAGATCATGCAGTAACTCTGAATTTGAAAATTCACCAATATGCATGACTTGCCGCAATTCCAGTGGGATAGTATGGAAAGTGGGCACATGTTCCACACTGGTTTTCAATCCACTGGAAAAAAAACTGTCCAGCTGCAACACCCTTTCGTTGCCTAGCTGCCATGCTACCCGAAGGAAACACGAGGGCTGGGATACTGCCAGGTTGTCCAAGCCTAGACAGGGGAAGTCGAGAGTCAGAGGTCGGGTTCGAACCACGGACAGTCCGGTCAGTAAACTCGCGCTCTAACCAGTTGGGCCATCTCGCTGCATAACTATCCTCCAAATCGGTCTCTAGTTGGAGCAAAAACCCCCAACAACGTTGCCTGACTAATAGCTAACTACGTATATCTTGAGACTAAGTCAGTCCTTAGTCCCCTGTAGAGTGTAGTGCACGAAGCAGCAGCCTCGCTATCCTTTTTCACTTTTCTCCTTCCCTCCAACTGAGGACGCTCAAAGTTTAAGACAAGCCTCCGTCCACTAAATTTACGATCACGGTTTGTTGGGTACACGCACAGGTCATATAAAACAACGCAGAGAAACAGCAGAATGCTCTTAAGTCATTTCATTGATCTTAGAGGTACTGAAGTTGATCCGCGTTCGACGCATCACGTTAATGATTGTAGCGTCTAGTGCTGCGATTCGGGCATAAATGATTTCTTTATGCACCAATTGGAACAGGAACGAAAGTAATACACCTAAAGTGACCCAAAGGAACTAACACTTGGCTGGAAGCAGTGATTGTCGGACCTGTCACGCTAGCAAACACGAGTGACTAAACTATGTGACGGCTCCTGGGGGCAGCCCAGCTCCGATGATAATTGGATAGTACAGAAATGTGGGCATTGAACAAACAATGAAACCAAATTGATTTGCAAATGAGTGTATTTCTTGAAAACAATGAAACTATTGCGGAAGTCCAAAACAATATGCATGTATCATATTTATTCCATTTATTCAGCATTAGGCCGACTTCAGGGGCATTAGCCGCTCATCAGTATGTAAATAAATAGCCTGGTAGTCAACTGTAAACAATTCGAATACTGCACTAATTGGGGGAAATAGTGTCCACTGATTTGCGAACGAGTTGCGCATTCGTATCACTGAACCGAAAATCTTAGATGTTCCATGCGAATATGTTCACGCTTGAGCGATGGGCTTGGTATATCCGACTCATCTAACGAAGACCCACTAACTGTTTTTAAGTTAATTCAATGAATAATTTGTAACACACGACGTAATAAGAATGAACGCAAATATTTGAGAACAATGAAGGTAGCGAACAAAGCTTGTTTTCTGTGATTGTGCCTCTTGGCTAATACATCACAAATTTATATATTATCAGAAATCACGTGAAAAAAGGTTGAAAAGCGGGAGTACATACACTTTACAGGAATCAAAGGAAGGGGGTTGAATGAGGGGTAGGTCAACGGGTCAAAGAATCAGGTGAGTGACGTCAATGTCAGACAGGCTTGTGAGACCGGATTTTTCAAGTTCTGTTCTGCCACTGCATCCTACCTGCGAAGATTGATCTGATTTTTTCTTTGCCGCGAATTATGATATCAATTTAGTTTGCTCGCCACCAGGATGCTTATTTCGGTGGTAGGTTTTCGACCTGGGATGAATTCGCAAACGTTCTAGGACATCCGATTCGTCGTCACTCAAATGCATCCATTAAGACAGTTGTGTTGTATTCCAGAGAAGCTGGCAGGCTGATGATACGTGAGCACACTTGTCGACTCGTCGGGCCCTGAATCGGTCAGTCTAGGCATTAAACGTCTCATAATAAACTGCAAATACCATCACATCAACCGTTTCCGTCAACCTGATCTCACAGGTTTACTGTCAACGGCTCATCATGGTAGTTCACACTGGCAAGTGAGTGAGCCGTCCTATGGTCTATAAACACGCTCGCCTCTGCTGGGGGAACACAAGGCGAGGCCGGCCATACAAAAGTTGGGCTGCGGTCAATAAGTTGCAGTCGGGTTTTGAGAAGCATCCTTAGGTTTGCTCAGTGGCTTTCCTATCCCATAGCATGTATTGCGTGTGCAAACCATCATCGACAGAAAGAGTTGATTTTTGTTCCGAGCGATTGTTGGAGAAAGGTCCGCTGATAGCGCGCCACAAATTAAAGCAGCTAGAGTCAAACTGGATGCTGCGAAATTTTCCAACCTTCTTGGTTGGGGCGCAGGTGATCCTGCTTGCAGGTGGTTAGAAAGCCTGCAGGACATGGAGCACAAACGATTTCCAGTGGTGCGTACACTACCACTTCCTAGACAGACTGCCTCGCCGAAGTTCACCTGTCCTTATGCACTGGGTTTAGATCAGGTGGGGTTCCCAAAGGATGCTGGAATGATCCCGCTGATGACTCCGACATGATTCTCAGACGTGTTAAGTTTAAGTTTGTCCAAGGATGTAAGCACCTTATTTTCCATCGTTTTTCTTCATAACACGGGGCTTCTTTGCACTAGTTCCCTGCCAATCCCTTTTCTTTCTACTCTTCACTAAGGATTTCCTCGCTCGTGGTTGTATGGCAGTTAGGAACCAGTATGTACTACTCGTGTGCTGCCCTTGATGGCACCGGGTTCCTCAAAACGAACACAACGTCCAGGTGCTTTGTGGGTTACATCCTTCAGTTAGCTGTCCGAGATATCCCATCAGCCTTCTATCGAAACCGGGGACCATGACTACGTACTTCCATCGAAAATACGTTCGATCGAGGACAACACAGCGTGATGTTACATACGACAACTATACACCTAGCGGCAAAATTATGAGACCGCGAATGCTGCTCACCCTTACTCTATTCCCAATGGATGAAACTGCATGATTTTTGGTCAGCACATGACACATCCCAGAATCTAATAAAACATAATACTTTCGCTGACTGCTGTAAGAACACCAAAAAGTGAAAGACGGACGGGAAAAACTGATGGGATCATTCCATGAAACTGCACATTGAGAGACTTCGATGATAACTAGTTAACCCCTCTTCAAAACCTTTATAAATCACTTTCCTTCAAGAAAATGTGCTTCGATATGCTGAACATCGTATCAACTAAAACATGAGGCGGTCTTTCCGCAGCACACTCAGCTAAAGACTATCACGAATGACAGATTCAGCTAGGATCCAGTTGTCTCCCGTTAAGACCAAAGTGGTGGAGAATGGGCGTATTCCGCGAACTTTAGGTAGAACCAATGGTTGATGGAAATTGGGGAACTGTGCATACCTGATAAGCCCCAGAAAGGGTGAAATCGATCGTAGGCTGTCAAACAGTTTTCAGCGACCTTATGAGTAGTGCTCACTTTCACTGCGGTTTCATAAGCCAGGATTCAGAACAGCAAGTAACCCAGAGTACGTGGCTAAGTATGAAAAAAGAGTAAGCGCTGTTTGCATTACAGAAAGACTTATTGGTAAAAGTACGTGTGTCCCATTATATCACGAAAAACTAGCAACGGATAACCATCTCCCTCACAAGGAGACGGGTCGTGTTGAGGGATTTATGTTCACTGAATGGTCAATCTCTCGTTGTAGTCTTTCCTACTACCTGGGAGTTTCTCAAAGGACAGACATCATGATTGAATCGGCGTTCTAGGATACTGAAAACAGTGTTAAAACGGCGCAATGCCATCAGATCACGAAATTCTGGTGTTGATAACAAAACGATAGCTTCCCCGAGCGTCATTAGTATAGTGTACTTTGCTCGGAAGTGTGGTTATGCGCATTTCATTTCGGGTCTAATAAATACGATCACATTTGATGAACTACTGTGGAAGAGAAGAGTTTTTTTCCACATAGCCCATAAATCCTTCTCATGAACATTCAGAGACACAACAACAGGTTGTATGCCGGAAATCGGAGATAAATGCAGTATGAAGTGGTACTTGTGAAACAGGGTGCTAATATACATATAACACATACGACAGTAAACGGAAAAAGTTACGGTATATCACAGCAATGGTACTGAAGGTCAATAGTGTAGTAGGGCATCGAATTTTCACCTATTTGCTGTCAGATGTAATGACTAGGACTTCTGTAACAACAAAACCGACGACGTATGGGGCGCTAGTTATTTGAAAGACTCCGAGAGATATAGCAAAAGTTGCTGGTAGAGAGAGAGAGAGGGAATGGACAAAATGCGGTTACATAGAGTGCTGTGTGCGTGTAACACAATACGGAAACAGATGAAAACTAATAGTCGATCTCAGACAATGAAGACTAGTGTATGGTATTGCACGTACGAAGGGAGAAATGGCAACGCTACAGAAATTACACGGCGGAAAGATCTTGCATTTCCACACCCGGATTTGTCTCAGGGGGACGGACAGCCAGAACCGCTTCTGTTGAGTGGATCAAACAGCACTGCGCGGGCGTAAGCAGCACACGCCTAAAGTGTGCGCCAACCAAGATGCACACGGACGGTTTGCAGGCGGCAAAAATAGTATCCAAAAAGTGATCAACCATTGTAACCACGACAGGATCATAGTGGATGTAGTCTTCTGTGGTCAAGACGTGCGACAAGAACTTCGGTAGTTTGAATAACAGTAGCAAAAGACCAATACAGACAGCAGTAACCACATTGGCGTGCTCTCGTGTCTCGTCCACGTGAGGTAATTCGAAAAAGAGGTAAGCTAATTCCTCTTCGATTGGATCTAGAGCCTCGGTGGAGGCATGCTTCATTAGCTTCCCGCCCGTATTCGATGGTGAACTGTGTACTGACGGTTGGTCGATGCGTACTTCCGGCGTGATCTCTGCGGCAGATTGGTTGCGTGAAGGGTGTACAATTTGCAGTGTCGGTGGTGCTATGCGTTTGAAGGCACCTTCTTGACACTCGGAACCACAAACCCCTGTGCGGCAAACGCAAGCGCAAGCGGTGTCGTTACAAAGACTGGCGACTGCCTTCCATTTTGAAGTATGCAAGTTCAACATTTTACTGACGACCACAGAGACGAGCACACCCACACTGAGGTACGGCAGGAACATTTGAAGTGGTACCTTGAGCCAATGGTACATCAAGTTCCTAGAATAAAGGAGAAAATTATTCGTTCGTATTGAAACAGACCAAGCAAGGTGTATTATGCGCACGTCAGAATACTGATCATCGGCAATAGAAAAACGTATGAACAAGGAAATATTGTTCAGGAAACAGTGATGTGGAGAGGAATTGAAATAATCCTGGAATGAAAAGCTAATATTTTGTTGCACGTTATAGGCCATAAAAAACAATACGTGGTGTAACATCGGTTAGACAGTACGACTATCACACATTAGACGAGGCACAGACACATCAAATCTCATGCACAGGGGGGCGGGCAGATAGAAAGAAACGGTTTCATTATAAGCTTGTGGCACACAACCAAACCGAGGAAAGGCAACGGACGGACAAAAACGGCCGAAGATGCAACCACATGTGACAGATGATAACCACCATTCGATGAGTTTGGCTGCACCTAAGTGAGCTATACAGAAATGGGGTTCTCTTTGCCCGACATAGTGAGGCACCAACCAATTAATTGAAAAGATGGAAAGGTAGATTTTTCCGAGGTTTTCCCTGGAAAGAAACTGAGTACTCCATAATGTCCTTCGCGCCAGTTTGCGTTAGCTCCTAGTTTATGTGAAATCTCAAGTGAAAACACGATTCCCGGTCACAATTAGGCTGGTTAAGGGAGCCGAAGATATCGCTGTTTCTAGACAAGCTCATTTCTTGCCAATAGAAAAAATAAAAACCGTTCAGCGGCAGCACCGTTTCGGTGTCTAACTGCCATGCCACCAGAAGGAT
This sequence comes from Clonorchis sinensis, assembly GCA_003604175.2. NCBI lineage: Eukaryota > Metazoa > Platyhelminthes > Trematoda > Opisthorchiida > Opisthorchiidae > Clonorchis > Clonorchis sinensis. The sequence continues at coordinate 201,655,683 of CM030369.1, forward strand.
GCACGAGGGCTGGGATACTGCCAGCTTGCCCGAGCCTAGACGGGGGAAATGGGGATGCAGAGGTCGGGTTCGAACCACGGAACTTCCGGTCAGTAAATTCGCACTATAACCATTTGAGCCATCTGGCCCCTTTTGCCAATAACAATCTTCACTCACTGACAGCACGTCAGCTTTTCATCAACTTACTGCAGGCATCAGTCTATAATCAACGACCGAGTATTGCTGCACATTGAACGCTTTGCGAGCACCTAATGTGTACAAACAGGTGAGATGTTTTTGAGCAAATGTCTTCAAGAAGGTGCATACAGAGGATGCAATTTCAAGGGTTACATTGTTTTCGGATTCACTCGTCTTTGGTTTGACACAGTCGAAACTTAGTCTTGAAAGTGCGAGGTCGGGAGTTTTTTTTAGACAAATGAACTTACAGTCAACAGAAAAAAGGTAGCAAATAGTGCAAACCGATTATCTGCCGTCAGTCACTCTGTTTTAAAAAGAGACCACAGATTCATGTGTTAGAAACGTCGTGTCTGGTTTTGGAAACGGAAGCGTCATACTGCGAGAACCTATAGTATCATCATGAGAACCTATGGGCATGACAAGCGTTGACTTGAGGAAGTAGTCCAAGGAAAACGTACTTGTACAGTGAAGTTCCTCCAACTGGCGTGAATACGACGCGCACCACGTCCGTTGAGTTGAATTCTTCCAGCCTGTACTCCAAGAATTTACAGCCAGAATATGCCACGCCAAACGCGATCAGAGCAGCGACTGACTTGAACGCTTGTAGCTGGGAACACAACAACTTGGCTTGACAACCGAATTTCAGATACATCAATCGATTGGCTAGCAGCGCTACGACGAGCCAAACCTGCCGTTAAGGGTGAACAACACAAATAATAAATACTGTGATAAGCGTGAAATAAAAATGAAGTATTAACATTCCGCAGTCTACATCACCTTGCCGTGATAATGTAACAATTACTGCGTTGTTGTGTTCCCTTTTAATCAAATCGAACACCAGGTCTCAAAAGTGCGTGCTATTAAAACAGCCAGGCCAAGTCGTATGGGTCAGAATGCATGGATGGTCTGTCAAGTATTCATAAACAAATTGGCTGGTCGGATTGGTCAGAGACGTTAACTACCGGCGCATATTTACTCCTGAGTAGCTCTATGAATAGTTCACATGTAAAGTATCGAAATCCAGATTGGCTGGGCAAACAATGAGTATGAAACCGATCGTTATACATCTATGGCGAGGCAGTATGGATAACGGCGCTTCGTCGAAGTTTTCATTAATCCACAATTATGCGGGTCACGAATACCCACGCGATTCGATCAGAAGCTTATACTACATGTTAGTTGGAATTCACACTGTGGATGACACTGATTGAGACGTGCAAAAACACTGTAAGCACCAGAAACCAAACTATTGTCAACTGAGACTAGACTTCTACCCAGAAGTCACGAAGAATAATAGAACAAAGCCCGTCAATATGTCGCTGGAGTATATCTTGCTGTCAAATATGGTGTTTTCTTAAGAGGTGTGAAGGGCGAATCAGCCAAAAGCCCTTTTAGTGACTAGCTCGTGCGCAGCCTGATGGAAACGCTAACGGGCCTCTTGAAGACGCGGACGGGGTATTTTCGCGTACTATAAGAACTGTGTATTTCTGAGCCGTGAGAGTACGGTTTCAGTGAAGCGAACGAATCTGCTTGGTCCTAGTGACGTTCACTTTTGAACATGGTGTCGTCGGTGACGATTCACAACATCAATAGTCCGGTAGTGTATTTCTGAACCGTGAGAGTATGGTTTCAGTGAAGCGAACGATTCTGCTTGGTCCTAGTGACGTTCGCTTCTGAACATGGTATCGTAGGTGACGATTCACAACATCAATAGTCCGGTCATTCTACGGGAAACCTCGTCAATCGTGGCAACAAGGCTATATGAGATAACTACGGAGTAGAGACTATCAGTAGCATCGAGTTGACAAGGGCGTAAAAACACTTGGATGAAAATGTTCAACTGGTGTGGTATACTCCAGTGGTGAAACTGACAACAAGTTGTGGGCTGACCAATCATCCAAAGGATTCCCGACCGACGATAAAAATGCTGGGATACATAGGTAGGTCAGTGCAGTAGAAAGGCAACCACTGCAAATAAAACCTACCACAACGAGTTCGCACATCTGCATCAAAGGTAAACCAACTGGAACAAGGCGAGCTGAGAAGCGGGCGTATGAAACCATTTGTTCCTGAAAGTCACTTGTCATGTAACGAGAAACCACCATGACCAAAGCGAGGGACAAATAGAGCAGATCTAACATGGCCATGGCAGTCAAGTAGACGGTGGCTCCGGATCGATTCAAGCCCAGATTGTATGCTGGGAGCAGGACCAAGTTACTCACGATCCCTCCGAGGCACAGGAAGAAACAGGCAAATCCAAGCACGTAGTGGTTTGCCTGACTCATTCCTGGATGGTCGCATAAGTAATCGTCATAACACTTGGAGTCGTTGGAACGAAGAGATTCAATCAACTGGAAAACTGAGGCATTCGATGTTAGTTCTTCCGCGGCGGTCGTTACAAAGGTACTAGTACATGTAACAGAAAAAATACAGGTAAATTGGGATACACGTTATGGATACCAGAGATATGATCAAACGTATTACAAATACCTATTTGCAACTAAGGTTGACGTTAACGGCAGACTTACAAGAATCGCAGCTGAATCTCTGGTTTACAGTAATTTCCTGCTAACGGTCACCTCATGTTTCGGTTGCAACGATCTTCAAGGGGATAAAGTGTTCTTCTTGATACAACATTGCTTATAGTTTTGGAGAGCATTCATCAACCTCACAAGTAGTGCAGTATCAAGGAGAATATTTCCAATGTCGTTTGACATGGTTTTTCACTCATGAGTAGAAGCCCAGATCGATCACGTGATGGTTCTATCATTGAGCATATTGAATGAGTGGGTTAGTTCCAGTCTAGAGACAAACGGCGATTCAAAAGTTGCAGACATTTTTCACGTTGGACTTCACCGGAAATTAGTTAACTGACTACCAAGGAAGTACTTTTTAGTTCGATAGGTTGTATGCCCCGAGGTGATAAATGTAACTAAAATGCTCCACTCAATGTGCGGACGCATTCCTCCGCGTGCAAAACGGTTGCTGGGAAAACTAAAGGACGATTGTGTGGGTATGAAAAGAAGTTCGAGTGTTATCTAGAAACGCAAACTCCGCGAAACTGTTCGACGAGCAAGACCGGAGAAATGGAAACCGGGCTGCAACTGAGTGTGTGAAAGTACACATAACTCTCGGCTGCTTGATTAGGCTCCAAATGAATGTCTTCGCTACCGTGGAAGTGAAAAGAGAACAAACGCAAAGCAAGCTAATTATGCAAAAGCAATTCAATTCAAAGGTTTCCTGAGGAGTTCACAGCTAACCACAAGTCAGTTTGATACAGTCATAACTTTCGTCCGTAGCGTACAGATATAATGATCCTGGTTTATTGGTTTAATCAATACGCAACACCTTGCGGAATAAATGGACCATATCCATGAAGGTTTTGTTTTTTCTTGATACTCAAGAACTGTATACTTTCAACCGATGCTGATATGCATCGTGATTCCTATAAGGAAGGGGCCTGTTGAATTATGGTATGACTGGGTACTGCAAATCGGTTATAAATAAACTGATGACAACTTAGAAGTACGTTTGCTTAAGCTACCGCCTCCAGGTTACACTGTGCAGCTGAAACGTATTCGAAAGCGACAAAAACAGTACCTGACAGTCGTTGTTGTCTCCAGCGACGCACATGTCCGTGTAACTCCTGAGCAATTTAAATGAATACACCACTCGTGGACCTTTGTGATCGCTTCCGCAAAACCATCGAAGCAATAATCCCGGTACTCCAGTACGCCTTTAGCATACTTCAAATACTCATCATATGGTAGCTTTAAAGCTTCTTCGACCGTTGGCAACTCATCAAGCCGGGCCAGATACTCCATCACCACAAGTCAAACAGGGGCCTAAAAATACAGGTAAAAGTAAAATGAGGATCTAGAATTCCGTATGCCTGAGAGGAGGTTACGAAACCAACTTTCTTCTATCCTGACCGCACATAAAAACGAAGTAACAGTTGCGCTTCAGGTGAACACCAATTGGCCCCAGTAGTTTCAGCCTTCGGTCATGTCGTACTTTAGTCCACAGCGACTGGTCTCTGTAGCAGAATGAGTCGGCTTCACACAACACCCATACTACCACCGCTCCCGGTTGGATGCCAGAGGACAGGACCGTAAAGACTCAACTGACTTCGAGGCACGTTGGGTTCCACAATCTGGTTGCATAAAGATGGACAAATACGGTACACCTTCGTTTTACCATGACTGTTTCCTTACTTGGGATAAGCCGGTCTCATCGGACGGTGTTCAAATATGGTTGGAAATCGGAGGCAATAGTAGCACAGAGTGATACTTGCGATGTACTTTAGAGCCAAAAGCGTCGTCAATTTGATAGTCCGGAGGGTCACGTCACCACACTCAGCCAGGTTTTCACCCAGGCAAAATCATCAGCATGTGCACGGTTTGGGTGATAAAGCCGACCAGCTGGATTCAGAATCAGATTTGTTTAAGTGGTTCCATTGAAGTTGCTTACATTTGACGGCGATCTGAAGTTGTTTTATGTCGCCGAATTATTTCGTACTTTGTCCTGCAATCCGAGCAATAATATCAGTCTTACGCACAAGATGCCAAACATTCTTCTTCTTCGGAAGCATAATAGGATAGCGGCTTTGTACACACGAGATGGCTCAGTGGTTAGAGCGCGAATTTACTGACCGGAAGGTTCGTGGTTCGAACCCGACCTCTGCCTCTCGACTTCCCTCGTCTAGGCTTGGGCAACCTGGCAGTATCCCAGCCCTCGTGTTTCCTTCTGGTGGCATGGCACTTAGGCAGCGAAACGGTGCTGCAGTTGAACGATTTTTTTTTATTACGAAAGCTTATTTCCTTAAACCACAGTAACCTGAGTTGTGAGAATGCTCTTCGAATAGCGGTGATTCGAAAGGTGATCTTTCTCTCACCGCGACATGGTGGATCTGAAGTATGTAAAGGGAAATACCAGTTGGATCGTCCACCTGTCCTGAAAAGTGTACATGGTGTCGTAGCTATACTGGAAGCTTTGGTTTTGGAACCGTTTTTACGAAATCCAGTTTAACACGAAAGCTATGTGATGCGGTTGAAAATCGGTCTCATCTTTTCGATATAGCCACTGAGGATGACAACGTCATCCTGACCCTGTGTCTAATGCTTAACGAGTGTTCCATTGTCCATTAAATTTCGTGGTGGGGCAAGATGGACCGAGAACCCTACCGAGTTCCAGTGGGATAAACACTTAGTTGAATTACGTCCACACATTCGCACATGCATATTTACGAATGTATGATAGGCTATGATAAAATCAGTGGTTTGGCCGGTGTTCCGTTATTCGGCACGTTATTCCAAGACAGGTTGCAACCTCCCAATTCAAACACCAATCAGGATCTTACTAAACAGAAGACAACAGGGTGTTGGAACTGTCGGTAGCGTTTTAGTACGCGACGTAAAATGAGAGAGAGAGTCTCTGTTTGATCGAGAGTAACATTGGCTTGGTTGCACTCGTAGCCGACAAGAATGGACATTATTGCGGTGAAACGATTTGTGCACCTTCATAACCCGCTTAGCTATGATGAGGAGTGAACATGTGACAAGCGACAATCCTCTCATACCAGGTTTGTCAATGGATAGACCTTTGACTAACATGGTCTCCTGGTCATGCAGACAAGGGGTTGGGACATGCGTATCAATTTGCTTCATTAAAAGTTGGATCGTTCTTTGGTCTTAGATCAGCAGCTGCTGTCCTATGATTGGGCTTTTGAGTAAAGGACTCTGATTAGGGACCTTGATCGTTTTCCTGTCGGGGTCGGGGTGCCAATGAAGTATCATGGATCACGCAAGTCCCTGAAAGGCAAGAACTACGAACAATCTCATGCCCAACGGTTATCGAGTGGTGTCATCAATCGGGTCGCCTTACTTGCTGTATAGGGCAAGGTGGGCAAACAAAAATAGGCTACCAATTTATTTAATTCAATTTATAAGCTATAAACCGTGTACAATAGGCACAATGGTCCCAGCTGCTACAGTTTCGATCACCGGAAAACGCGAGAGTGTGGGACATACAGCCAAGCCTTTTAGAAAATGACGTTCGGAAATTGGGTAGCTACGCATGAAGGCGATAGCTTTGATGCACGAGCGTCAATGACTGCCCGAGTGGGCCATTTCTGCCAATGTCATTAACCACTGGTGATTTGAGTCCAGGGTTCCCGTCCAGGAGGCGGCAGTTGCCCATCCGACTAAGTTTACTGGTTAGTTTTTTCGTACTTCGTTACCAGGTCATACATTGTCCACCTCTCGGTCGCTTTTACTCAGCACCGGGCTGGAGAAAAGGGTGCTGTGGGGCAGACAGTCTTCTGACGTGCGGGGTACATGTCCCAACAAGCGCAACTCATGAAGCGTGAATAATTCATCTATCGCGGAGAGTTCTTTGTTCCTAAGACCATCTGGCGTACCTCAGCATTACTAATCCCATGTTCCCATCAGACCTGACCAATACTTCGGAGACACCAATGATCAAATACTGACATATCCCGTATGTCCTCTGTGCGTAGAGGCTACGTATCTGATCCATAAAGCAGTGTGGATCGCACCACCGCAATGTAAACTCTGCCCTTGACAGACAAACTCACGTCACGTCGGCGCCATAGGTGTCAGAGATTGGCAAAAGCTGCCCTGGCCTTTCAAATTGGAGAAATAATCTCATCTCCAGCCAGTTCACCGGAACTTATACAGCTACCAAGGCAAACAAAATTTACCTACCACGTTGACTGACTCACCTGCAAGCATGTGTGGGTTTGATCCCACCCAGTCTTGTAGCAGCGCTTTACAATTTTCACGTGTGAAGCGCATGCCAAACCGTGCGGCAGAGCTAGTTAGGTTATTTAAAATCGGTTGCATTTGGGAAGGATCTGAACCAAGGAGAGCACTATCGTCTGCATACTCATCACCTCCGAAGTGAGCCACAACCCGCTTATGCTTTGTTCAAACAAGGTTTGGCCGACAGTTTTCTCACCGTTGATCCAACTAATACACCCTGGGGATATGGAGGAAAAACTTTCCAGAACATATAGCACGATTTTTTTGGAAATCAACGTTTTTTTGGATAGTTTGTGCTGGAATAACCTTCCTTTGACTCTTGTCCACGATGCATCTGGAACCTGGTTTGAAGCACGCTTTGATGATCATTTATATGAGTGTTGTGCTAGCGTGCTTACTGCCCAGCGCTGAGTACATGAAACGCGGCGCAGCCTCTTTTATCGCTTGTCTTTCAGGAGCTCGAAATAATAGAAATAATCCCACCAATGGAGCTGCACAAACATTTCGATTCTCTGCATCAATCGGTGGAAATCCAGATCAACTTGGACAAGCTAGCTAATAGGAAAGCTGAGAAAGACGTGTTCATGGCGTTTGAGATAGAATTCAGAAGTCAAAACATTCTGATAGGTTTCGCATTGCCCTATAGTACATGAAAGAAATGCGCAGAATGCATGACTCGTGCGAGACCCGTGGACATCAGTCACTAAGACGAATGAGTACAATCCATGTACTCTCGGCCCAGTCTTCCCCGAACGTATGACATCGTTTGCAATGGCCAGGCCTGTTCAAACTGCCTTCGTCCTGGCCATTCTGTATGCTCTTGGTTCTTCCAGCGGTTGTGTTGAAGGAGACCAACTGAACTGTTCTTTGAAGTTCTCAGCCCACCGTTCAAGACGATGATTGAGGGAGTAAATTGCTGTTCCGTCTTTTTCGCACATTGTTTCACTAACATATGCCTTCGTTTGACGAGCTGATCGAATCAGTTCAAAAAGGGCGCGGCTGTTGCCTGAAGCGAAAGTCTTCTCCATCTCCTTGGCCTTCGAAATCCAGCAGCATTCTGTCATTCTTCAAGCTCCTGATTATCCGGTGTTTGAGGGATCTGCGTGCGCCATCATAGTCGCTAGTTGCTGGTATGGCCTTTTTGACAGCAATAAGATCTGCTGGTTTCGACGATTTCCAGTTTTAAGTTAGTCGAGTCAAATGGCCTGGACAAACAGTTCTGAAAGCTGAGAGCATTGCTTCTTTAACTCGTCTACATTCAATCTCCAACAAATCTTTGTCATCCGCATGACTGCGTTTCCAGCTACTGAAACTTGTCGAAGTTGATGAGCAGAGCTGCTCTCCTCTGGCAAGCGTAATGCTGACGGAAAGTGAAATCCTAACCGGGCCCGCACGATGGCCTGGTCAGAGTTAAGTTGCATACTCCAGAGGGAACGACATCGCTAACTGATGGCCATATGGTTCAAGTGAGTCCACGACTGTCTTGTGGTAGGTGGCTCTGGCACGCGCAGTGCATGTCCTAACCAGCGTGACCTATAAAGCATGAATAGCTCATCCATCACGGGACTGGTGCTCTTTTATAAAACCATCTGGCGTAATTTAGCATTGCTAATCCGATGTTCCCACCAGACCCGGCCAATGCTTCGGAAACACCGATGGTCAAACACTGACAGATTTCGTAATCCTCTGTGCGTACAGACCACGGCTCTTATCCACAAGGCAGTAAAGATCGCATCGTCGCGGTGTATCCTCTACTCTTGAGACAAACTGACGTCACGCTGGCGCCATAAGTGTCAGAGGTTAGCGGAAGGCGCCATGAACTTCCCGATACGATAAGTGATCTTGTCTACAGCCAGTTCACCGGAACTTATATGACTACTCAGGGAAACCGGTTTATTTGCCGTGTCGATTGGCTCGTCTGCAAGCATGAGGTTTTGGTTTGATCCCAATCAATCTTGTAACATCACTTTTCACTTTGCAGGTATGGAGCACATACCAAGCCACGCAGCACAATTTTTTAAGTTATTTTAAATGGTTTGAGTCTTTGAAGAAACAGAACCAAGGGGAGGGACGTTGTCCGCTTACTCAACGTCTGTGAGCGAACGCAACGTGGGCATTTTAATTATCGAGGTTTCAGGGGCAGGTAGAGGAGTTTTAAGCAGCATGTGAATAAAAAAGTTGGGGAGGAATGGTGAGAGGGCAGCTCTGTCTTACAGCACTGAAAGTGAACTCAGGTGACAGCTTGCTGTGTACTCGTGTGCGCTCACAGGAGTTCGCATACAGTATCCTTATAAGGGATACAAATTCGGAAGAAACACCTTTGCTCGCCAGACACCACCAAGGTTTCTGAAGTACGGCAGAGGCGGTGGCTTTCAGCTCAAGAGGAACGACCAACATGGGGCATGTTAAAGAGTGGCGCCGTTCAAGAACTTGTCTCAGGGTAAAGCTACGGCCTATGCGTCCTCGGCCAGGGCGAAACCCAGCTTGACTCCCGTTTTTGTCTCCCGGTACTCGAACAACTTGCGCAAAATGATGCTAGAGAGCATTTTGGATGCCTCAATGTTTTTCACATTTTTGTGCTGCTTTTTGAAGACGGACCAAGGTCCATCTGATGCATTCCATTGGTATTGTCACCGTTTCAAAGTTCCTGTTGCACGGTCGTCAGACTGCTCACCGAGGCTTCACCATCTTTGTAAAATGCGAAGTGCAGACTATCCGGGCTGTCCTGTTGAGTTGGGGAGTAAGGGGTAATGTTTCACGCCAGATTTCTGTTGTTGACAGCAAGCTGGAGTCGATGTTGCATTCAGACTCGTTGGGTTCTCCCAGAGTTCGTGTTGAAGAAGATTAGCTAAACTGCCACTTGAGGTGTTCAGTCCATCGTCCAGGATGACGATTTTGTCAATGAATTGCCGTTTCATCTTTTAAGCATAAAATAAAAAATCGTTCAGCTGTAGCACCCTTTCGGTGCCTAACTGCCATGCCACCCGAAGGAAGCACGAGGGCTGGGATACTGCCAGGTTGCCCAAGCCTAGACAGGGGAAGTCGAGAGGCAGAGGCAGGGTTCGAACCACGGACCTTCCGATCAGTACGCTCGCGCTCTAACCGCTGAGCTATCTCGCCCCTTTTTAAGCATATTGCCTCGTCGACAACTATATCTTCTTTTGATCGGTTGGTAGAGTCAGCTGAAACAAGACGGCTTTTCCCTACAAAGAAAGCCTGGGTCTTCACAACCTACCAGCGTACTGTCATCCTTGAAGGTTCTGATTATCCGGCGTTCGAGGGATCTGCGTGGTGTATCATAGTCGTTAATTGCTGTTATGAATTTTCTGGCAGCAATAAGGTCTTTTGATCTCGGTTATGTCCAGTGTTTATTCGGGCGAGTCATATGGCGTGGACATACAGCTCCAGAAGATGACGGCGTGACTTTAACTCTCTTCCGACCAGTCTTCAAGTAATCTTCGCCACCAGAGTTTCCAGCAGCTTTCCAGGCAGACCGGCTCGATACTGTTGAGCTACTTAAACTTGCCGAAGCTGTCCCGGTTCGGCAAGCGTAATGTTGAGAGCAAGTAAAGCGGTAACCGAGTTTGCACAATGCCATCGTTAGAGTCAAGTTGCGTACCCGAGAAGCCAAGGCAATCTCTAAATGAGGTTCTCCACCAGTATCTGACAGTCACGTGATCAAAATTAGTCCACGACTGACTTGCGGTTGATAGCCTTCTGGTAACTCCGTATAAACGCTTCTGCTGAAACTTCTTACAGCCAAGAACAGGCGATGTTCACCTGGAGAAGTCGCTCTCCACCATTCGTACGCGGAGCATCGGCTCCTAATTTACCACCCAAGTTTGCCTCTTCCGGGATTGGTCTTCGAAATTTGACGTTCGTTTCGCCGTTCTTCTTGCTTTTCAAGACAGTCGTCACAGATCTCCGTAAAACTCAACATTCTCAGGTTTGGAGCTGCTGACATTTCCTGGCACGAAAAAAACACTGTTTACCGCATCGACCTGCACTGATTTTAATCGAAGCATACAACGGAACAGCGCGAAGACGAACGTTGACTGGAATTCAATCAGGGAAAACGCCTTTAGCCCTGCGACTGAGTGCAACTCACGCATCACAGACACCACGAAAGAACGATGGTTGTGTCAGGATCACCAGATACTAGAAGAGTGAAATAGGAAACATGAGTTTATCCTAAGCGGCTTGAAGTGTACGACTAAAGTCGAGTGAAAGTCATGAAACTGAAAGCAGGATTTCGGCAAGAGGTGCCTTTTGCCAAGTTTGACAGAGTGTATCGTTATTCAAGGCTGCAGCGCAGATTAGATCTGATTTTGGTGCATTTTGCTAGGCGATATTTATGGGGCTGCATTGAGTGCAGCGTATGATTTGGTGAATGGAGGTTTGTGGGTGGGGACCATCGAACGAAGAGCTGCAAGAGAAAATGATATCTCCTGGTTGCACAGGTCGAAAATGAAGCTTGAGTTTTCTTACATACGTAGCATATAGGAACCCATGCCCGGGGCCAATGCCTCAACAACCTGACTCGCTTTATAGCTATCCCACTCTTTAACGGGCGATGGCAACACCAATGCTCCTATAAATATGGAAGTACTAGTCGCCAGGATTAAACACTTCTATCGCAAAGCAGAGTACCTATTTACCTCCCTACTAAGCAGGAAGATTTCAAGCGCCGGTTCAAAAAATGATATTGAATTTGAAGGACTCTGAATCACCGAGTGAAGAAGAACTCCCGGTGGAGGCTTTCGTGAGTAAAGAAAATCTTCTATTCCACCAAACCTTTAGTCCCCTCACCCATATATGTGTACCGGAGTCTATTCCCATTTCCTGGTCAAAATTTAGCATTGTTCACCCCTCCAAAGGACAGTTGAGAATAGACCGCTCACATTATCGGGCAATCCAGTTTCGTTTCGGTTGAGTCCAAATCTTTGCTGACTACACTGTGCGGACGGAACGGTTATGGCCAACCGTTATACGCGACGCTAGAACGAGCACAAAAATATCCAGGAATGATGCGAGCCTAACCGCTCCTACCGCGTAGAGAAGAAAAACACCGGAAACCAGAGGGAGAGATCACCCTGCCTCGACCGCAGGCAATCTACATCATTCGAATATATATGTTTGGGATGACCTTGGAGAGTGATAAATGCGTTAGCACACACAAAGTGCAGCTAGCCGACAAGGAAAAAGCGTTGTCTTTTTGGAAAGTTGTTCACCATGGCGGAAATGGGGTGGAAAGTTGAAGTTAAAAATTTTAAGATAACTTTGATAATAATTCAAACAATGAACGGTTTTTGGGACTACTGATAGTCCTAGCACCTCTCCTTGAGGGAAAATTCAATACCGGGAGATTCCCGGGTCATTTTGAAAAATGCCGTTCGACGTCGGCGGCGATCGTTCCATCAAAATGGTAGCATATTTGGATCTGTTCTCAGTCATCTCTGGCTGCTTCGGGTCCGGTTTGATCTGCTGCAATTCGAAGGTGTCAAGAAAGATGTCAATTAGAATATTCGCGTGGCACACTGTTCGCCCCGAGAGATGACGTGGATGGACTTGACTCTTGTGGGAGGTCCAAATTGCTTGGTTAACAGAAACGCGGTACGCCATGCTTCCGAGTTCTCGTAAGACGCAGTCTTTGATCCAGGGATTGTGCCTTGCCCATAACCGCGTGCAAAAATGTAACCCACTTCTCCTGTGTCGCCATGTGGAGCTGTCACTGTCAGAGACGGCCGAATTGATGGTCTGGAAATTTTAGTCCATAAGAGGTTCAGCAGACGATTTCCGCCCTTCCACAGAGTAATTCGGAATTATCCGCTAGACCAGTAGAAATCTCTGAAGTGGTGCACCAAAGAAATGATTTGCAGTTGAATGACGGAAGGTTCGCATGTACAGGCTCGTGGTTAAAAAGCGCACGGATAGTTCTCCATATCATCTAGCCATCTATCCTATCCATAGCCTTACACCTGGACAAACACTGTTTGTGAAACTTCCGGCGCCCTGGCAATGTCTCGGGGGCAAATGTTTTTCCGTAAATTCTTGGCCCTTTTTAAAGCTATGTAAGCCAATTCCCGTTGGCGCATGGAGGTCTACGGGAGACTCGCGTCTGAGATCACCACATCAAACAGAATCAAGGGAATTCGTCGTCTCTCGCCTTCCCTCTTCAACTTCTTCAGTGATAGGATCATAGAAAACTTACCTCTTAGCCTATGATGTATGTTGATTCAAAAGGCTCACAGGACGTCCGCTTAAAGATATCGAGTATACACAGTGCGTTTCGCAATGCAGGTGATAATACCTCACCTACGCCATTCTGTTTCAGGTTTTTTATGTGCTCGGCGCCGGAGGTGTAGGGTGATTCTGCTGAACCAAGTAAGTTTGAACGCAAACCCGGATGAGCCAGTTAAGGCGGCAGCTCAATTTGTATACCAGGGTCGCCGTCAATCAAGTTGGCCTAGTTAATGACGACAGTTCTACCTGAAGTAGGAAGGTCAGAGCGGATTTTGTCAACCTTTCGCCGAAAAAGACGAATTTATTGATCGACAGACTGACATAATGAATAGCAAAAACCGAATAAGCACTTTTATGGAATTTTGCCAAGTCGAAACTCGCGGCCTCTGCTAGGAGCTTTAGAGGTAGAATTGGGTGGTTCTCAGCTAAGCCGCCGGACGGCAGGCGTTCACGCGGAGTTTCAACAATCCGAGAATACCAACTTAACGGCCTAACACCGCAGAGTACTAGTTAAAGGCTCAGAAATTCAAGGATTGATACACATGATCGAGGCTTTCGCCCAAGTTTCCCGAGTCGGTTTTGTCCCTGTCGTTTAGCAGCTGTCGTTCACCTGAAATGCACAAGTGAAAAAAGGTGTAGCACTGCTCTTTAAGTTCTCAGCGCGGGGCAGTTTGCTTGCCAGTGTGAGGACTCGCATAAATGACCGTCTAACAGTGTTTTGAACTGGGTTCTAGAAGGAGCGTGGACAAACGTCTGAGGAAGGTTGTTCCACGCAGCAACTGCCCGAAACGAGTATTCCAGGGGAAAGAGATCAAGCACCGCGAAACGCGTTTCATAGTTCACTGACTTAAGACCGGCAAAAATTTTCGTAGCAGATCGTTGGACACGCTCAGTGAGGGTTACGTCCTTCTTGTGTTCCGAGGAGACAACTTAGTTGGTATATTCCAGGAGCGATCTGACGCAAGCCAGATAAAGTATTCGGAGGTCCATGCGGATAATACGAGGGAAGGTGCGCCGAATCATCCGCAGAGCGGCGAATGCTCGTTGAGCCAATTTCTCATGGTGCATTGAGAAGGACATTGTTGAAAGAACCAGATAACCAAATAGTGATTGGCGTCTATCGTTGTCTTATGGTCCATTCTCACCATGCACGACAAAGGCGTTCGCTGAGTCCCCTCTGAATGACATTGAGCACACTTTTCGTCATTCTGAGGAAGGTTCCACTCCAATGATCACTGCTTTGCAGCGTCTAGATCCAATTGGATGGCACTAGAATTTGAACTCCAGGATTTTAAGTCATCCGCAAAAAGTAGACATGGACATGTAAAAACGTCTGGAAAGTTGCTGACGTAGATCGGAAACAGAATTGCTCCCGACGCACCTTTGAGAAACTCCAGTGGAGACCGGCGCCGCAAAAGACTAGGTCGAGTCTATTTTCACTCGGAATGATCTGTCTGATAGGAATCCCTTGATCCAGTGTAGGATTTTCCCTTGAATCCCGTAAGACTCGAGTTTGTGGAGCAGCGGAACTTGTGGGACTCCATCAAATGCTTTTGAGAAGTCGAAAAATATGGCATCCGATATGAGTCCCTCGTCCTTGGCTTGGGTTAAGCTGTGGCTTGGGCTAGGCTGCCCATAAATACTAGCATGTTCGTCACGCAGGAACGGTTTCGGAGAAATCCCTGTTGAACTGGAGAAATAAAGTTGTTGGAAGTAGGGTGATCTAGGATGGCTCACTACAGAATGCGTTCCATCACCTTGCTGGCACGCTAGTGAGACTTATGGGCCTATAGTTGCCAGGCGGTAGTCGATAATTTTGTAGATTGGCGTGACAATCACTTCCTTCCAAAGAGAGGGAAGGTGGCCTTCCTCAAGCGATTGACGAAATACCAGATAGAAATGGGTTGCCAGTGTACGACGTTTCCTTCATTATCCTTGGGTGGACTTCGTCGGGCCCCAATGCGCAGAATGGATTAGTGTTGTGCAGGAGTTGGCGAATGTCCTCCACCGTGAAGACCAAGTCGGTTAGAGGCCGTTCGTAGATACACCTTGACAAGATTGGATGTGACGGGGAAGCTGGGACTGAATATAAACCTGCATAGTGATCTCTGTAGACTTCAGATACCACTATTGGGTCACTCGTGGGTTCCCCGTTCCTGTCCCTCAAGGAGAAGGCGGACGGCTTGTTTCTTCGGCGATGTCGCATGTATTTGAATAGCACATCCCCGTTTTTCCGGGTGAGGTCCAGAATAGTGATTTCTTTTCGTATGTTCCATTGGCGGATTTCCGATTTACAGCGGTTCCGCATTTTACCAAATGCCAGCCCATCTCCTGTGTTTCATGTAGTCAACTTGAAAAATAATTGAGAACCCTTTTCCAGAAGACACCAAATCCTTTTGGGTAGCCTACGGCTCATCCGGCTGCGTGCTGATTTGTTTGAAATGAACAGCACGCCAGACCCGTGAATTTTCTGGACAATGGTCTTATTAAATCTCCCACTGAGGCTGGTCCCAGTTTAACTTGTTCAAGAAAGATGCGCATTCCTGAAAAGTCTGCAAGGCAGAAGATTCGAATCCACGTTTGGGGCTCGGGATTTCTGGCCCAATGGCAGATGAAATCAAAGGTCAGCACACAGTAGTCGTTATGTCCCAGTGGAGCGTTAATTATTACCTGATCAACGAAATGTCTCGTTGGTGATGACCAAATCCAGGAGGGACGGTTGTTGGCCCGCGCGGTATCTGGTGGGTGCGACGACATGTTGAGTCCAAGCGCTCTGTTGAACGACTTCGGTCAACGCCGCTGCAAAGTGTCCACTTGATCCGACGCACTGGAGCTCCGTCCAGGGGGCCTTTGGAGCGTTGAAGTCACCTATCAGCAGGAGATGAGTGAAGTGGTAGCTGGAGGAGAGTTGCCCAAGGGTTCGTATGAGGAAGTGGTCATCTTTCGGAGGGCTTGAGGGGCTACGGTAGACCACACCGAGAAGGAGAGAATCGGACCCGCGCAGCGGGACTTGAAGCCACAGTGCATCGCAAAAAGATGCAGGAGTGGTATCAGAGAGGACAATCGGGATCGGCAGGTCGCATGTAAGTACAAAGCAATCCCACCAGCCCTCCTCGTTTTGAGTCAGTTTGAAAAACTGAGTAGCCGTCTATCGAGATCACCGCGTCAGAGACATCTGGTGTGAGCCAGGTCTCTGTGAGTGTGATAATGGACGACTGTTCAAACAACCTGGCTGTTTATTATCGCAAAGTTTGTTGAAAAGGCTGAAGCAGTTTGTGGACAAGCATTTCAACACTGTCTCTGCTGCCTCCAAAGATGAGGGGTCGAGGGTTGTGTAACCAGGGAGGTTAGCAGACTTGAAGGCTGTACGCCGGGTTTGAGTCGAGGCCCTGCAGGGGCCCTGAGACATACTTGTCTGCTCCTTGACTGCTTCTCATTTGCAGGTTTTTTCGCCTCGTGGCAGCCCGGTTTGCTCGGGCTTTTGCCTTGGCGGACGAAGTTTTTCCCCATGGGGAAATTTTTTGACCACTGCTACTTGTGGCCCTTTCAATAACCTTTTGGACGACCAGATTTGGTGTTGTTCAAGGGGCACCCTTGCATTTGTTTGGTTTCTTGGACATTTTGGCGTGGTTTGATCGGAAAGGTGTCTCTGTGAACTCCTGGGCGCTGGGTGGCAGCACCGAGCACTGCTGCTCGGTGGAGGACTGCACCTTGAACCCAGCCAGCAGTTTTCTGATATGGCGAATTGTATATGGCTTGTTTGGCTGCAGTCGCCTTTCTTTGGCGGCTTGTGTGGACATCCGAGTCACCCGCGATCAGCGTGGCCAACTGGGTGTATGAGGGACTTTCCGGTTCGCTGTGGTCAGGTTCGAGGCTTTGACCTTCGGGGTGCTGAGCGACAACTGTGTCCACAATAAAAGAGGCCACTTTTGACGGAGTGGAGCTGGAGATTGGCAGTTTCTCAGTCTTAGTGATTGTACGGTTCTCGCAGCATTCCCAATGTCGAGGTCAGCGCATGTGGTTGGTTTGCCGGTAGGCTTCGCCGCTTGACTCCGCTCCTCTGATCCATTTCAGCTCAGAATTTGTGACTTGTGTGTGGAGTTCACTGCTGCACCTTTGTCGTCTGTTACGGAAAGAAGCGCTGGTGGCTCTACGTACTTTGGGCGCTCCGTCCACCTGAGGCTTGCCTCCTTCAGAGCATCACTGCCTTTGTAATTCGAGAGGTCTTTGTGGTTGAGGAGAAGCTGCTATCCGGTGTCGCGGTCGGTTGCCTCGGCGTGATTTCAGGAGCACAAGGGGCTATAACTACAATCGGTTACAGGTTCCATAGGCTTCTTCGACCTAGAGTCCCGAGCTAGAGTCTCTGAGGTATTCCAAACTAGTCCTGATGCTGCTGGACTGGATTGAAGACCCTCGTTTTAATGGAGAAACACATTATTGACATCAACTGCTCCACGCAGACCGAATGTACGAAGTTAATGATTTTGAAGTAGTGATTGTTTGGCCTACCGGTCTGGCTCGTGTTCAGAGACAAATGCTGTTAGTGAGCTGTTTTAATGAACCTTTCGGGCAGTGAATATCATATGATCGAGTGTTTTGCCTGTTTTGACGTAGCTGGCGCTCACGTCATAAAAACAGTCACAAACTACGAATCGTAGGGCATTATTGTTTGCAAAAAACTCCATATTGAATTTTTGCAACCTACATGGGGGCTTAATATTCTGCATATATTTGTTGTGGAACTTCATGCTCCGCATGTTTTGCTGCATCGAGTCGACCACGAGGTCGACCTTGGCGCGTATTTGGGATTTTTGGGCCTGTCGTTGTTACATGTATGCTCCGTTACATGCATGTTACATGCATGCTCCGTCTCGTACGACGGAGGGCCCTCATTGCTGAACGGCCGTTACCATGAGTGGCCTTTATAGGAGCTGGTTCTTATCTTTTGCAATAGAAGAAATCAGTCTGTAGGAGGGGATGGTATCCATATAACTAGCTTATTCAGTTCTGGAGCACCTTTAAAAAGCTTTGCAGTCATCTACAAAAAACAGAATGAACGATGGAGATCAAGGTTAAGAACATGGATAATGTCCTTCCAGAACAGCCAAAATAAACCTAGTATTCTGAGGTAATCTAGAAATTAACCGCTATATTACGTGACGACTGTCCACGTGGATTACAACATAATCGATGTTATAGCTGAAACCATCATTATCAGGGAGAATAAAGTCAAAAGTTATCACTGCTACCGAACTTGCCGAGCCTGCTTTCAGCCAGCAGAATAGATGCTTTCTTGATTTGCCACCTATGCACACCTTTCTCAAGGCATTTCGCCACAAATCTAGTGAAGCAGCTTACGGATTTTGGTGTACAGCTCTTTTTGTACATAATATGCTGTAAGAAGAAGACAAATGGTACAGATCAACAATTTCGTCCGGAAATTTTGTGACAAGGGTGCGTCTTAGCATGTGTGGTAGGTCGGCGTTGTCATTGCTGATGGAGAGAAAACCGTGTCCCCAGACAACCTTTTTTCTGATATCACTGTACTGGGTCATGTTTCGTTGTTCTCCGTCTACACCAGTTTTTCCATGGCCTCCGTTACCTACATTGTTTATTATGCTATGTGCTGACATAATAGCAGCACGAATCTCCTGACTCCATTACTCAAAAATTCGTGTTGGCTTCATTATATCCGCATTTTCCATTTACCCGCCGCAATTTCACTTCAGTCGTGTATTAAGAATGTGGGACAAACCGTTGCAAGACGATGGAAGCCATGTTTATCCTAACAGGGTTGTGTCCATGACCTAAATGCTTAATGAATATCAAGTTTCAGCTGTGAACGAAGAAATGGAACAAGAGGTTCTTCTCAATATTGGGAATCCCGATAAAATTAAATCAATCCTAGTTTCGAAAAGAGTGAATGAGGTAAGTCCTATCGTTTAATGTTGTGCTTACTATCTGGGGAGATTCTGGGTCTCGTTGATCGACTGCTGTTAAGTGAGGAAGCTGATACCACCGTTAGCCTCCTAGAAGCAGCAACATATGGTATGTTTAGTTATTTCTGTCCATTACCATTATATAGGTATGTATTCTCATGAGGAATTGTTGGACATATGTGAAGGCTTGATTGATCGCCTTTGGATTAATCCTATTCATGAGTCCTATCGTACTATCTTTGCTCTGTTTTTGAACGACGCAGTACTGGTGTTTTTCTACCCCAGTAACATTGTCATACTAGGTCGAGTATCTGGAAGACTGGAAACTGGAACGTCTCTGCGTTCATATCATACGAAAACTTCCGAAAGATTGCTCACATGGTTCTTGGTTAGCTCTTACTTGAGTCTGCTCCATGGATCATCATATTATAGTATCTTTACAACTTTAGGCAAAGCAATCTTACGTTTGGAGAGCTCTCCAGTCGTTGTTACCCCAATGTTTGAGTCCTTGTGTAATGAAGAGTGAGGTTAAAACTTGTGCTTACGCAATTGTGTTAGGTGGTCACCCGGAAACGCACTTCAATTGATTGAGTCACTGAAAGACTACCCAATGTCTCTCCAAAACAAGGGTCTTTTGCTGAAAAAGATTCTCCCAAAACTCTCCCAGTTGGACAATCACTCTTTCACTCGTGCTTTGAACACTGTTTTCCTCTTCTCCTGTTCTGTGAGTATCTGGTTCAGTCCTAATATTTTGTAGAAAACACTTTCGCTCACCCTGAATCATCTCCGCGTTGAATTTATGTCGGAAACAACTAAATTAACTGCGTAAGTTCCAATCTTCTCGGCTCTTACTGGGTACCTCACCTCGAGTGATCTTAAAGATGAGACATTTTCGCTCGTTTTCGAACTGTGCACTCAGTCGACACAGTTCGGTTTGGAGATGCTGCTCGTCGTAAAAGTGAGTAATGTTTCAGTAAATACAAAAAGTACAACTCATCTTAGAGTTTACCTCAGGACGTGATTTTGTCGGAGTTCATCTTCTCACTGCTACTGACAGTGTTGCCTATCCCATATCTACAAGCCCAGGTGAATGAATTGTCTATTTTATTAGTTGCACTGTTGGTCTGTTTGAACTGTTTACAAAGTTAAGTACATTTAGTGGAGTCTTTGCTTCCCAAACCCCAACTGCATGATTCATTAGCTATAGCCTTGATTGATGCGGTGCTGTGTGAAAAAATGTGCCAGATTTCTGTTCGTGGAATGAGGTGGTCTCATGGGTTCACTGCTACCTTTCGCCATCCCATACATTCGAAAGTTACCTATCATATACCAACCCATGGTCAAGGTTAGTGGCTTTTTTTCTGGCATGGTTGCACCTGAGTTGGCTTCTAAGTCTGACATGTGCTTCTAAATGCTCGGGCGCCTATCGTTCATTCCGTTATAACGTTATCAGCCGACAGAGGTAAGTTGGTCAATACGATTGGATTTGTCCTAACTAAGTTCGTCTTGACTGACTGAGGTCGACGGTAGCCTCTGGGTAAAGTTGGTAAGTTTTCTCCCTGTGGCCACCAGTTGTGCCACTCGGTCGACCTTGTCGTATCGGGCACTCAGTTGGCCTGAGTGTCTCTATCGCTTTACTGAACCAAAAACGGCGCCCTTGTTCTTATTTTTCATATTTCCAATGGTTCTAATCATCTCTGCTGTGTATGAAAGATAAGATTCGCACGTGATGTGCCACGTGCCGGTCGACCGACGAACGAGAACTTAGTGGAATTTATCCAGGAACTATATCTGTGTTTTATATGGTACCCGTCATCACTCTATGTTTATGATCTTTGAACTGCATCTATGCCTTTTTACCGACCTTTAGAGTTTGCGGCTCCTAAGCACCACTTTGCTCGCTGCCTTTGCTGATGGTCGGCTGATTTCTGAATCGGCTTTTCTACGGGGATTTTGCAATGCTCCAGACGATCCTGCGACACTGATTTTAAGGATTTCACAGCAGTGGTAAGTGTTTAGCAGTGTTTTCGAACGGAACATCAGTTCTCAGTTGCACTTGCCACCCTGTCCATCTACTTAATCCATTTTTCCAACGGGCGTTTATGGTCTTCGTAGTTTTGTGTAAATTCGGTTCTCATGCGGTCCTAACGCTCTCATAGTATGTTTGTACTAACCTGTTGGTTCACGTGTACCGAGACAAACTGACATGTTTGGTGCATAAATTGAATTTAACTAATTTCAGCTAAAATCTAGATCATACATATGTGACAGCTATTCCATCCCTGTGCATTGTTTTGGGCGTCATTATTATTGTCAATGACAATAGGATTGTTGAATGTGGACTCCTTGGATGGCCCGTAATCGTTTCCACAATTTATCGATTATCTTGTAGTATTTAATCACTATTTCCATAGTTCTCATTTTCATTCTAACACATAACGATGATAACACATAAACGATCTTTCACCCACTGTTTTTTGGACAAATGTAGAACACGCATCAGTACATACTTGATTTTCTGTATCTTTATCAGTCTTTCAGCTTCCGGAAAGCACTTGACGCAAGGGTTGGTTCTGCTAGGATTCGGGCTACTTCGTGCCAGTGCTCACAATCCGGGGTCAGCACTACTTACTTCCCGCAGAACTCGTGCCACAAGTGCTGTCAAGTCGCATAAACCAAATACCTCTCCGTTTGTACCTCAGCATCACATCAACGTGCGTGTTGGTCGCCTAGCAATGGAAGTCCTAGTCCACTTATTTAAGGTCAGTTCTCCTAAGCATATTAAAGCTGGGCCGCCGGTTTTCGTTACACCAAAGTTTAAAGAACTTGCTGACGGTAACTGCTGCGCACGCTCAACGGTGTTCATAGATAACCGCCGGCAATTGGCCAAAGCAAACTCTCCACTGGCTTCTTTCTCTCTTGGGATCCGAATACTCCAATTCGTTAATCGGGGATAAAACCACTGTGGTCTCAGACACTATAGGTGTGTGCAGTTGATAGGCTTTTCAAGTCATTCGATGTGGCTGGGTGGAGGTTTCACGGTAAAATATGGAGATTCTTGTGATCAGCAGAAGCCCACGTTTTCCAGGCTGAAGTTAACCGGCCAAACATTTGGTTCTCAGCTTTGGACTTTGTCAAACTTCGAGTTCCCTGCACCCATAGAAAAATTCGCGGTTTGTTTAGGCCTGAATCAACTAGTAGAACAAGTTGCTTTTCGTGTGCCTGCTATGTATGTAAGAATTTCTGCTTTCCGAATCCAAGTGTATTGTGTTTGTGGCCTCTGGGTCGTTTGGAGTGTTGCAGAGGGTTAAAATTATTCACTAGTGCCAGGATTTTTTCCATTATGGGACGGGGAACCACGTTATGAAAATCGTGTCAGTGCAACTTAACTTACCTCTGTGTCAGTTAGAGTGAATGCGTAGTTCTTGTAGGCCAAGGTGCTATCACCAGTCAGCGAGCCGCTGGATCAGGTCGCACTTCGAGACTTGTGAATGCGGATTGCTTCTCCAGTATTCTCAATTTCACAGATTGATGACCACAGCTTTAGTCGGTTCGATTTGGTTCCCATCTACTACCACAAGTTTCGAAGCAGGTGCTCTTTTGTTGATTGGCCATTAGTAGTCATAGATATTGAATCTACTACCGCTGAGTAGGACTGAGCCACAAGAAGCTTTTGTTAACTTGCCTCATCTAGTTCCACTTGTATACTTCGAAACCCGATGGCTTAAGGAGGTGAAGGAATCCGAAAACAAGACAGTTTTCATTATCAGAACCGCATTTCAACGGTCATTTTATCAAACAGTTCTCATTTCATCGGTAGTCGCATTAATGGTACGGTTTTTTTACCTAATGCTCGGTGTTTTTCAACGAACTTTAAAGTCCACTGGTTTCCTTTGTCTATCACCTTCCGAAGCACTGTCCACAAATGCGCCAAAGTATTATGGATATCCTGGCCAATATATTGTGGACCGAGTCCTCAAGTCCAATTGCTCTGAAACTTGCCGGTAAGTTTCTTGTGTTGGTTTGTGTAGGTTGGTTTGTGTAGGTTTCTGATTGGCGATGGTCGGTCGCTACTATTCGTGTTGCGGATGCAGCAGTTATTGGAAGCTAGCCTACCAGCAAGCATTAGTGCATTTTTATCCGTCTTCGTTTACATTGGAGGTCCTTGCCTTTCATCCGAATCACTCCGCATTTGTGTTCGCAATATTCCTTGTATCCAAGAGCCTTCCCAGAAGTGACTAATCTCCAATGCGACCGTGTGTTTATGCACGGAAAGGACAAGGATTGCGCCGTAATACAAGCAATCCTTTGATAAGGCTGGCTCTTTTGAAGCTATTCCCGAAACGACTATACAATGACTGTCACCCCCTAAAGCAGAATACCGAATTTCTGAAAGGAACCTCTCGAATTTTGTACATTCATCCGCTGTTTCTGTGTTGTCTGAGGTCGTCACCTGTAGCTAAACAGGCCGCCTCAGTGCTTTACTTCATTTTGCGATGTAAGCTGTAATCATATATGGCTTCTTCCGGCCAGACATATATCAGCAACTATGTTCAAGTGGAATACAGCAGTTCTTTGTAGCAACCTCCTAAAAAGAAACGCCTGAACAAGAAAATGATTCCCCTATCCCCAGTTTTTGAGTTATTGAGACCCTGTTAGAACGAGAATTTCGCATCATACACCACATTATCATCATGCATCATATGAGGGATTTCAAGTTTAGTATTTCATCGCCTCTAACTTCCCTTGGCTACGCAATATCGGCTTACCCGACCATGGCTTTTCCTCTCAGGATTTCCATTCTTATCCTCTCAGATTTGATTCACCTCAGTCTTGTGGTTCGGTTACTACGTATATCTACCGTGTTCATCTCTCCCAGTCGCAACACATACAGTTTCAAACAGCGTCATTGCTTTCTTTCAGCTCTGGCACAGAATGGGCACAACACCACACAAATTCACTACGAGCGCACAGGTTTGTCATGGTAGTCCACTAGTGATTTCAGTTCGAACCCGACACTCGACCACAATAACATGGTTTGGGGGTGATTGGCGAAATACACTCATTTGCAGAATAAGCTGGTGTTAACGGAAGCTCTGGTGAATTCCAGATGATTCTCCTCATTCGTTTGTCAGTTTCGAGACCCGGATGAACATGCTCACTTGAATTTATCATTCATATTCGAATAGGAAGGCTTGTATGAATGTTATAAAACATTCGGAAAAGGTTGATTTCTTTTATCAGTGGTTCATACCCAGTTATTAGTATAATGAATCAATTGCGAAAGCGGCCGGTAACAATGATGCAACTAAAGATTGGGCTGTTTCAAGCGCAATTTATCCTACTGCTTCAATATTTTTGATTGCAGAGACATATAGGTTGCAGGGTTGGGGCGAACAGGGTGTTGAATTTCCCGATTCTAATGGTACTTGCCCACAAAAGCCTCCTTAGCTGGGCAACTGCCGCTTGTGCTCTTAACGGGAGACAACTTGTGGGACATCAAATGGCGATGTGCCGTGGTGGTGCGACGTTCTCATTGTGAGAATAACATCAGCCTGAAATTCTGAATTCTCATAGCTTACTGGTTTTCGTACAGATCCCCTCTCTTGTGCAGGCTGCACCGGAGAGAATCAAACAAAGTTAGTAGAATTTGGAAGTGGCGCAAACAATCCTGGATAAATTGCTGAGTGTTCCATACTTATTCGTGTTCGGAAGGACCAAATCCTTTTCCAAGAGAATTCTTCACACCAGGGACCGATTTCGGCCGGTCCTGTGGGTGTTGCATGAACTATCGGAGGAAGAAACATCGTCTTGTTACTTTATAATAAACTATGCGGAAAAGTTGCGTAAGTTACACAGTATCTCTGGATTATATAGTTTTAACTTGACATCGACACCACCACTTTCTACTCAATCGCTATCGATCGTTTCCCTAAAATATCGACAGTTTTCACGTTTTTAGGTACCACTGGGCTTAGGCTTTCTTTTTCGGTGACATAAAAACAGGTTAAGACAATAGTTCTCCTTCGAAAACCCCTGTCTACTTTTCGGGCATGCCACTAACATGAAGATCCGAAAACTCCGCGTCGTCTACATCACGGATGTCAGCTAACGCACGGTTCTTCGGGTTTAGGGTTCATGTAAACACGTATACTTAGGTTCTCCCATCAAACAGGGAAGGTGGACCTTTGGGGTGATTCTAATCTGAAAACTTCCGGACAATTATGTGAACACCAGCGCTGTGATTAGCCGTCGACTATAACGGGCTTTAGCCTTCAATCGCGCAATTCGCTTCACGGGGCCCGGGTACTTGAATGATAGTACTCCGGATGGAAAGCCTGTGCCACTCTCGGTTTTATCCTTCTATAGGGGTTACTTGTAGTATGCAAGTAGTGAGGAAAATGTGGAGTTGCAAAGTGATTTCGTCATGTTAGTAAAGTCATTCTTTACTGAAGACTGACATGCGCTGTGCAGCTGTCCTTCGATGGTTCGATGGGTAGTGTTTAACCTATATCCATAATCTCGAGAGATTTATGAGGTACGTCGTGTGAATCATACTCAGATTTAGTGAAACACCCATACAGGCTTAGACTGAATTCACTTGCAGGACGGAAACAGCTCCTTCTGTTTGCAACCGCCTTTGTCAGTCGGAGCAAACAGTAAGTAGGCGAGATACACTTGACTTTCCACTTAATGTGTTCAAAGCCTTCTGACAAGCAATCCTAGAGTTACACATAGCTTCTGGCTGTTTTCAATAAGAAAAAGGCATTACATTTAATTTAAGTATGAATGCCGAGCTTACACTTGGTCTCGATTACCGTTGCAGATCTGTTGGCGGATATGGGAGCTGCCAGCCCTTTGGAAGTCGCGGTACTGGCTGACCGCCTGGAGCCTGTCATTAATTCAATTGGGTTGATACCTGTCGAACTGTCCATCGGTTTGGTTCACGCCCTGCTTCCTCTTATTCGTGCTGGGAATCAACTGGTCGATGCATGGAACACCAGTCAGCAGCCTACAGAAAATCCGATGGGCGCGATCAGGACGAGGCTGTTCACAACCCTATGCAAGGCGGCATCCTCTCCTCGTGTTCACTATCGGCGAACCGCAGTAGCCTGTTTTCTTATACTGTTAAAACATCTAAAGGCGAGTTCGTCGAATAGAATGGCGGTTTAGTTGATAACTGTAAATATACCAGAACTGAGGTCCTACGCCTCTTAAGTTGTATCGTATTCAGTAACTCAAGTTACTTAGACCAGTAACTCCAGCAGTCTGACAATCACCCAAATGACCGAGAGAACACGAGTCCAGTCCAATCAGTCTGTCAGTCAATCATCCAGCCGGTAATCTCTCAAGCGCTCAGCTGTACACCTTGTCCATTATCTTGTGTTTCCTTCGATTACGACTTTGCTCTCGCCCATTTTTTCGCTTGTACAGGTCTCAGTTTCTGCATTTCGGTCCGCATCTCAACACTCGTCCGGTAATCTGTCACAGGGCACGCAATTTACACAAACCCAGGCAACTCAGTTGAATCCGCACCTCTTGTACAGTCAGCTACAATCCACGCAAGTGAGTTGTTTACTGACAGTCCATAGTTTTGGCTCAGTGCTCTATCCCTAACAATCATCTCATCTACCAAGATGTATTTACTCTTCTTACCCCTTTATCTATAGGTCAGAATTGCATTAATTGTTGTCACAACCTTCTGGTTCTAATAGGCGCATTTCAGACAATGTGCGTAGGTGGAATCATCAACTGATCACGTAATTCTCCAAGATCAGAATTATATTCATCAATGTTCACCGCTTTCGGTCTCAAAAGGTCATGTGATTGAGTCTCGATGTTAAGGCTGCAGTTCGAGGTTTGTTGTGCTGATGCCAGGTGTGGGTTTTGCGACTAGAGAATCCGAGTCATCTTCAAGTCTCTGATCCTTGATGTATCAGAACCATGGCCTGCATAGACTGATACCAACGAATTCGCGATGAGATAGTCAGGAAACAGCTGTTTTATACTTTGTTTGCTGAATACAAAGAGTACTACAAACTGCGGTGGTTCTCCTCTCTGACTACCTCTTCTACCGAGAATAGCTGTTTGTGTGTGCAACCCAAGAGACCAGTGGAGCATTTCGGTACTATCGCCGCGACCACTTAACCTTTTCCGCATCAGCTGCCAGTGTTTTCCTTGCTGTCATTTTCCATCATGATCGCCTGATCGACCGTCTCGATATGTAGGCACCCGGAATGTTTGCTGTAACTTAGCACTATGCCGTTTCAATTTCCCATTTTTCTATTTGATTGCAGTTTTATTTGAGTAAGTTCGCATGGTTGTACAGTAGTTGGGCCCAGATATTCCGGACCGGTGTTCCTCTCAGTAGTGCCTATGATGGTGGTGGCGGTGACGGTGCATGCACTATTCGGCCTCCTAATTGCTTTCCTAAATAGCAATAAACCGAAGTCTGAACACTGCACAACCATGCTAATTTATTGTAAGTATCCTGTAATCAAAGAGAAGGAAGCGATAGGTTATAGAATGTTGCCCATTTTCCCACAACACATGAAAAGTGCTTCACAGCTTCCGGCGCTCTGTGAATCGTGAGGGGCGTGTCCATAGATTGTAGTTTTAAGTTACCATTTTGTTGACGTTTACCTAATGGTAGACTTAATCTGAAAATTCATTTTTTAAGTCACAAATCCTATTGCAGGGCCATAATGTTTTCCTTGTGTATAACAGAGTTGTATGGGTTCAGTAGTTCGTGATTATTTTTTGTGCTGACTGATAGCCTCAGCACAGGTATTTGTCCATTCTACTCACACCTGACCTCCCATCCTGGGGGTAACGGTGTGTGTTGTTTATTCCAACCACTTGGTGGTGTTACTTCAGTTTTTCGGGCGTGCATAATGCGTGAGAATACGCGTGCAAGTCCGTATTATAGGCTCACTCGGACTGTGATTCGGTTTGTTGGATGTTGGATCAGCCATGACGTCTTGAAGTCAACTTGGAGTACCCGCAAATAGTTTGATTTCTGGAGCTATGCAGCAGTCCATTTCGAACTACCCTGACAGCATTATCGACGTTTTTCCGTGTGGATTCATGGTAAGCTCGTCCACACACTGCGTCCATAGAATGGTTCGATATCTGCAAGACTGGCTGAGATTCGACAGGCGCGTGCGCTATTTTGTGTCCATAGTTGTGCGCACTTGATACCGTCTTGAAATGCGTTGATGGTTATGTTATCAGGACACATTTAGGTTAATCCTGGAACGTCTTTGAACAAGTCTTAGGATTATTTCTGGTAACTTTGTATAGGAGTGTAGCCTTACCTTGCACCTCTGTTCAGAAACATGTGAGCAGAACCTTTCGTTTTATTGTCCCAGGACCTTTAGTCAATCCACAGATTCCGCGACACTTTAAAAATTGTTCATCGTGCTAGTTGTTAGCTTAAACAAGACTTCGGTTGCTCATTCCGCTTGGTGATGTGTGTAACGGGTCTGTGCTGCTAAACTCCCAGAAAACTCGTCAATATAACTCAGAACACCTTAGAAATAACGACACTTTTTTTACATCCTTTTCTGTCATTGTCATTTCAGCTTGCTGAGCAGGCAGTTGTTCTGCCATGTGATGTGGATCAGAATGAGGCGTTATGTACAGAAATCGTCAGCGTACTTCACCGGATCATCTTTTCCGCCTTTTTCCGCTCTCAAGCCGGGAGTCTTTTGGAGGACCCAGAGAATAAAGTCAAGTCTGATATTTATTGGGTAAGCGAGTCTTATAGGAAATAAGGCGTATACGAGACCGTTCTGTTTTGTTCCCGGTGACCTGCTGTGACGGACGGTGTAGGACCCAAGTAAGCTGGGTTCCCACTCTACACTTCACCCATCTTCTGCTGCTCACCTCCACACAGCTCTTCAATTTCTGCGTAGTGTATATAGCCCTGCTCCGCGTTTGATTTTGTCGTAGCTCAAGTAAAATGACTCAGTAATGTCAATCAAACGGTACCTAATGAAATGTTATTGTTTTTATCGCTTTAACTAATGACAACTGCAACCGAAGTTTTGATAGGGAGCCCAAGTACGCGTTATGAAAGTAGGATGACCAACACCCAAGGTGGGGGAAGTGGGCACTTGAATCTCTTGGGTGTGATTTCCATTGGTTCGCCTCTTTCTCCGTGTTCGAGGTCCAATTCAAGAGTCACCAACAACCCCCTTCTATAAAGATCTAACTGAAAAATCCATTTACAACTCCGAAATGGAAATAACGGAATAACTGATTTTTTTGCTTTACCTAACACCACGTTGCCTGGGTAGACTCCATATCGTCAACCCAACATGCTTGGCCAGTGAATGTTTTCAAAACTAAACTGCGGATTGGTAAACAGTCAGCGCCTCCTGTTTAAGGTGTAACACAGGTTGTGTTGTTCTACCACGCCAATTTCGTAGGTTGTTCTTACGAGTTCGGAACGTGGATAGCAGGGGAACATTATGAGAATTTTTCGTTTTCACAGGGATTATGTGAAGTGGTCACTCGGAACAAAGGCCTTTGTGAACCGGTCTTGAACATGTATCTTCGATTACTGTTGGCAAGTTTGTCCCCTTCGTTTTTGAGAGAAATCAAGCGAACGCAGCCACTTGCTTCACTCACCGTACCTACCATGGTCGAGCCTTCACAACCGGCGTTAGGACCTTCTGGGCCTCCTGTTCATCTTGATGACCTGATCACCACTCATGGAAATACCGGAACGGAGGTTAGACGCGCAGATCATCCGGTAAGGTTTTTGAAGCTATTGTCCAGATACTAGAAAACCGTTAACCATATTTTAAGCTGTTGATCCGTCAACTTCTAGTATTTTATGGTGTTGGGTCAAAATTTAATTTAGTGGATCACGGAATCTAGTGTGTCCTTCTCATTAATCGATTTTAACTGAAGAAGAGGCTGGACCTTACCCTGGTGTGATGGTTTGCGCACCTCAGCGACCCATTGAGCTATACTGGGGAGTGTCCGCGCGACACTCACAGAGTCTCATACCAGGTTGGTCAATGGGTAGAGGTCTGACGAACACAGTCTCCTGGCCCTCCAGGTTGGGGGTTGGAACATGTGTGGCGATGTGTTCCGTAGAAGTGGTGAAGTATTTGCATTTCCAGCCCAACAGCGATGCTTTGCGGTTAGGCTTTTGAGCCAAAGGCTCTGGTTGAGGACCCTAATCGCCCTCCTGTCCAGGTATGGGAGCCCTGACAGTATCCCAGCGCTCAAACAACCGTGACACTTTCAGCTTTCAATACTCATGCGACATCGGCCGTCGCGTGACGCCATCAGCCGTGTCGACTTACTTGCTTGCATACACAGGGCGGGTAAGCAAAAACATGCTACTGCTAACGCCTTCTTCTTACATTTCCACGTCTTCCACACTCCCGCATCAAAATTTGAATACTTTACCCACAGGTCCCAGCACTAGGACTGATCGTTTTGCTCACCGTGTGTCACACTCAGCTGCAGCTTCTGTACGTCCGAGTTCCGTTACAACCCTAAACACTTCGAAGTCTGTTTTCAAACCCCGAAAGCCTGTCTACTTAGCCACCTTTAATGTTCGTTCACTGAAGCAAGCAGGTCAACAGGTGGCTCTTGCTACGCTGGATTCCCTCTGCATTGATGTATGTTGTCTGTCAGAAACAAGGACGCAGGACGCAAGTACCGTGATCGAACTGACTGCCCCCTCGCTCTCTTCCAGGTTCCGGCTGCGCAGCTCTGGTGATGCAGAGGCCGCTGCAGCTGGATATGCTGGGGTGGGTATTGTACTGAGCGAACGAGCGGAAGCGTCTCTGCTTGATTGGATACCCGTTGATAGTCGCCTCTGTGCGGTTCGTTCGGTAACATCTGTGAGAGAATCTAGAGGAAAGTGAGGTCCATCGCACCTTTTTTAATGTCTGTTTACGCCTTAACTGACTGTGGGTCTGAATCTGCCAAGGGCAGTTTCTATGACGCTCTAGGTGCCCTTCTACAGCGGGCTAAAAGCTCGGATATCGTGGTTGCTGGTGACAGGAACGTCCAGATAGGTAGACTAAGCGCTGCTGAGGCCAGCTTGGGTGGTCGTCTTCGATTGGACACGAGACTCATGGATAACGGAGATCGCCTGCTTCAGATATGTGCCGATCACGGACTGTTCCTTAGTAACACCAATTCCCGGGGCAATGGTAATCGCTTGACAGGGTGGTGTCCATCAACGAACCACTGCCGAGTCTAAACAGACCACATCGCTCTCAGTTACCGGTAGCGAGGGTCGATCACTTCCTTGTCGCTCCTTGAAACACAATCTACCGAGGTGAATGTTGTTCTCCATTCCTCCTTCAAGATGGCGCTAACCGCGAGGTGGACAACGCATGACTTGGCAGGAGGGCGTGAAAGAGATCACGAGGAGTTTGGGTGTTGTTGGTTGGTGTTGTACGGCTTCCAGGATGGGGTTCCCGTAACCGCAACAGTACTTGGCTGGAGACGTTGGAAGAAATGGCGTCTATTCGATGTCAGTGGCTTTGGTGCTGTCAGTTTCTTTCCAGCTTGTCTGATTGAGCGGTTGCAGGTGCTTGACGTAGACCAGCACTAGGCCCCTTCCCTCACCCAGTCTTTTTCTCTTCTTTACACTCTAGGCCCTTAAATATAAGTAGACGGCAGTGAAGCATCAGTGTCAACACCGATATTGCTGTCTTTGATGATGATGCAGCCACACCATGTTTCTTGCCTCCCGATGTCACAACTGAAGTGACACCAACAATGAAACTGTTCTACACTTTGTTTACCTGGGCAGCTGTATAAGTTCCGGTGGACTGGCTGGAGATGAGATCATTTCTCGAATCGGAAAGGCCAGGGCAGCTTTTGCCAACCTCCAACACCTGTGGCGCCGACCTGACGTGAAGTTGTCTGTCAAGGGAAGAGTTTGCAGTGCGGTGGTGCGATCCATACTGCTTTATGGATCAAAGACGTGGCCCCTACGCGCAGAGGACGTACGGAAGATGTCAGTGTTTGATCATCGATGTCTCCGCAGCATTGGTCAGGTCTGGTGGGATCATCGGATTAGTAATGCTGAGGTACGTCAGATGGTCTTAGGAAGAAGGAACTCTCCCGCGATAGATGAATTACTCACGCTTCATAGGCTGCGCTGGTTGGGACATGTACTCCGCATGCCAGAAGACCGTCTGCCCCGCAGAGCTCTTTTCGCCCAGCCCTGTGCTGAGTGGAAGCGACCGAGAGGTGGACAGTGTATGACCTGGCAACGAAGTACGAAAGCGCTAACCAGTAAACTTAGTCGGGCGGGCAACTGCCGCCTCCCTGGATGGGGACCCCGGGACTCAAATCACCAGTGGTTAACGACACTGGCAGAAATGGCCCAATCGCGCAGTCAGTGGCGCTCGTGCATCAAAGCTATAGCCTTCAATGCGTAGCTACTCAATTTCCGAACATACCTTCGCCTCCAAGGCTTCTTTTTACGTTCCACATTTCCGGTGATCGAAACTGTAGCAGCTGGAACCAATGTGCCTATGGTACACGGTTTATAGCTGATAAATTGAATTGAATTGAACTGTTCTACACGTTCCATAAACTGTTCTCTAAACTGTTCTATACCTTTTATGGCATGTGATACATACAGTCAAGGGAGTTTTCGCATTTACGGGGCTACTAAAAAAAGTTTCTCTCAATGTCCTGCGGAGACCATATTGAGCGCTTTGTTGTCATGAGAAATCTCAATAGGACGTTTCGGTCGAAAACGGCTTTACCGAGTGTGGATTTTCATATGTTGATACAGTGGAACAAAGTGCCAGAGCCCGAGGGAGACGATAATGTGACGACTACTGTCGGTCTTCAGTTGGGTGCGAGCTTGGACGTATGTGATGATTTCGGTGAGAGTTCCTCATGGCATACCTTAATTAATTCTCTTGAGAGATAGTGGCGCCTGTTGCACTGAAAGTATGGAGAATCAAGGTCATTCATTGGAACCAAAAGTGAAGATGAGCCGGTATCAGATTTAGTGCTGGACCAAGCGGTCGGTTACACCGAATGGGTGTAATTTGTCGAACACGCTTCATGCGGTAAGGACTATCCAACACAACTATCGTCAACTTTCGGCAGCTAAAACAATGTGAAAAAAACCGGATTCATTTTCATCAAAGTATCACGTTTTGTTTCAGGAGAAATGACTGTAAACTCAAAGCACAGTCCTTCTCTATTAAAGTTTGTCATTAACTCTGTGAACGGCTGCAAATCGGGAATTTCGAGGTGACGATTACATGGGTGCTGTTTTCGTTCGTAAGAGAAATCACTTTCCAAGCAAATTCGATGTATCATCGCAATACTTTTTTATCAGTCAAGGTTAATCCCGTATGCAAGCTGCCATCCATCCCGATAGATTGCCTACAACAGTTCTGACAAGTGTTTAATTCTCTTTATTGTCCACACTACGCGCTTCAGGACATCCTGGTATGGTGCCTTCAGTCTGTGCTTACGTTGCCACAGTTTGGGTTGTCCTGGAGACAATATCGCTTGAAACGTGCTCAAGCCCGCGCTTCATCAGCCAACGAAAGCGGGGAAGAATCGTCTGAATCTGCCTCCATGGGTTTCAGTCAGTTTACTCAGTCAACAGTGACGGGTTCTGTCGCATGTGGCCGCGCAGTTTCAACATCGCTTTTCTCGAAGGCTGTTACCCTGCTCCTGTCTCTTTCCGACTCGTTGCGTTTGACACCGCTGGACGATTTCGGTTTGGTAATTTTGCCCGTTACATTTCTATAGCTTCAATCACGCTATGCAGTACGAGTTGGAATTATGAGTAGTGTATCAGTAGCCCGTTTGCTGTAGCCATTGATGTGCATCCGTTCGTAAAGTTTGCTAGGCGTGTATTTTTAGGCGGATTTGTGCTTTGTCGGCACTCGTCGATCGGGGTTTGTTTGAGTCGCTAGATCAGCAGACATTTTGAAACACGTATAATACCCACCGAAACCAGCCATACAGCTTTACTGCGCCTTCTGTTTTCTTTTTTTGCCGTACCACCACATATGACCGGTATATCATCACACTCAATCATCAACCACGTTCGAAACAATCCGTTGACGTTTCCAGAGTAAACTGGCTGCTCAGGTCATACATAGCACGGTCAAGCTGTGTTGGATTAAAGGGTCAGGTATTTTCCGGACAATCTATTCTCACTGATGCTCCCCCTGTTTTGGTTGTCGTCGTCAGCTTCTTTATTTTCAGTACTACTTCTTCAATCCTTCGTATTTAAGAATCCGGACACCGATTTCGCAAACACATCTGCCGGTAACCTGAACCGTGAACGGGCAAACCTGCTTCTGGGCTTGTATGATGCATGTTTGGAATTGGAATTGAAAGACCCACTGGAACTCATAAGCGCATCTGGTTCGCAGCAGACGCAATCGGGCAACCAAGCGTGAGTTTCAGGCATTCCGTCCACTGTTACTCTCATTCAGTTGTCGATTCTGAATCTTTAGGATTCAGTAAGCTGTCAAAGCGGGGTTTACAGCAATTTGTGGACTCTATTCTAATGGGTATCGTTTGACCTCGGATCTTGTTTGTTAGACCAATCACGTGGACCTCCGTTTTTGTCCCGTTTTCCGTGATTGAAAAAGTGAGTTGGAAGTAGAGTTTCTAAGTAATCCGATGATCGAGTATAGTGATGTCCCTTTCTGAAGAAAATAACTGGGATTAGTCCAAATGATTTTCTCCTTGTATGGGCTTTGAATCGTGCAGTCGCAGCGTCTTGCTTCGAAGATCCTACTGACGGCAAAAATAGTCGCAGTGTTTTTCATCAGAGATTTTGTTTCAAGCCATTATTGAAACCAACTTTGGATTATTTATCTGTCGGGTTGCACATCCATGGAGGACTGGGTGTAAAATACCGAAGGTTAGCGTCACTCACGCTCTCGACCTAACTCGGTTGGGTAATTTAATTGCAGCACATCCTGAAAGGTAATTATCGAAACTCTCACTTTCTGTCATACTCACATTTCCTGAAAGAATACGTAGAATGTCATTCGGATCACCATTTTCATTTATGTCATTGATTCGCGGTTTAACGGATATTCATACTGTCAGCCCAAAATCGGCTGTTCGTCCTGCGATTTCGAGGCATAATGGTTACCTTTTCTGCAATGGATGGATGGGCTTTTGGTCTTGCTTAGCTGTATCAGATATTAACGAACTCACAGTTTTTAGTAACGATACACCGGTAAGCCGGTAGGTAAACCGCTCAACGGTCATGCGTTATACGCACGTGGACAGATGGATACGGTGTTTGATCAAGTGAAGTCAAGCAGTATGCACCACCATATAGTGAATATCTCGTTTCGAAAAGTTTATGATTCAGAAGCATGAACGATGAATAGTATGCAACGGAATCATGACAAGTAGGTGTTCGTGCGAAAAGTCGTCTAAACCCTGAACTTGGATTTGAAAATAGGCGTCTACAGTCCAACGTATACGAGTTGGATAGCATATAGCAAAATCTTCTGAGCGTAGCTGCTACGCACTGCTACAATTTAATCAGCACGAGGTATTTCTCTTTGAGGTTCGGAAGAAACGAGGAAAAAGTGAGGTAGGTGTAGAAAAGTTGGTGCGTCCGTAAATTCAAGAATAAGGTTCTCCAGCCTAAGATAACAAAAAGCACTGTGTGGTTTTTACTAAACACCGTTTCAACATTCTGTAACTAAGAAAGGTTATGGAGTAAAACTACACCCAAGTGTTTAGCGTAATGTTTTAGGACTGGATTGATCTTTGGCACGTCATCTTGTACGGACTGATAACGAGAGCCAAAGACAAAAGAGAAATAACATCTACAGCATGCTTGACTTGCTAACTGTTCCATCTTTAGCGCGCCTTTACACGCCTCTAAAAAACCCGATCAGTTCGCACGACTGTTCGGCCAACACATGATTGTGAGCGTAAGTATCCGTGAACTTCGTATGATGGGCAAGAAATCATCCAGCGCTAATGCGTATGTGCCTAAGCCAGTGAAGCCACCAGATTAAACGATTGAGGATACGGTTGGCGTCTTGGGATGAAAGCAAATTCGAGAGGCTGGCAGACCTGTGTGGTCGAACTGGAAATCTCCCCACTCAAAGCTGACTGGACATCAGACTAAGCAAACAATACAACCAATGATTGTGGAACACGAAAGTGGTTTCAGTGAGCCGACATCACTGCTGCTTCAGGTTTCCATTGGTCGATTCTGGAACCTGGTTATCCGCCATAATGAATGAGGATGTAACTTTGAGACAAATGCACTGTAACCTAAAAGCGTAATCATTGGTGTTGGGTTAGAACGGGCAGATAGACACAAAGATTTGGTTAAATTTCGAAGGGTTGAGAGCTCATGTAATGCCAAGGGGGCCAGTGGCCTCGCACTCAGAAGATTTGGTTAAATTTCGAAGGATTGAGAGCTCATGTTATGCCAAGGGGGCCAGTGGCCTCGCACTCATGCTGGGCATTCCATGCTCAAACGATCCCTCAAGGAAACCAACCGTTTCATCAAGTGAGCCAATGGAATATCGCTCAGCACTAGAACACTTCAATGGACGCCATTTTGAGCGCGAAACAAGTACGGGATTTTTAGGGGCCATAAAACTTTTGAGTTTTTGTCTCGGACTGCAGTTGCCTACGCGGGCTTCGCCTCGGTTTCTGTACGAGATTAGAGTGTATAACCTTTGGTCTTGGTGATAGGCTGGTGTTAGCCGGCTCGTGAGGATAACAGCAGTTGCGTACGACGGTTCTGTACTGTCCCTGAGTCTCAACTGTGTACCGAGGCGAATATCCCGAAACTGGTAGAGAAACGTCACTTAACCGAAACTGGTCAATACAACGCATAGTTGCGAGCGAATACACCACTAATTGATTCACTATATTAAGGTTCCTTGAATGACCAGGAAGTCGGAGCACAATATGTACAGGGCTCGCTATAGGTGAGCTGGAACTGGAAACAGTTTATTTGCAGCTTACGTGCAGTGTGTGTCAGTATAGTCCTCTCTCAACACTCGCACAAAGTGGTCAACGCCAACTGATCACTGCGTTCTACTTTCGAAAATCAGGCCAAAGCACACGCACACGACCTCCTAGGTTAGGATATTAACTTAAAATTGTTATGGCCTAGAATAATTCCAGGCTTATTCCTTTTTAAATAGTATTAGACTGTGTACATTGAGAGTTATTGTTGATCGATCTTCTGTAGGGCTTCTTCGGAATATACTTGGACCTTTTGAGCGCTGTGCAGGGTCAGTAGAGAAATTTTCAGCGTATACGCGAGGTCTACTGCTCCCCCGCCACCACACTACCTCTCCCCGCAATCTTTCGAGACTTAACGGCCAGTCTCCATGTCCACCTGCTTGTCCTAACCCAAAGTCAGAAATTACTCCTTGTAATCGTTGCTTATTCGTCTCTGAGTTACATACACCCTTCAGCGTTCCCGAACTGAACCAAGCGGTGGCCTCACTGTGTTAACCTATTGGTAGCCCTAATACGTTTGGTGGTCGCTTGAGCTGTTCGCCTAGCCTGGTAATTGGCCTGCAGGTTTCCTGATCAACCTCGGTCATATTCCAACCTGGGATTTCTGCGATGTCTTGCGTTTCGCAGGTTCCTCTCCACCAATTCCGCTCAGTTATAGTTATTTGGTTGAATTCAGGAGGTTGAGTAAAGCCAAAAGTGACGTATCAAGAAAGCATCGAAAACCTGAGATGAAGATGAATACCGATGGACGACGTTTGTTTAGGCTAGATATGACTTGCATAATGAAGTCGGTTGTATTAACAACTCGTACAGCTGTAACACACTTTCGGTGCCTAGCTGCCATGCCACCCGAAGGAAGCACGAGAGCTGGGATACTGTCAGGTTGCCCAAGCCTAGACGAGGGAAGTCGAGATGCCGAGGTCGGGGTCGAACCACGGACCTTCCGGTCAGTAAATTCGCGCTCTAACCACCGACCCATCTCAGCTATTAACAAGTAACTGTACACGATGGAGTCTAATGTGGATTAACCGGGACAAGTAGTGGGACATTGAAGGAAAAATAATCATTCGATTCGATCGCTATGTCGCATGCTTTGAAATACCGGACTGTTAATTTATAGAGATCGAACGAACGGATATGTGGCTATGATTGGCTCACACCGGCTACCTCCTAACACGGTGAGTTTATCAGCTCGTATCATGCGTTCCAAAGTAATCAATATCTAGCTCCTATAACGAAAAAATAGCGGTTCAGGCCACTCATAGTTGAAAATTTGAGATTCATTGGAATAACAACAGACCAACCCTGTGGTCTGTCAACTAACTCCCGTAGATTGTCAACCGACCACACGGGAAGAGAGGAGCAGAGGATCACCAACAGCCATGCAGAATCTTAGACCATCTGGGAATGAATGTGGGTGCTTGACGAATGTGGTGAATTATCATTTCCCGCAAATTTTAGCTACACTAGAAACTAGGAGCGTCATTCACATTGCATGCAGCAGTCGGTTTATCTCCTGACCATTCCTGACCAATGCTTTTTGGTGCAAAACGGAACGATGTAAGCTGACTAAATTATTCTCGTGGTGGATATGCAACTTCCCCGTATTTTCCTTTTTTAGGAGCCTTGTAATGCCTACAGACAGCTCGCGCTTTTGTGGAGGGGAGTTGTTGCGCCTTACCCATTTGATTTTTTTCACGTGTACTGTTAATTTCTTCACAGGACATCATTTTAAATTTTCTGCATACTATCCTTAGTGAATCCAGTTGGTCCCGTATTCGTCAGCTCTTTGCTCGTCGGGTGGCCCTATCCAATCTTTTGTGCAACAGAACCTCCAGTTCGAGCTCACAAGCTAGTGCTGGCAGCTTGTTGCTGCCAACTTTTGGACAAGGAGCCCATTTTCGTCCGGGATTATTGATCTTGGGTCTTACGTCAGCGTCGCAGTCCGGGCTGTCTCGAGTACTCAGAGCAAGCTCTACCTCAGACGCCTCGAATTCATTAGCTTATCATATGCTTCTCACAATATCCACCAGGCTTTCTCAGTTCACTCGTTGTGCTGGCGGTGGAATTCCGTACGCTTACCGTGATCTACTGGTTCAAGCTATTGCTTCCATATTACGGTAAGTAGTTAGGATGGCGTGCGTAACTCGTATCGATTGTGCTATTCCGTCTTTAGACAACTTGCTTGAATCGTAATTTGCAACTTCGTTTTCGTCACTGATCACGCTTTGCTGCCCATTGTCATCAGAGGAATCCGAGGTAGCTGGACTTATTGACGATGCCCTGTTTCGATAGTCTCTTCGGAACAGCTTCCCTCCCGAATTTCCTGGTCCAGACTTAAACGTATTTCCTTCATACTGCCAACAACTACGTGAGGTTAGACGTCATTCAATAGCTTCAGATGGCTTTTAGCTGAACTGGTTGTCCTGTGAGTCGAGTTTCAATGGCTAAGAATCACCTTTCCATTGGTATACTTTTTAGAGCCCCATTGTCGTGAAAAACCTTAGAATGGATCTCATCGATCGTTTGGTA
The DNA here is from genome assembly GCA_003604175.2 of Clonorchis sinensis. NCBI lineage: Eukaryota > Metazoa > Platyhelminthes > Trematoda > Opisthorchiida > Opisthorchiidae > Clonorchis > Clonorchis sinensis. The sequence goes on from CM030369.1 coordinate 201,695,344, forward strand.
ACTGATAGTTCCCATTGCACCTTGCGTAAATCTTGTGTGATCTTCTTCAGGCAAAATCTGGTTTAGTTAAGGACAGGATCATTGCTTATGAACACTTTATAGTCAGACGGGTCGGGTGGGAACTCGACAAAGTTAGAGCAATCACAGCCTCTTAATTGAGATGGAGCTGTTCTCACGTAGTAGGTGGAAATTCACAAGTCCTATATTGTGCTTTCCGTTATTCTCTCTCAGCCCCTCAACTTTCGATCTGCGAGTATGTGTTTGCACATGAGTTAACCAAGGAAACGTCGAAACCACTGTTTAAACTATAAGTAGGCTGTGTGGTCATCCATACTGTAAACCGGCGAGATGGCTCAGGGGGCGAGATGACTCCAGTAGATAGAGCGCGAATTTACTGACCGAAAGGTCCGTGGTTCGAACCCGACCTCTGCCTCTCGACTTCCCCTGTCTAGGCTTGGACAACCTGGCAGTATCCCAGCCCTCGTGCTTCCTTCGAGTGGCATGGCAGCCAGGCACCGAAAAGGTGCTACAGCTGAACAGTTCTAGTTTTTTTAAACCAATAAACACCTAACCGGCACGTGAGTGTTCTGACTGGTGAGCTTACTCTCAGAGATCACATGAACTTCTCACCCAATAACCCCTTAATTGTACCACTCGAATTGTTATGTTTTTCTCTGTTACTTAGGATTTGTGGCAATCAACGTCCCATTGATTCTCGCAATAGAGTAGCTTTGCACATGTCCTAACAATAGCGCACGAGCTGAAGGTACTTCAGTGGTCAAGACGCGAACTTAGTGACTAGAAGGTCTATGCTTCGAACGCGACCGCGGCATCTCGACTCCCTCTGTCTAAGCTTGGACAGCATTACGATTTCTCAGCCTTCCTGTTTCCTTCGGGTAGCAGCTAATTAAGCTAAGGCCGATTATTTTATTCTTTACTAACAATAACGCACCGAGTGGCAGTCTGAATGGAGCCAAGTATTGTTGTCTGTAGTTCGTGCTACAGGGTAAGTGGTGTAGCCAATTTTACGTCGCTAAGCATCTGGCTGATGGGCACAACCGTGAGCGGCATAATGGATGGAAAATGCTTTCATCCTTCAATTTCAGGATGAGAGGACGTCTGCTTATGACTGCTCCGCATGCATCCATTCCGCCTGCATCGTAGCATACTGGTGGATATGAGCATGTCAGGTGACTAGTTTTTCTCATCGATTTTCGCACTTCCGCAAAGTTTGACTGCCAAATTCTGCAAAATAGTTCAGCGGTATTTGTAGTACCTTTATGAATGGCACGTCAGCAGGGTTTCGGCCAAAGCTCTTAATGATCAGCTCACTCTGGGCGCTTGTGAAAAGGAGATTTAAGTCGCCGCAAATTACTCAGGGGGTTTGGATTTAAGTTCAGTGCTGTTGTACTGTCGTATATTAACACAACGTCCCTCCGGATAGTTTTTCGGGGATCCCAACAGTTGCCACAACAACCGTCGTGTGTATCTTTGGGCCAGATTTTGCTAAAAATGTAAGTCACGAAGTTTCCTTGAATACTGATCTTCTGTTCAGATACTAGAACCATTCAAACACTTCGTATGCATCAATTCACGCAGACTGTCTTCTTCTTGTTAACTAGTATATTGAGCACCATGCCACTACATGAACTGTCCCAATCCCGTCGCTTTTTTTCAGGCACGTCATTCGCTACTACAACCACAAGCTACTGGTCGATTTAGATCCTTCCACCACTCCGTCTGCTTCAGCAGCCACTGCAAACACAAGCGCATTAAGTATTGGTGTGTCAGATTCAGACCCCGCGAATACTGCCAAGGCACGCTCCAGCTCACCAACTGCCACGTACTCTGCTGCTTTAAGCGTCCTTGATGTGGCCTTCACACTTGCAATGGATTACCTAGGTTCGAAACGTTTTCATCGACTGGCCGTGAGAATCTATTCTACCACAAGTGACCCAGGTTATCGTTATCCGCAGTTCGAACAACACGCTGCGTCCGAATTTGCCGGAGAAGGGGAGGAAGACAACGAGGATGACAGCTTGGAGCGGCGTAATGCCGATGTCACTCCCGCACAAGCTCTTTCTGCTGTTATAAAGTTGATCAAAGTAGGCATATCACACTGTTGTCTTCGCTACTTTTACAGACAACTTTTTGGACTCATTGTTGATGTGATTCCCTTTCGTTCTTATTTACAGGGTTGGATTACAAAGTTACTGAATCCGAACTCAGGGACTTCATTCGTAAGCACACAAAGAGTTTCATCCCATGCTGTCTCTCACACACGGGACCTGGTGGTACTTGTCCCCTTACTTGTGCGACTGTGCCGAGCACGAGCCACGATAGGGTCGGACGAGTCCTCTCGCACCGCTAACATTGTGGGAAACATGTATGGTGGTTTGGACCGAGTTCTTGCTTGGCTAATACGGCTTATGCGGTCTGCTGCGCCCCAGTCATCATCTAAGCCTGGGTCTGAGGCGACAAATTTACTCACCGCTGCTCGTGTTCAGCTGGTGAGCCAGACAGTGTGGCTTGCACATTTGGTGGAGACTTTCAGTAATGAACCATCGCAAGTCTCGGATTCACAGCTTAATTTGGACTATCTACTGACGACACTTGCAACAGATATCCACCATACTTTAAAGGATGCTTCTGTTGCCCAGGTAAGCCTACGGTCAATTTTGACTCGATACTCTCCATTCTTTATTCACATTCGTCGCTTGTGAAGAAACGAACACTGTTTCCCATTAGTTTTTCATTAGACTGAACCGTTTGGTTGCAAAAGCCACGTGATCTCGTTAGGTGACATTATTGGGCTGTTGACATTCTTCTCAGTGATGAACTAAGTGCTATGAAGGTTCTGTTTAAAGCTTTCGATACGAGTACCATTCTCCGGCGTTCGACAGAGAAGTGCTCACAGAAGATTCCTATGAGAACACGGAACTGAACGTGAAAGAAATTCATGTATGATTAATTTTCGCATAGATTCCTCATAAATCACCGCCCGTGTGATCCTGTCAGACTAGTTTGTTCCGGTCCATTGGCCAAGTTTTAGTTGACACCTGGATCGCTTCTGAGTCGATCTCTGAGAAAAACCCATTGTGTCTGTTTGGAATTCAGATCGTTCTGTCTTCATTGGAGCATGTTGAATGTTTTATTCGATGAGAACTAAATATAGGATTCTATCTAGGGGTAAAGTGTTTTGATTCTGAGGACGGAGCCAACTTGGAAGTGGATTTATCAACCCATATCGGAGCACTGCCCATCAGGATTTGCTTGAAATCAAATTCAGTAGAACGCATTATAAGTGCATGGTATTGCATGAGACTGGAGGGTAGGATGATTTACTCTTCGTGTACGCTCAGAGTTCTTCAAAATTTAAATTGCATATCGTTACCGCAAACGTCGTTTCAATAACCTTTCGGTCACAGACTGGTCTTGGACAATACTGCCTGTAATGTTGCCCCGCCGAACACCATGACCGCGATCCTGTCTGCATACTCAGCCAGTCTGCACGTTCGGCTTTGGAGAGAAATGTTGATTTCGTTTGACGCCCCCTAAAATGTACTTTGCAGAGACGGCAATCGTAAACACTTTTCACGTATTAATCGCTATGGAAGATTGTTTGGCGTATGTCTTTTGGAGCTGAACAACCAATTGTTACCAGTGTCAAGGCGGCGTTACCCAAATTGCGTGGGTTGCAAAGCGGATCTGCGATCCTAGACCTTTACTTTCAGGAGAAAACATGCGCAATTTCCTTTGTTTCACTACTTTCTGGCAATACTACAACCCTTTCATCGGTTATTCTCAACTGCTTCACATTAGTTTAGCAGTGTCTCACGAAGTTGCCATACCAGCGTTTCACCAGTGAGAAACAAAAACATTCCATTTTCCTTAAGGTGATCATCTAAGGGCCCAGCCGAATCCAGCCGAAATAACTGCCACACAACTAAGCTATCCTTGAGTGATTTAGCCCATCACTGCTGAAACAATTGGGCTGAGCATAATTGAATCGAGGCTCCGATTTACGTCTCCGGATATGGTACAATAACACAAGCCGTAGACCCACTCTGTCACACTGTAAGCTCAGTATTCGGTATCAGGACTGTGCACCAGAGATAGCCTAGTGGACATGTTGATGTTTGAATATCCTGGCTCGCCCCAGCTCATTTTAATCCCTGTCAGTCGTAAGAACCGTGTACTTGTCGTACAGTGGTTATAGCTGCCACAGTTTCGTTCACCGATGGTTTGGGGAGGTGGGATAGGTAGCTGCGCTTTGGAGGCGGTGGCTGATAAATTCGTCCTTAAATACATATCTGTCAGTGGACTTTTAATTGGAGAGTTTGGGAAGGGAGCTATGCATTGAAGGCAATAGCTTGGATGCGTGAGCGCCATTGGGGGCGCGACTGAGCCATGTGTGACAATGTCTCTAACCATTGATCTGTCCCGTCTCGGGGTCCCCATCCAGTCAGACGGCAATTACCAACGCAGCTGAGTTTGCTGGTAATGGTTTTTATACTTCGCTGTCGAGTAATCGTCTGACCATCTCTGGCTCGCTTCTACCCTTCGCGTGGTTCTGCAAAAAGAACCCTTCGAGGAAGTTGGCCACTCCAGCGCAACCTATGCAATGTGATCAGTTCATCTATCGTGGGTGAGTTATTTCTTTAGAAAGCCATTCGATGTAGTTCATCGTTGCTGATCAGGTGTTCCCACCAAACTCGCGCAATGCTCCGAAGTCATCGATGGTCAAACACTGAGAGTCCTTTGACGTTCTCGGCACGCAGCGGCCAGGTTTCTGACCCGTATAGCAATATGGAGCGCACCAAGCATTACAAACTCGACCATTGACGGATAAGCTGATGTCACGCCTACACCATAGGTGAAGCAAGTTCACGAAAGCTGCTCGGGCCTTCCCAATCCGGATGGAAATATCATCTTTCGCGAGACCACCGGGACCAAAACAGCCGTCCATGCAGACAAACTTGTATACTACCTCAATGGACTCACCCGCAAGCAAGAGGCTAGGGTTTGAGCCCACTAGTCTTGCAGTAACGCTTTGCACTTTGCCGGTGTGAAGCGCATGCCAAACCGTGAGACAGAATTAGTGTGATAATTGTGCATCGCCGTAGCGGGACAGAAATCAGTTGCCATGCCAATCAGCGTTCGTATTTCCTGGTTTCTGAAAACAGGTTATTCGTTTTTAGCATAGTAGGGCTGGGACTGCCGAGATTTTCCGACTTATTTCCAGGGTCTTAATACTTCTCCCATCAATCCAATAACGAGATTTGTGGGATTGGAGAGAGTTCCGTTTGAGTAGGGAGGGCTCCATCGTAATCAGTTCGTGCTTCTGGACAGGAACATTCTGGGATGCCTTCAAATAATTCGGTTTTAGAAGAGTAGAAATGGTCCTGACAGTTTGGTTACATTTATAATGTGAGCAAAGCATCTTTTCACCTGGAAGACTGTTGTTTTGCCCCTCAGGAAATATGTTCAGTTAGCTCAAATAGACTATCTGACAAGTTCACACCTCGACTGCGCAAATGCGTTTCACAGCGTCCTTCATTCAGTCCGGTATTCCACACGGGACTGGTGTATGGCGCCCACCCGTCATTTGCTTGTAGTCCTCGAATACCCGAGTCACTTACTGATACTGGAATCGCGTCGTACTTCCACCTTGTTTTGTTTAAGTCATTTAGCCTTTCCTGTTGAAGACAATTTGTCCGTGGTTACCCATGCTTAATCATCCTGTACTGTAAAATTTCGACTTATGTACGAGTGCAGAAGACCCCATAGTTGTTTAAGGTCTGGGTTGAGAAGTGAGCAACCTTAACCTGGTTGTTACTATTACCATTTATTTCCGACGGACCCATATTAGCACCAACCTCTTCAGACGAAACTGTCGCTTTTATATTGTGGAGACTTGCCTCCGTACCCGAGTACGGGAGGACTTTCGATCGTATGGGAGGTGGCAGTATTCTGCTGTGAGTTCATTGGATTTATTTATTTGACTACCCATGGGGATGAAATCTATCTAGGCAAGCTTTGTGGGAAACATGCAACTTGTGTTTTGATCTACTGTCATCTACTTCGAGTAGTGTGGCGACATTGTTCAATATGCATTCCTATTTCCTTTCTTCTATCTGCAGGACACCAGTTATCTTCCAGACGATTCCGAAGGCACTGTGACATTTCCCATGGTTACGCGCGTGTCAGCTCTTCCCTTATTGAATCTTCTATATTCTACTGTTCGTCAACTGGTCAGCGAATTCGAGTGGCTTCTTGCCCATCTTGCGCCGAGTTTAGGAGGTCGTATGGTGGCAGACAGTGAGTCACTTATTGCACCTGAAACGTGAAATTACAGAGAAGGGTGGACTATAAACTAGACGCCCCCCTCGTAATAGGCAAACTCTTATAATACAGTTAATGTGCTTGCCGCTTGGTAACCGATGATTTTCAGAGGCAATTGTTGTGGGAATCATGGATTTTTGAAGGCGCTGTCTCAAGAAAGCCGGGGGCTTTGATCCGACTGTGGATGGTAGCCGTTTGGAAGCGGTGGGCGGTTTTGCAAACACGAGTGGAACCGTGGGACGAGGACTGGAAACACCAGTTATAAGCTCTGAAAAATAGCAACTGACAGAGAGGACAAATAAACGTTGTCGAAGGCTGACAAAGTGAGCAGTGCAATCTGATGCGTGAATGCGGTTGCGTGAATAAGAGCGGACGTATAGGAAATCAAGTTATTGACAAACGGTAAGAGCAGGTCCGGAAATGCACGGATTCTTGAGGTACATGTGCATCGCCGTTTAGAGAATTGAAGAACGCATGTACTATTGTGAAGCAACTGCAGTAGCTCAGTGGTTAGGGCGCGAATTTACTGGCCGGAACGTTTGTGGCTCGAACCAAACCCCAACTGCTCCTGTCTAGGCTTGAGCACACCTGGTAGTATCTTAACCGTCCTGCTTCCTTCGAGTTGCGTGGCGGCGAAGCTTGAATGATTTCTGGACGAGACTGCTCGCTAAACTCAGTGGAAAAGAAACCTTGGACATGTCCAGCAGAACAGTTCCAGCCTCTCCAAATAAGTTTAGAACGAAGTGTGAGAGAAGAGTCTCCAGCCATTGCATTTCGGAATTTGTATTAATTGTCGCTAAAGTATTCACTGTGTTGGGAACTTAGCAGCAGTTACTCGGTCACGAAAGATTCCGTTACTTTCGACCAAACAGGGACCGGAGGAGAGAACAGTAGTCATTGGAGTGGGTGGATCACCTTTTTTGGGAAGGGACAGAACGCATCCACAAAGGATGAACATATGAGTGATTGAGAACAGTGAAACTTTTGACTGCAACTAATGCAAACTGGAGCACACATTGGGATGATCATGTCTGATGAATTTTTCGAGTGGCTAATTAAAGCAGAGTGCGTTGGGAGCATTTGGATGGCTTGGAGCGGTTAACCGAAGAATAATTACGACTTCCGAGAGGATTACAGTTTATACAAATGAACAGAAATTAATCCGGAGCAATAGATTTGGCGAGTCTCCAAAGGAAATGGTTGATGATAGGGTGAAAAGCAAGCTTTCCGTTGTAAATTTTTTTCGCTCGTCTTATCGGTGGTGCATGTTTGGTGCACATTTGGAGGGCATCAGTGAGAATCGGAAAATGAAGAACAGTCGCGTCTTAACAGATTCTTCTTTGCAGTTAAGAAATAGGACAAAATTATTCCAGAGATGACACACTACCTGGATGAATTTCAGTTGGGTGAACAGGCACAAATGTTTGGTTAATTCAGGTATCGAATCCGATAGGTTAGAGTGGTCAGAACATTTGGGGAGACAGTGGATAACAGTATTTCTTCGGTAGCCTACGAACTAGATTCTATCAAAAAGCTCGACAATCTATCGCCAAACTATCACAGGAAGACAGTCCGAGATTATGTGGTAGGAATAGACGTATTGCAAAACACCGATCTGAAAACGAAGCTGACTGATGTGTTGTGGATGGTGGTATGTATCTGACGCTTGCACAAGTACCGACTTGTTCGATGCGAACAGTACAATTCGAGCGCGATCAGTCCTGCCAGAAATCACTCGTTGTACTAAGTTCTACAGTTAACCGTAGGTTACGGCCAATGTATGGCTCATATGCGCTAGGGACAGCGTGGGCGGAACATCTCCGCTACCGATAACATGTGATATCCGTAACAAGTGGGCTTTCGTTGGAGGGTTGAACATCTACTCACAAGTTCGGCCTGCTCCACAGCGACATTTTGAGCAATACGTCTGGTATACTGTATGTAGAAAATATCCGCATTCATGGACCGTCACTGCCAAACGATCCGTTGACCATTGCTCAACGACCAGCGCAATATTTATTATATTGATGTCGATATTTCTTCCTCCCCCGAAACAGACTCGAAAATGGACGAACTAAGAGCTGAGGGGAATTCTCGCGAGGAGGCTTTATGTACAAGGCTTTCTACAGTGGGCGAAAGCTTGTCAGAATTGCTGAAAACCGCGATTCCGGCTCCAAGCGCCCATGCAGACAATCTACTGGAAGTCAGTGCTCGCGTATTCAACTTCCTAACACAGTTTGTTAAATATGTGAGTCATGATTGCATACCCTTTAACACAAAAAATATGCAGCGGACCCATCTGCTCCGTTTTTGACAAGGCTACGATCCCGATTGTAGCTTCTGGACTATGCCATTCTATTCATGATCTACTTTATTCTACGCGGATTAGAACAAGTCCATTTATTCACCCAAATGAGCCCGAATTTTACGTTTAGCGTTGGGAGTAAATAATTTCTTTGGTGTAACTGGATAACATAATTATAGGACATGTCTTTTGGGGAAAACCCTCGGACCAGGCGGGCACGTGTGATTCAGTGTAGTGTGAATATGAACGATTCAGTTATCGTTGGAACACCGGACAGAACAAATATCATGGTATAAGAGATGGACGGGTAATGGTAAGATAACGATATTTAAGGTGGTCATTGCCGGATGTGAGCGACTTTCACAGCGCGGCGTCATATTTGCAATGTACCATGCACATTGAATTCATTGACAACCAGCACACCTTCCTTCGTTGGGGTCTGTGAATGATCCTCATCCTCTGCTCATTCTGTGCTCCATACTTTTTGAGTCCATAGTCTGATTTGTTGGAAGGCGACAACGTACTTGGAATGAGAACATATTCAACTTGGACTCGAGGTTTCAGGTGTAGTTGGACCATGTGAATATTACGATACGGCACCCGAGAGTATTATGATAACACACTGCTTGTCTAACTGTTTCGATCCCCAGGATCACCGTATGGTCCTGGATCAGGTCAGGATAGTCAAATGTACCCTGCATAGCCACAAATGCAAAACTAACAGTTGCAACCTTAACCCGATACGCATATACAAGCACATCATCTTAGACGGAGTATTCAAGAATATAACCAGGAAGACTTGTAGATTTGAGTTCGAAATTCTGCACTCCGTTGGGGACCCGTCCTGGAAGGAATCACCGGGTCTGGCACCGTCGTACGGCGAGAGATGAGCTAATCCATCGTTATGTTGAAACTAGACGTCTTCCGATTATCACCACGTTTTTATCCAACCATGAGTCACACGAGAAACCGTTAGATAGAGATGGTATATTGTCTTAATAGTACCAATACATTTTATTATTCGAGTATTGATTCCTCTATTTGGTCGTCCACTTGAGTTTGCCGCTTGGCAACACATATTGATCAACAGCAATAGGATTATGCTGTAATTATTGATCGACCTTGATTACTCCGACAACAAGAATCTCATTAGTAAACGAAATCCCGTCCTATCCTGGAATTGAGATTAGCCACATCTTGTAGGTACTCTTAGCAGTAAAACTTACAGATGGAAGTCTGGAACAGACGTCTGTTGCATTGGAAAGCGAGTTGTTCTAGTGAGGGAGGTTTCCTCACTACGACACTGAATATGTAGATGTATACCTAGTCAATCAATCAATCAATTTATCAGCTATAGACCGTGTACCATGGTACATTGGTTCCACGTGCTACAGTTTCACTCATCAGAAAGTGGGAGAGTATGGGAATTCGGCTATTGCAAGCCAAGCATTGGAGGCGATGACATGTTCAGTTAGCTCAAGAACTGGGTGGCTACGCATTGAAAGTGATAGCTTTCATGCGCGAGCGCCACTGACTGTGCGATTGGGCTATTTCCACCGGTCGTTAACCATTGTTGAGTTAAATCCCGAGGTCCCAAGGTCCAGGGAAGCGGTAGTTGTCGACCCAACTCAATTTACTGGTTAGTGTTTCCATAACTAGTAGCTAGGTCATGCACTGTCCACTTCTTGGTCTCTTCCACTCAGTACAGATGCTTCTCTAGTTTCCACTTCTCATGTGAATTACCATATCAAGGCTTTATCTAAATCGTGTGGTATGTTTGACTTCAACGCATGTTATAAATATTTCGTTTATCGTCGGGAAGGCCACAATGGGACTATCTCCATACTGCTGTTAACATCAAAGGACATTGTTGACCTTCCCTCCAGACCGAAAAAGCGGGGCACTTTAAATAAATTTCTTTTCCATTACACTAGTATCGTTCGTTCAATAGTTGATTCTTCCTGATACGTATGCCAGGCTTGTCAAATTATACCTATTTCAGTAGTCTTTGATTATTCAAACCCCCAAAAGTTAACATGTGATGGCTGGAGCGATTTGCCCGTGACGTCCACGTTTTCTACGGTTTCCATAGTTTTATGCTGTTTTCGATGTAGGTTCTTTGTTTCCTCAGTTCCATGCTGTGCGGATTTGATGCATTGGAATAGCCTGTCAACGTTGCTGGCGGAAAGCATATAGTAAAATAGTAACCCGAACATAAAGAACCAATAGAGCTGAGAAGCTATTATTCTCCAATCTGTATCCGTTTTCATTTCATTTTCTATCTCTTCCATATCAAGTACCTGAAAATCGTGAGACGGCGATGTGGTCGTTTTCCGGTGCTTTTCGAACGCTTGGTCCGAGTGTATGGGAAAGAAGTATCCCCGAATGCATACTCGTTTATATCATACATCCAAGCAAGTTGTTTCTTGTTCTCTTTTTTTATTCTTTGAAGTCTTGTTCTTTGATCTCGTCCGTTCCCACTGTATCGTACTCATAAAGTCTGCCGAGGAATTCTATGGCCTGTAAATTTAGACAAGATAACACAATTGGCATTTTACTTACCTCGATTGTAAAGCCTGTCTAGGGCGAACCACATGGAGGTTACCAACCGTCTTAAAGCTTTCTGCTGACACACGCACTTAGATCCGTTGATAAAACGGATTCGCTGTGGGAGAAATTTCAACCTTTGGATCTTGAAAACCGCCGTTTCTGATAACTAGTGTCACCGATTTTGTACTTTTCTGTATACCACAAAGTAGTTTTCGCCTGTACATGAATGCGCTGCTTCTATGTGGTCTAGCTAGTCAGCTAGTAACGTCTTCCCTTAGGGCGCGAGCTGACCACACAGCAAACCAAAACGAAGCTCTGTGGTTGCCATTTTACCAATGCCAACTGTCTGGTTTGTAATTTCCACCATTTTGACCAGACTACAGCTCAAAGCCATTCTGTTCCATACCCTGAAACTCTGTACACAGATTGCAGTTCTCATTTTCAATCCCACATGCTTGTTTCGCGATAATAATTGTGTATCTCTGCTCAGAGAAACAATACAGCCACCCTTTAAAAAAACACTCCTGTTCGAAGAACCGCCTCTTAGTTCTGAAAGCTTTCTTCTACTGAAATCTGTAGTAACCCTCTGTTAAGCACTACCCCCAAGCAATGGCCATCCAATCGTGGGTTGGCACCCTTCTTGTAGTAAAATAAGGCGTATAACCCGTTAGTTACCAGAAGTAACAATCCCCGTCCGCCATACGAATAGCTTTTTTGTGTGCACCAGCCATTTTTAGTACCTACCTACTACAACCTACTACGTGAATGATTTTCATCCTCAAGCTAAAGTTCTCTGTCCACGCTAGTTTAGTTTGGTTGAATGAGACGATGGGTCGTACTTGCGATCTTTGCTGCTTCTGTAAGACACCGTTATCCTTGGGAAACTTGTGTCGAATTACAGTGGCAATGTACCATCTTATGGAAAGTGCAGTCAATCATATGTTCCTAAGGTCTATGCGTTGCAAACTGTGCACGTGTAACCGCTGCTTCACATGATTGGCCCGGATAAGACTAGGGAATCGGGGAGTGATGGGGTTGTATTAGGTAATGGCAAGTACTCGGGTTGTAAGTGCTTCAGCCGTTGGCCGAAGTTGTACGCTGACAAAGTTAGAAGCAACAACATCAGCGGATGCGGTCACGATCCAACTATTTAGCTTCACAGTGTGTGCAAAATTTATATCTACCATGGTCATTCGTGCATAGCTCTCAGTAATCATGGTCACTCGATAACGCCTATCTGAAATGGTCTGGGAGCCGAGGATCTTGTTCATCGCTGGCCTAGCAATTGATGTCGCGCAGAAAAAGGATTTGATAAACCATTTGAAATGTGATTTTGTACTTACTGCTACTCCGTCCATCCAGACTAGTGGCTACTTCACAGTGCCTATACTTGATGAATTGCCATAACATTCAGGTTTCCGTCTCGCTAGACGACAGTTAGCCTGTGTGAAAGTCTGCAAAACACGAGTGTTAGACGTCATCACGACCAAAATTCCCACCAGAACCCCATAGAGCTCCGGCTTATGCTAAGGGATGTCTATGAATACCGCTGTCTTAATAAGAGAGAGGTTTGTTACTTTTCCGACTGAATATTTGAAGCCCCCCGTCAACGATACGTTGCTGTCTCTGACAGGCATCTTTTGTTTGACCTATGCCATGGTACTAAGATGGTCTCACCAATGAACTTTTCACATAACTCTTTTCCTGTATTCCAAATTATCGAACTTCTATGCCTCAGCGAAGCATGATAGGGCAATCGAAGGATTTCGGATGTATGCGTTGTTAGTCACTGCCGACCTGCGGTTACGAACGATGATATGGGAAAGGTTTGGAACGAAGGCTCAAAGGTCTAAAGGAAGATGGTTCATGCAAACGAATCCGCGTTTTTTTGGAAATAGAGAAGTACGTCCATCATCAATATGTCTTGCTCAAGGATACACTTAAGGAATGTTCTATTCTTAGATATTTTCCCTCGACTACTGACAACGAGTTCAATCAACGTTCGCTTTAAAAACTCTTGTGTGTAATCTCACAGCAGCTAGAACAAAAAAGCCCTCATGACTTTTTTCTGGTTCTGGCTTCGTTTTGTGCCTCAACTTCTATTTCGATAATATACTGAATTAGGAAACAGTTCAAATACTTTTGTTAGGAGGGGCTACTATTCTTCACGGTTGGTCGGACGGCTTTGGTGGGCTGATCTCTCATCTCACTGGTGCTACTTATTTGATTACAGTAGTCACAGATTTTAATATTGACTGATACTATTTATTTTTTCTCCGTTGCGTTGTGGATCTTTTGACTTGCAGCATGCCGAAAGTGAGAAATTGAAAGGAATTCAGGACAAACAACCCCTGAAGAAGACAGAAAAGAATGGACAAAAGACTGGGGCATCATCGAAGAAAACTTCGCAACCTGCCAGTATCCCACAAACCGTGGTAAGATTCATAACTAAGTGCCTCGTCTCACCATACTTTCTGTCAGACTTGATGAGAGCGGTATGCTAATGTTATGCTCTCTATTTCAGATGTCGCGCTCAATCAAAGATTCCCGTGTAATACCTCAGCTTGTATTTTCCATTGAACAATATGAACGGTTTTTGATGCAGCTGTCAAAACTATCAAAGGTGAGCGTAGTTTGTTTGCCCAACTTCCCCTTACCTGCATTGCTTCATTACGACTAACTTCCGCGTGAGGATGAACCGAAGCCACAAACCTCGTGAATCTCAGTGGCCCATTTTCGATGAGAATTATTGACATCTACACAGAATCTAGGGGTTCTTGGAATGAACTGAAATCATACTAGGCCCCTATGTTTCACACTATGGGTCATCATTTCAGACAGTTTCTTTTTGGCCTTACAGGTCAACTTGATGCGAAATGTCAAACTCGCAGTCTCGCGGGACTTCCGGATCAACACAGCCACGGTGGCTGCCCAACTGGAGCGCTCAGCTTTACTGAGTCCTAGCTCCGATAGTGACGTGGAGATACAAGACGAAAATATAGAACCGGTTAACGAAAACAATATCGCCCCGGCGGCGGCAACAGAGGTTGACAATTCGAACCAGTCATCGACAGATTGTCCGCCCATGTCTGTCGTCGACTTGATCTTACCAGAGAGCGGTGGGTCGCAAAACCAACTGCCTTCTTCACCGACCCAGAACGAAACAATTACCCCAAAATGGGGCCGAGTACGTGCTAAACTTGTCCCACTTTCAGTCTTCCCGTTGTTTCGCTCTAGTACTAATCGATAAATATTCCATACTTCTTTGAAACCACCTTGAGAGGCGAAACCTATGAAGACGGAAAGGCAAACATGCGTGTCGCTCGTGTGCTTGGTCATCCGATAAAAAGATGGCGATGTTGATGCTGGTAGATTAAAGTGCACAGGCTGAGAAAAAAATCACGCAACATAGAACTGCTGGTATTCACAGGAATCCTCCCTTAAGAGACCCCTAAAACAATTCCATTCTTCTGGGGAATCCACAATATTGTTGCACATCGACCGCGATCTTTTGTCCGGTTTCTTCCAAGGGAAGACCCCCTGGAAAATACCTATATTGCCTTCCTTCGTGAAGTTTTCTTTCGCAGCGAATTGTCGTACTTGAGCGTCATCGGAACCTTCCTACCCGATATATAATCGCAGCATATAGTTAACACAGGTTCATTACGGAACATAAACCTAGCTGAATCATGGTCAGTCCTACGAATGGGATCGTCAACCCTCTTTTCTTAACCACTGACGTTAAGTATCTTTGGTGAGTGTTCAAAACTGCAGCTTTGACGTCCCAACGCGTTTCTCTTCTAGAGTCCTACGAACGTTGCTGGTTTTGTTAGTTACTGGTTAGGTTCATTGGCGTGTCCCCAACCCTTAGTTCAAATTATACTCAACAAGAGAACAAACTGATGAAAAAGGAGGGAAAATCTCCGATTACATTCTTGTGCTCGCCATGACTACTTTTAGCTAGGTTTTCTCCTTCCATTTTATCGGCCGCTGTTAAGCGATATGAACGCTTCACTGTACCGAAATGGTTACTTCTCGCAGACGGTTTTGTCGGACCCTAGAGGATCCCATGTCACCCCATGTTTGTTATATCTTTCAATGAATTTGCGAATTGCTTTTGTCGTTTCCCTCAATTGTAAACGTATGCGGTGTACTATATCTCTCTTCACACACTTTTTGGACCACATAATCTCAAGTTAATCCAACATCTCTGTCACTGGTGAAACTTGACAGTCTTGCATTTAACGGCAAGTCTAACTTTCCCGTCCCACCCGAAACGATGATGCTGTCATGAATTTTGTTCAGTCCACGTGTATCTGATTTAATCCCGTCAAGTTTGGTTCCATTGAGCCCACAACGACAATCGGACAGATTGTGTTGGGCGGGTGTTGTCCCATTCCGTGCACCTCGACAAACAACCGTACTAGGCGAAGGTGCGGGAGCCGGATCCTATCTAGTAGACATCGGGAGAAGGAAACTGGATTCGAACTGAATCAAATCTGCTACTTTTGATTGACACCGAATCTTTCCTCCACACTCCATGACATTCGACAAAGGAGTTTGATTGACACTCACTCACTCACTCTCTCCCCTCAGTTGCATCCGTATTCGACAGATTGATAATCTCTTTCTTTGCCGCATTGTATGTGTATCGGTGTGTGTGTGTGTGTGCGTATGTGGCACGCTTGTGGTGCTCTGTGTGCGCAGGTTGCAGAAATTTCTATTTTCTTTTTCAACCTCTCCGCTGGGGTCCTTTGCATTTGTGTCAAAGCAACCCGGTGAACTTTTGTCTCTCCTGGTCTCCCGCCGACTTTATACAGCGTTTGAGATAAGCATCATTCGGTGAATGTGTTTTCCGCATGAGCAAGTATGCACGTTTAGTGCTGGATCGTATCGTGCCAATCTGAATGTCACTTCTCCATGAAGCGTTTAGACTAGCAAATGAGACACTCTCTTTTCCCGGAAATGTTTTGTTGCTACGTTTCGTCAGTCCATCCAACTTTACCTGCGTTTTTTGACGAATCGCTTTCTTTACCTATCGTTAACCTCAAGAGTAAGGTTTTTTCCTACACCATGGGTTTGTGCATATGCGGCGCGAAATTTGACTTCAACTGATTACTCATGTCTCACACCGGCGATACCAATTCCCTGCAAGAAAAGATCCATACCAGCCAAATCCTTGTTAAATGTTTTTTGGTTTCATTGTTATCGCGGTCTCACATAGCTGCCAAAGTAGGCTAGGGACAGATAATGTATGGTGTCTTTGTTTGTCCCAACCACATGTCTGATACTACACTGTCCTCAACCATATTAGTTATTTCTTGGTGGAGCACACTACTCATAAGGTTGTTGGAGACCATTCGACAGCGCACGACCCATCTCAACCTTCTTGGGTCTCATCACGTAGGTGCCATCACCGAGTTTCCGTCAACCTTACGTTCCATTTGAGCACTGAAGTGTATGCAATTGGTGAATTAGACTCATTTGCAAATCCGGTTGCTGTTAACGGCAGACTGAACTGGACCCAAGCTGAGTTTCTTGTTTATGCTATTTTATTTTTTTGTTCTTAATTTCCAAACCGCATCTTTAGGCGTCATTATTCACTACCGGTCTATGACTGTCGACGATCACTGGAACGTTCCATCATCTAGGGAAAATTTTTCCACTTCTCACTTGTTTGCCCGGAAGGCCTACCGTTGATCTAACCTATCCGCTGTTCCTATCCATCTCTGAAGCGACGGGATGCATTTTCGAAGCTACTGTGTCAAGCGTGGAACGCGTCAATAAGGGGTTATATTTCATTACGCTGCTGTATGCGTGATGCGTGCAATTGGGAGAAATTTGACAGCGCTTTTTGCGGAAAGCTGGTAGTGCGAGTGGACCCAAGGAATCAGTTGAGAAATTTTGTGTGCCGTCTATGGCTGTTGGGCCACAATTTCAAGTGGAGTTACGTGTTCGAAAAGTTAAGGGAACCACTAGGATTAGTCCATTTTGCACGGCCAAGCTTTGGTGTGCATTTTAGCTGACTTAGGTGTGTAACCAGATTGCCTGAAGTTAACGGTCCGGGCAAGGGTCATCCTTTTTTTTCAGACAGCCCCACTGACTATTCTTAGATCCAAATCCGGATATAGCATTCGAAAAAATATGGCTATTGCGTGATAGTCGGGTGTTGACCGCGGAAATGTTCTCACCATGACGTACATTCTTTTCGGTTCCAGTAAACACGGGGACGTAGGTTAGCTAGCACATTGTAACTTTATGCCATATGATGCGTTTCATGCGTTCTCCGAACAGGACGAGGGTGAAAACCAAGTAATAACAAGCGACGGTTATCTGTTGAAAACGTTATCTCATAGCTTGAGTGCTGTAAATCACCGTTAATCCAGCTGAGTGCCAACTAGCAGGCTACCTTCCGGAAGAAGTTGCCTCTTACACCAGTCGAGATCAGACTGTATCCAGAAAACGACAGCTCTACCATTATCAAGGTTGAACTAAGCAACACAAGTTGTCCTCAAATTTGGCGGCGTTGATAGTACTGTTTTCATTTGAATTCGGTTTTCAACCACTTGACTCGAAGCTTTAGCAGCCTACGTAAAATATTACTCCACCTTCCATTTATGAACGTTTCCATTTGTATTTTTAGTCAGTGAAGCCAAGTGCTACCCGGTTATCGGCTCTGAAGCGTCATTCAACCAATACAACCGAGCCTACAAATCAAAAGAAGCGACGTTGATTTCCACATTTCGAACTTTCAGAGCTTCAGAATTAACCCGCATCACTTGTACATTTTTCTGTCGTTAATACTACTTTTCTCATGCTGTTTTAACTGTGATCTTAGCCGAAGAATGTGACTGTTTCTAAACACATCTCTGTGTATACATGGTAGCGCTTTTTTGGAGGTGTCGGGTCACGCGGTCCATGGTTCACAGCTGACTATGTATGAATAGATGTCAGTTTACTCTCATGTGTTAATGAGTGAAAAACAACACATCTGGTTGTCAGGTCTCGGTCAGTGTTTGGACTTACAAATGACTCGTTTGGTCCTGACTACCAGCACAATTCATCTGCAGTACCCTAACTAGCTTTGTCTGTTTGATGGGTAAAATAACAATATTCGTTCAGCCGTGACAACCCTTCGGTAGCCAGCTGCCATGCCACACAAGGGATGATATAATGCCAGGGTGTCCAAGCCTAGACAGCACCAGTCGACATGCCGGAGTTCGGTTAGAACCACGAACCTTCCGGTCAATAAGTTCGCGCATCAACCACTGAGCCACCTGGAACTCATGCCTGTGAACACAAGATGGACACAATTTTGGATAGAATGAAATTAATAGTAAACAATCTCACAAATTTAAACGGTCCAAATGTACTGCATTCAGAATTGGATTACCTTGTTTGCAAAATATACCTAAGTCTTCTTTCCGTCGGTAAATCATCCGATCGCTTTTACCATTTTAGTGTGGTGACATTCTCTGGTCTGCCATATGCCCAATTTCGCTTTCTTCTGCCGACTGTGGGGGACAGCTTTCTGCTATTTTTTCTCAACTCGATAGATACCAGGTGGTTGCACAGTTTCGTACACATCCCAGTTTTCCCCAGCACCCCGCATCCGCTACCATATCTCTTCGGTGAATGAATTGACATCGATCTGGTCGCCAGGTGCAATTTAATCCATTCTGGTTAGGATGCGAGAATGCCGGGGTGGTTGGCAGCTGGAATCAACCATCTGTTTATGAATTGCACCCATGGTCAGTGGTGTGCAATGACCACCACCTCGTTCCGCGAGCTTCATCTCGATTTATTCCTCTCCGTTTGGGTCTACAGCCAAATAGCCAACTCGGCTGCCCGGATCCCATGTAAGCTAGCATACCTAGCTACTGGATATGAACTCACAATGTTCTCTGGCTTGTTTGTTCTATGGTCTTGTGTCTGAGGTTCACGAAGAACATACGCCCGCACTTTTGGTAATACAAACAATCATTTGAAACCCTAATGGAAATGTTGGGGTCGCCAGTGACACGCTCTCCACGCGAACGAAACACAGCAAATTGTGCTCTATGGAGTCAGTATCATTCTTCAGCCAGAAAAGCAGGACCAAATGTTCAAAGGCCTTCTACGGTTGGTCTTCAACCTGATTCAGGAGTAAGAAAGCTAATACCGTGCACAACATGGTCCGCTCAAGTTGATTACAATCTGTTAATGTGAATTCTTTTCGCGCTCTCCTCGAAGTCCAGTCTCGTGGGTTGATTGATACTGTGCGTTGGTTGATATTGGTGCATTAGTATCAAAACACTTGTTTGCTTTTCTCGACCCTGTTATGCTGCAATGGAAATGTGACTAGAAGCCAAGTTGCCAAATGAAAAAGGAATATGGGCAAGTTGGAGGCTGTAGAATGTTTCTGTGTTGGTGAGAAGCTCGTGAGAAGCTCAGAAGGAAGATGATGACATTGCACTACCATATGGCACAATCAGCTTGCATCTTTATCTCTTTCTCTTAGTTCGCTGTTAGTGTTTCAAGTGGGTGGGAATATCTGGTACTGTGCAAATTTTGGCAGCATTGGACGCTGCTGACATTTTCAGAGAAGCTGGGACAGCCTCACGTTCTTCTTGCAGAGGAGCGAACGGAAGAAAAACTAGTGGCAGCAGCGACTCATTATTCCCTGGTGTAAAAGCCGTACCATAAACCACACACGCACTTTACCGCACAGCACATTCTGTGCAAGATGAATTTTGAAGTATTTGTTAGAGATTATAGGAATCCTGAGAGAGTCTCACATGAGCAGGAGTGTTTGATCTTCAATGTGAAATGAGTTCCCTTCGGCTTGATCGTACATTGATCCTTAGCTCATTGGCAACGATGTTGTGGACTCCCTAGGAAAGCTGACTGTCCTCGGATAGGTCAGTCTTGAGGCTTACTGTATTTTTGTGGTGTATAAACGCCCGAATATTTATTGATCCGATAGAGTTAATGTTCTGATTTCTACGCGACTGTAGGTGGTGGTGATTGTACGCCCAAACTCTTCTCTGATGAGCTGTCCTCGAAAGAAGCCACATCACCATCCCTCGTTGGCAATCGTTCGGTGCCAAATGTCTGTGAGATGTTTTTAGCCGTGAGATCCTATCATCGACAGGGTAACTTTACTGAACTAATGGGAAACGCTTAGCCTCAAAATCTCAAACTTGGTAAAAAAAATGACAGATTTCTTTCATTCCTGTTGGTGCTGCACGAAGATTTATTTGATTGGCTTTAAGATTTCGGATAACAGAAGAAATTCCGCAAAGACAATCCACGGAAAATCTACTGCGTAATGTCATGGAGTTTTCGGGGAATCGATTAGAGATGTGCAATCGAGACCTGGTCATGTGTGTCCAGCGTGAACTACTTTGCTTTTCTCCCATGAAGATGAACTGTTACATGGGAATGATATTGACTATTGGGGCTAGATGGCTCAGCCATTAGAGCGCGAGTTTACTGACCGGAAGGTCTGTGGTTCGAACCCGACCTCTGCCTCTCGACTTCCCCTGTCTAGGCTTGGGCAACCTGGTAGTATCCCAGCCCTCGTGCTTCCTTCTAGTGGCATGGAAGTTAGGCACCGAAAGGGTGTTACAGCTGAACGATTATCTTTTTTTAAATCATTGACCACTGAATGAGATGCGCACTGCTGATGATTCGCTTACTGATGTAACAACTGTAACGTGCCCCTCGGCTTTTCAGCATAGATAAGCTTCATTGACAAAAAAATCCCAAGTAAATGTACCCAAATATCCTCACACTACCTTCAATCTATAAGCGGCTCAGAAGAAGAATTATGGTGGTTGAAAATTCCATCTGAGAAATCGCTACTCTAGGGGCCAGTCAACACAATGTAGTTTCTTTGATTGAAGAATGGTTGGCGCTATATCCTGTCTAAGTGAGGACTGGTCGCAGCGCTGTCCAGCCATTTTGCTGCTCACAATGTTTGAAATATCCTGTAGAAGCAGAAGTCCTCTCGCACTGTCATTACTGTGCGGATAAGATTAAAGTCCTTCGGTTTCGAAAGACAGTTCACTATTTCAAGGTGCAGAAGGGTAATATCGGGACACGCGGATGTTTACACATAGGGTGTTTATGGAGACAAAGGTTGTACGCACACTCAAAGATGGGGTACGGGAGTAACGGTGGGTACTACTGATGAGACATGCGAGTGGTATGTGGTTTTCTCGTAACTCCACCTTCGTCTAATGGAAGGTGGGATTTATTACGGAATTTGTGGAATTGCTTTTTAGCATTCGTGTATATTTGCTTGATAGTCAATGAATATCCAGGAAAGTCCAAGACGACGCGTTCAAGAAGAAGACGGATATTTAGTTTTTGAGAACTATGAGAGTTTTGTTTTATTGTCCAATGGTCTGTAACTATTTAGTTGGTATTTTCTAATAAACAAATTTGCGGCGAAGTGCCTCCTTCCTTTCACGGGTAGCACATGATACTTTTTGAAAGCATATGGTTGGGCATAAGCCGAGGCTGAATGCCACAGAATGTGAAACAGTAATTAATACGTCATCACTTGAAGTGTTGAAATAACCCGAAATCGTTTAGTAAACTAATCGTACAATAATACGACACTCAAAGACGGGCTTGCCTTCAGTGCAATTGGTCTGCCACGTTAAGCACGCATATCAACTATTCAGCGCGTAGTAAACAAGATTATTGGGCATAGCTGAAAGTGTTGGGAAGTGAGGTTCGTCACGCTACCTGGTTGATTGTCCATTTATTTTCCGGTGTATACAAACCGGTCAGATGAACAAGAACTTTCTCCAGGGATTGGAGTATAACTAGTGTGCGGTATCAACTGGGGTTTTGCTTTGATCATGATGTCACGTGCCACTACTAATATTTTTTTTGCCAATCACAGTGCCCACAGAATTGTTTATTAGCAAAAATAACAGACTTCGAATACAATTGAAAGGCAACTAAGCAACATTTGAAGCTGTATGGCCTCAGTTTGTGAACTCAAAAATTCGGACGTAGCGTACGTCCATCAGTCTGCTGCAATTGTGCTAATATCCTTTTTTCGACCAGTTGTCTGCTTTTTCATAGCAACCAATTTAACTGACGATTTAATGGGAAATTTTGGTGTGAACATTGTCACCAACTGAAAAGGTCGCCATCCAGAATCCTCGGAGAAACCAAATGTTGGATGGCTCCTCAAGGACTATTTTCATGGTTTGTCGGAAGTGAGCACTTTTGGGCGATCCTCAAGGTGGTTCATCCAGGTGACAACCGTAACAATTTTAGGAAGCTGCACGTTTATGCACTGACAATGAACATTAGACCGAAACAGTATTTGCAGTTTCTTTTTACCTCAAATTAAAAAGAGACCACAACTGGACTGCAGGACACCGCGGATTCAAACAGAGCATAAGGTTGATGAAAACTCGAGGACTGCGCCTGTCTGATGAGCCCCAAGAAGGGCGAAACCGGTCTTAGACTGTCGGATCGTTTTCAGCAACCTTGTGAGTAGTTCCCGTTATGAGAATCCTGAGGACTATCAGGCAGCATACTCGTGTTTCTTTTTTCACCCCCAAAACTACTGACTAATAACTGACCATTTGTCAGTGCGTTGAATGACCGATTGGGTGAATTCAAGGCTAATCTACTGAAAACGCTTAATATATAGATGCAAAACTTAGTATCATCACGTGAAATTGGGCTGCGTGATCTTTCAGTCCACTAAATCTGTTGTGTATCCCTGAACCTCAAGGGACGTGTGTATCAAGCTACAGTGCGGGCTGTTTTGTTGTGTGGATATGAGACTTGGTCTCTTCGAGCAGCGGAACTGAGACGTCTTCAGGTGTTCAACAGTCGTTGTCTCAGAACCATAACTCGTGTGGGTGGTGTCGGCGTATCCGTAACGAGGTTGTGCAACGGGTACTTCCATTGAAGAATGTGTCCAGCACCAGAAAGCACCAGAAGCTGCGTTGGTTGGGACATGTGTTGCGCATGCCTAATCGTCGTTGCCGAGGAGAGTGCTGTTTTCCGTGCCCAATTCAGAGTAGCGTGAGCAGAGAGGTGGCCAACCCTTGACCTGGAAGAAGGGAATGAAAGAAATCACGAAACGCTTGGGTACTGTCGGTGCTACTCGTCTTCCGGGATGGGGACCACATGATCCTCACTGTGCCTTGTTGGAGACGTTGCAAGATATGGCTGCCAACCGATGTCAGTGATGTTCTTGTTGTCAGTTTCTATCCAGATTGCCTGAGTGAATGTTTGGAGGTGTATGCACCTCGGATTAATTGTAGTAAGCTAGCTCTAAGTTCCTTCCCCATCCATCTTTATTCTTTTCTTCACAATAAGGCTTTCAAATAAATCATGGTTGTACGGCAGTGAAGCATCGGTGTTGAACATTTATGTCATGCTGTCGATGATGATGATGACACGTAATTTGAATAGAGAGAATGATGCTTCTCAAGACAAATACGGAGCCAAGTCCTTTGATTCGATGGACTACGGGGACACTGTCAGCTGCGTGATCAACCGTGTCTTTTGTCATGAATCGCGTCAGCTGAATGACTGGAGGAAAAATACTTGGATCTTGTGATTGGTTTTATTCCATGCGATGGCGCGTTTTCAAGGAAGCAACGGACTATGCTGTGACCCAGAATTATTCCAGTCTCACAAACTGGCGTTCATTCAGCGGCAATGATGCTGGCGGTAAGCAAAATTAGTCGTTGACTTGTAGGAAAGTTAGTGCAATCTAGTCCCCCCCCACACACAAAATTATTCTCTGACTCTACACACATACTACTTTTCAAGTGCGAGTTGTAACAGATGTAGGCTTTTAGCAAGATTCGGTAAATTCGTCTTCGAATTAAAGGATGTGCCTTTGTTTACCATTAGTGGAGGAAGCGCATTAGTACCGCAAGTGACTTGACAATGAAGTCTTTCCGTGGCTTTTACAACACAAAAGGTTGTAATGTGGCTGAAAACAAAAGTTTGCGGTGTTTCTTATTCGTGGTGTAGCGTCCTGCTAATTACTTTCCACATAATGGTATACTTGTATCAGCGGGTTATCAAAAGCTTATCTGTAGTTTGAGAAATGCATTCATTTGCATACCGACTTGGTTTTCACGAGGGACTCATCTAAAGTCCAGCTGAATCTCTCTTTTGTGATATTCCTCAACTAAACGTATTGCGCAAAGATCGCCTCGTGTTTCAGGATATCATAAACGAGATATCCAACTGGATTTCAGGTGATTCTCCCGTTTAAACTAAAATGGTGTACAAATGAGTGTATGCGTCGAATTTCGTGCAATTCGGGTTCAAGTAAAGCATAAGTTTGATGGAAACTGGAGAACTGCACCTACCTGATGGACCCCAAGAAAAGCGAAAACGGTCGTGGGCTGTCGAAGAGTATTCAGCAACCCTTTGGGTAGTTCCCAGCTCAATATGTATTTTTTGTAAGCGTGTTTTGTAACTCCATTCTTTATTGTTCCCTCGGGCTACATCATTTTATATTGACATCTGGCTTTTCATATATTTCGGTAGTTCTCGAACGGAAGTGACCATACTTTATAGATACCTCTCGGGAGTTCCATAATATTTCATAATATACCGATTTGAGCCTACAAAACAGTGATGAGGAATGGATCGTTTCAATGACCCATTAAGGCTCAGTTGGATGACGGCTGATGTCTGAATTTCGTTCCGAATTGCAAAGTGGACTGGATACCGAATCCCCTAACTGAACTGGGTCGCCAATGTTACTTTCAGCTCTTCCTTGGAATGGCGCTGTCCTCGTTGTTAAGCAAACGTACTCTCGGTATACTCTAATCTACGAGATAGCATCGCGGAACCGTACATCTGGGAGCGGGGCATGCTGGTGTAACATGTGCGTGTGATAGACGTTTTTGACGGAACACAGGAAAAACTAGAATGTCGAAATGTTGAGGTCCAGAGCCCCAAAAGGCAACTTGCAAAGTAGAAAAGTGTGTGAGCTGTGTTGAGGAAGTGGCTGCAACAGAAGAACCGAAAATGCAAGTCGTTCGAAGGACACTAGTGGCAACGTTTGACCCGAGATTAATAGGTCGGCACTTCGGAACAACCTGTCTGCGCTTTGTCTAAGACAGTTTCTTCTGTTATAGCCATCCTCTTGATCAGGTTATTCATTTCCTCACAGTATTCGCATCCCTTTCAACGATTGGCTAATCCATTGTTTCGGGCATCCTAACTTTCCGAATTCCGATGATCTATCAAAACTGACCATAGCTGATAACGTGCACGTACGACACAACAGTCTTCAATAGTGAAGCTAATCACATTGCATAGAGTGTCAGAACAACCCACCCACTTCTGTCCAATGTATGCAGCCAAACGCATGTTTCCTCTCTGAAGCTTTCGCTAGTAAGAGCATCGGGCGACTTAATTAGCAAGTAGCCTAGAATGAACTGAGATGAGCAGTTTATTTCGAGTGAGACCAAAAATGTTCACTAATCCTAAGTATGGAAGGGAGTTAGTTTTTGTTCTGGTACACAGGTGAAACGGACATCCAGCCTTTGGTTACAAGCTAGACGCATACTACTACGAAGGGCCTGGAAAGGTGTCCTGGTTACAAATAACACCCAAATGTGGGGGTTTGTATGTTGATCGTAGATCGCCATAAATCCTAGGAGAAACATACATGGTTTCTTCTCAGTTGGAAAATAGCAGAACGACAAGAGGCCAAAAGATTTTGGATGACCAGACAGTCCAACAGGAAATCGAGTTGGTCGAAGAGCCGTTACTTGTACTACCTGCATATGGGGGAAACCTGTATAGCATATATCAGCAGTGGACTCAGCCTGAGCTTTCCCCTTACTGGGGTTCGTTATGTGCGTACAACTGGTCACAATTTGACCTGGTGGCGATAGGCGATTCCTAGAGACAAAGTTATGTTTTCTAGTTGTGACCTCTGCGAATCGTCTCCCACGCTGCAAGAAATTTACGTTTACTCATCAGAATTTACCATGTAGTTAATTTCGGGACATTCGGTGGAATAGGATGAAGCCTTCACAAGCACCACTACGCCTCCTGACAAAGCACTGATGATGTTACCTTGACTGGTGATGAAACGTTTGCAATCAAATTGACCAACTCAGCGCACGAGCCAACGACCGTCTACGCTACCTAAGCTATCAACATTTTCTTCTATAGGAAGGAACCCTTCGTTTGAACTCGTTTTGTTGCTCAGTTTCCTCTAATTAATCCAACAATTATGGTTAGTCCTATTAGTTTTTTGTTTACCCTGTCACTTTGCGTGCGAAAACACTGAATCTAGCTGAAGGGTGGTTATCAGTTACCATAAATCAATTTATCCGACCCGCATTCAGTGTGTTCTCGCATGAGAGTGCTATCTGATTTTCTGATGTCGAGTGACACGTTCCTTTGATGCGTGAATCCAAAACAATAGTAGTCGACAGGGGGCGGTGAGACTGGTGCTGGTAGGCGCTTGAATTTAGTGACATCTCAGATCACCGATAGATAGCTTTCTGAAACGTAGTCAACAAATCTCCGGATCATTCGCACGCGACCGAATTCCAACAAGATAAATGGAGCACAAAACTCAGCCAGAGTTGTTTGCAATGTAGATAAATGCTCGTTTGTTATACGAATCTTATAAGTGCACGGTTTTTGCGGTAGAGTTTATAAATCATTTTTAAATGTAGGCGTATTTAAAATCCTTATTTCGGTAGCTCATCAAAAACATCTATATAGATGATAGAAAATTAAACATCAGTTAGGAAGAAAAAGACACCACCAATTGAGATAAGTCTGTCCAAAGGAAACTTACACTCGAGGGGTTAGACAACACGGAGTCTGGTGGCATGAATCTGGCAAGCTAACCTGCCCAAGTGTAAATTAACCAATAAAGTCGAATTAGTGCCAAACTCTTACCGGTCACTATCCGGTCTCCCGGAGAGTGTGATTCGTACTCGAATAAGAGGTCTCGCATATTCGAAGTAACTGTGATCACGAATTTGAAGCGGGCATCAAAAACAATTGGTTTGGCACTTTTTACACAGTTCTAAAGGCAGAAACAGGTGATGGATGGCGAATAGAGTAAATATGCGACAAAAGAACGGCGGAGTCATGCAGCCAGACAATGAATATTAGAATGAGAAAATATATACAGGCTAGTTAATTAGGTCGACAAGTTCATATGATGGACTTCACGATGATATATAGACCACAAAAACAGACGAGTAGGCCAAAATGTCTTGGGAGACCGTGGCAATAAACATGAAAATTGACTGTGCTCATTTCGAACTTTGTTCCTTTGGTCCCAAAAAAGAAATTCGCCATAAAATGTGCGGATCAAAATACACTTGACACTTTACATTGAGAAATAATTTGTGAATGAGGACGGGATGGTAGATTTCTGTGCTCGAGGTCACGTGAAGAAGAGGGTTCTCGGATTGGCGGTTGTCGTGTCTTTTGATGATAGGGTCGAGCTTGGACCATGTGGACCATGGTCATGTGACTTGAACCAAACACTGCTAACTTATTTATTCGGCCGCGATTTTTAGTCATCTTTGGGCACCTCACCTTTATATGCGTATACTGACTTGTTGAGGACGGCGTAACTGTCATAAGCAAAAGAGTCATTTGAGCTTCTGTTGAGTCTCCCGTTGGTATAGGTTTGTTTTAAAAATGAACGTATTCCGCAAACTGCATACAATTTGGTACTAAAGCAGAAGAGTAGGTTGACGGAAACTCGGGGCCTATATTGCCTGATGAGCCTCGAGAAGGTTGTGGGCTGTCGAGGAATTTTTGTCAACTTTGGGGGTTGTGTGTTCCGTCAAGAAAGGGACTATCAGCGTTCAATTCACACCACCCAATATTTAGGTATCGCAGATTCTGGGCATACGTTTGACCGATCAGATATGTAAGCGTTGGGCATATAATTGGAAAATGCGCTCGCCATCCGGCCGCAGTAACAAGAAATTCTTTGGGATCAGACAAGCGATCGTCACTTCTGTTCGGTCAATTGATGAGGGCCAGATGCAAGTTGTCTGTAATAAATGCGCGTCTTGCAATCCTAATAGCCTAGTGTATTCACAAATGGCTGATCGGATACTTTCTGGGTATCTGGGGCTAAACTGTGGTGATGAGTTGATGCATGAAGGTTTAGTTTTTCTAGGCTTGTTAAAAGTTGTCATATGATGATTTATTTGGCAGACTTGGGCAAATATCTAATTATTTTGTATTACTCCCGCTGGTTGTTGAAAATGCTTGAGATGACTCAGTGGTTAAGGCGCGAACTTACAGACCAAAAGTCTGCGGTTTGAACTCAACCCTCACATCTCGACTGTCCCTGTACAGACTTGGGAAACCTCGCAGCGCCTCAGCCCTCGGCTGGCATGGCCGCTAGAAACCGAAAGGATGTTACAGCTAAATACTTCAAGAAAAAAATACAAAATAACTCACCGGTTTACGGTTGATTTCTATTGGTAGGAATGAATACACTCCAATGCTAAACTCCAGTTCGAGCTCCGTGTGATGGGTTTTGGCATCAGACATTAGCATGAGTCCATCCAGCTGGATGCTGTTTGTTTTTGGAATCAGAGAAGGGTACAATGTCAATCAAATACCCCAATGCTTTCTCCTTTGTAAATGACACAATGCAGTGACATGTTTAGTTCGAGAATAGCAACCATCCAACTTCGTTTTTTGGCATTTACATAGATCATTCATTGATCTGATGCTGGTGGAATTTGCGTGTTGTGCGTATCATCGAGTGACCAAAGTCCAAGCCTGTTCACGCTGAACTTTGCCTGGAAATGCACGTGTGCAAATTGGCTTTTTCTAGATTACATTGCGGGGAGCACTTGAAAAAGTGCTCTTAAGTAATGTCTGCTATTCACATTAATACTGTATTGATCACCGGAACAAGCGAGGTACTTCAAAGTGGTCTTGTTGTTAACTACAAGATCGCCTCGTGATGAACGAATTTCACATAACAGAAGATATGAAAGGGTAGTTCATGCAGGCTAAAAACGTGTGAGGATTCGGAATCGAAGATTTATCCGGAAATGAATGTGGCGATGCCTTTTACGGTTCTAACCTTCCCACTATTGTTGTTCATGTCTTCCTAGCAGTCTGCTTTTAAAGCGGCGCACCATCCTAAGAGTGAAAAAGACAAACAACTGAGACTAAGCCATAAACGGGAAGCTACAGATTATGGAAATTCAAGTTTACATTTTGAAAAATAAAAGACTAAATGTGATTTGTCGCTCAGAAAAAGATTTCACTCTGCAAATTAACTCTAGCTGAAAACCCGAGGCAGTTTATTTCGCACTCAGCTCATAACCAGTTGACACTAGGGCGAACACCTAAAGACGCGGACGCTGAGGCCAATTTTTAAATGCTTGAGCACTACACCGCTGGCTGGTCACCAAATTCTGGAGTGTCACTAATTCTTTAGTCTTGTGATTCACCTTGCATGGAGGTGAGTTGACTAGCTTCACGGGTGTTTAACCGCCAAACTCAAGTTCGGCGATTCCCCTAGGCGAAGTGCGAATCGATTAAATATGGCTGAAAAAACAGTAAAGCACCTCTGGACTTTCAGCTTAGGTTGACTTCACTTTCTACTGAAATTTCAGAAACTTTAGAAAGTTGTATTTGTTGTAAGAACCCACAATCGGTACAGAATCGGGGAACACTGATGCTTGTCATACATATGTGGCTGTATCCCACACTGAATTACACTGATTCCCATAAGGCTGGATCGCCAGAGACGTCGTCAATCCATATCGTATGAATATCGCAGTAGGAGAAAATTTTGTGTTTCTCAGACCCTTAGGAGATGTCAGTTTATATGGTTGTTTATAAAATCCCAAAAAGGGTCCAAAATGCTTGGATAAGTTTCGGATTCCCGATGCAAACTCAACTCTGCGAAAACCGTGATTGCTCACTAAAAACTTTTTCGTACTCGTCCAGAAGTTAAACGAACTAATTTTCTATGCAGCAAACTCTTTGTAACAGACACTTGACCTGAATTCAGCCGATAGCTCTCGTAACAGCGTTTCGGGTAATCTCTCCCCGGTTGTCGGGGCATCTGCCATTGGAGACAAAATGTCGGATCGTAATTTCATCTAAACTAAAGTGCATATCTTCGGTTGCACCTCGACGTTTGCCCAAAAATGAACGATCACTTCTTCATTAGAAAGCCATGGTTAACTTTTCATATCTGAATGAGTTGCGCAAACACAATCGGTGAATCTAACCAGTTATTACATGCCCTTAGCCAACGCTTGCAACATCGTCTCTAGAAAGCATGAGCGTTGTAGTGCTGTATGCTTGGCTGAGCAGAGACTCAACTGATCAAGGTTTCACGAACAGCCAACATTCTGGTCAAGTTTTAATGCCCTAAAATCTATGCTAACGTGTGTGTTTTGTTAGTTGACAGCTCCTAATGGATGGCGAAATTGTTTTTTTTGAAGGCCTGAAACATAGGAGTTGGGCAGAATTGCCCTCTCCCTTGGAAGAAACCAGAGTACAGACAAGACTATTTTAATTTGGCGCATTATAGACTATTTTAATAGTAAACGCTTCTCAAGAACCGAAAGGTTTCGTTCGTTTTGGAGAGTTGGACAAAATTAGGAATAAAATAGTTGGAATTTTTTCTTATTGCGGCCTAGATAAATACAAAAATTGGTAATTTAGCGTAGTGGTGGATTGTCTGAGGTCCTCTGAAGACGATGTGCCTCTGTCACCTGTGGAGAATATTTACATCTTACGATAAGTCTCTTACGAATGAAAAAAACGCCTCAGAATAATGCTTCCTTCCTCGGTTTAACACGAAAGACGTTGCACTTGAGCTGCATTACCCATTGAGTGTTGGAATATGACTTGTTAGTAACTTCAGACGGCGTGTAACCTCAATCTTCGGTAAATCACTTTGAAACAAATTGGTTCTACGTAACCTAACTTGAGAAAAATAGCGCCTTTAAACAAAACAAGATCCCTATAGCACTATTTTGTCCATAAGCTAATTTTCAAGTAAGCTCTTCATTATACAGCTGTCAGGTGTGCAGGTATACGTAAGCACATAACAACAACACCTCATATCCACCACTGAAAAGGAAGAACGTCTTCGCTGGAGAGTTGTTTACTAGAGAAATACCAACTTAACAATTACAGACTATTGGACAGGGGAGCAAAACTCTCATATGCATCTCGTTTACGAAACTGAATATCCATCTTCTCCTTGAATGCGTCTTCCTGAACTTTCCTGGATATTCATTGACTGTTACTCAAATGCAAGCAAACGTTACAAAGCGATTCCACAAATTCCGTAATAGATCTCACTTTTCAAGAGACGCAAAGCGGATTTACGAGCAAACATACTACTCGCATACCTCATCAGTAGTATCCACGGTTACACCACTACTGAACCAGCAGGAAGTTGAGTACCATGTTTCTATGGATTTGTTGCATGGGAGGATCCTTTGTCCAGCTACATCCAATTGTCTCTCAAGATCGAAAGACCGAATGCCACAAAAAGATGTTGCACTGCAATTTCCTTGAGCAGTACAAATTCGGCTGTCCCACAGACTGCCTACTGACCGTATACTTATTCCATCTAACATGTAAACGGTCGGCGTGCACCTGGAAAAAACCATAGGCGTAACGGGGTTAGTACGAATTGGAAAGCTATTTATAAAACACAAAGCTCGTTGATGAATATCAACAACAAAGTTTACTAAGGCTTGATTAGTAGTCCAACTTCAGGTTGCACAGTATTCCTGAGAAGTAAAGAATAAATTCACACCCGATTGCACAGGTGGCTTGAAACACAACATGTCTAGCGTGCGATCTTTAGTGGATATCCACCCAGGCAGCTTACAGTGTTCTGCATTGGAATGCTCAAACAAAGCGCCTAGGCATCTTTCAAAAATTGTAGCCTTGGTGTAGGTTCACACTGTTTTCTGCAAGCATTGCATGGGATTCGATGTTGTATCCGAAACCGTGCACCCGTTCAAATCTTTGCTTCCCAGCGTATTTGATTGTCATTGGCTTGTATGGGTGTACATCAAGTATTTTTTGGGACTCTGCATCGTCTCCATTCTGACTCCTAACAGATTATGTCGAACTTATCTGTCCCAAGCTGTCACAAATTGATTGATGGAGACGCGTTGGTTACACCTCAAATCCATGTAGCTATCGACTAATCCTTAGTGGCTGAATACTGGCTTCCTTCGTTTTCAATTCATCTATCTTGGGCGAATCCGTCAGTTAATCCAACAGCAAACGTTGAGAAGAACCAAATTGGTTTCAATGAATAGCCCGTCTACACGTTGAAATTAAAGCCACTGGTGACAGTTTGAATGATTGAGTGAGCACAAGCCTCGACGAATTGTCTCCTTGTCCCGTAAAATCTCAACGGTGATTGTCACACGTTTAATTAAGTTTACGATGGCGAAATAGAACTGCATTTGACCTTAGCTAGAAATAGACTTAATCGAGGTAGAAATTACCATGGGGTTTAATATCGCCAGTTGCATATGGAATGTTTAAAGCTCGAACACAACGTAATGAAATGAGATGTTATAATCCAACGTCCCGGGTGTCGTGTGCAGTCCTTTTCAGTCACTCGACTGTAGAAGTCATCCAATGTAAGCTGTTTAACGGAAAGATTTTAATCTATTTGTTGGTGAAAACTGACGATGATAGCTTTGTAATTCCGCGTCTTCTCGAGGGCTACATGTTTTTGTATATACCCTAAGTATTAGTATTACTAGTAAATTTATTTGTTGAGGCAGGCGCACATGTTTGATGTAAATATGTAGCTTAAAAACCGTTCAGCTGTAGCACCCTTTCGGTGCCTAACTGCCATACCACCCAAAGGAAGCACGATGGCTGGGATACTGCCAGGTTGCCCAAGTCAAGATAGGAGAAGTCGAGAGGTAGAGATCGGATTCGAACCACGGACCTTCCGTCAGGAAATTCGCACTCTAACCACTGGGCCATCTCGCCCCAAAATATGTAGTTTACAAACAAATAATGTTGTCCCGTTTTAGAACGGCAATTTAGAAAATATCAAATGTATCTTCCGAGTGAAACTGTCATACCTGGCTCAGTTTGCAACAAGATATCAATTTTAAACTTTTGTACAGGGGTGCCAGTTGATGTTACACCAGTAGATTTATCTTGCGAATCAGACTGCTCCTAATAGAATTCAACTGAATTTGACAGAGCTCTGGATTTGATTTTCCTAAAGAGCATGAATGTCAAGCACCTATGATTTGCTTGTTCTCACTGATTTGGACAGCAGCCAGCAGGATATTTCGAGCGCACAACCCTTAACGTATTCGTTTTTACACCTAGGTTTGATTCTGCCCCCCTGCTGTGCAGTTTTGCGTTACGCTCTGATGATCAAAAAGAGTTTGTTCAACTGGGAGTCAATGTTTGGTTTCAGTGGTGCTTGTTAACTGGAATTAGTTAGCCCCCGTAAATGGTGACGGTTGATGTTTCCTGGATGACATGGAAAACGAATATTAGCCCTGTCCAAAATCTGGGTGAGCTGAGTGGCGGCTACATATCAGGTGGCCATAGAACCATGATAGGTAAATAAAGTCACTTTACATTCGGTGTTCCTTAGTGAATCCAGGTTCCCAATAGAGTTGGGCGATTGAAATTTCACAGTATGGGCATCAGGATAAAAATATCAATCCATAAAAACACAAACAGCCGTGTCTGCCGTCGGTAAAGGTCAGCACTGAAGCTGGGATCACGCCGACGGAGATAACAATTCGTCAGTAAAGTCATTAGTACAAAAAGGTCCAGTACTTGTGCGGCTAGAACAACTCCCTATTTTTGTCAGAAGTTCCTGAGTTGTTTCGGCCTGAGTTCGTAGGTTGTAGCAGTATAGAGATAGATTCAAATTTTCATTCGTCGTTACAACGCGCAACTGACCAGCTAAAGCACTATTGTAATGAGGTTTTCTGTTCCAAACTTTCGTTTCATTCCTTTTAGCAACTAGGAGTGTTTCACTACAAAATTTTATGCTCTATGAAGCGTTTGACTTTTAGCTCATGGTTCCGAATGCTCGCGCCTCACCTCCGAACAAGCTCAAGGCTTTCCGATGAGAAGAAAATGAAAAACACGATATTTGGAACCTTACCTGGCTAGTTGTTTACTGTAACCGTTTTGGCAGGGTTGGCACAATTAAATTGAGAAATTACTGTCAGTGGAAAATAACAAGACAGCCAATTTTAACGCCCTTTTATAACGACTATCGTTCGCTTCTCCCTACCTAAGTTAAAGACAATATCAGCAACGTATAGCGGTACGAAGTTTGTCATTTCTTGCGAAGTTAAAGTCAAAAAGTGGTACCTAATGCACTACTCATAAGGTTGCTGAAAATTCTTCGACAGCCCACGACCGGTTTCGCCCTTCTTAGGGCTCATCAGGTAGGCGCAGTCCCCGAGATTCCGTCAATCTTATGTTCTACTTGAACCCAAATTGGACTGTTTTCGAGAAATACACTCATTTGCATACCAGTTTGGTTTTGATGGTAGACTCACCTGGAACCCAGCTGAATCTCCCGTTTGCGAAACCGGTCGTGGGCTGTCGAAGAATTTTCAGCAACCTTATGAGTAGTCCATTACGAATATACATGTATCGCGATATCTCGAATATCGTAGCAACTGGAACATGAGGCGGCCTGGTGCAGCACATTCAGTTGCCTGAAAACATCACAAACGGGAGATTCAGCTGGGTTCCAGGTGAGTCTCTCGCAAAAACCAAATTGATATGCAAATGAGTGTATTTCTCGAAAACAGTGCAATTTGGGTTCAAGTAGAACATAAGGTTGACGGAAACTCGGGGACTGCGCCTACCTGATGAGCCCCAAGAAGGGTAAATTTATGCTGTGAATTCACAGGTACAAGTGGTTGCAAAAAATGTCCTTATTCTTCACAGGTACAGGAAATTTACCGTGATGTTGCAGCAATGTGATTAAAAACAGCCTTCTGAACTTGGTACCTGTGTACTTCATTTTGACTGTCTTTTTCTTTCGAAAAAAGTACGCCATCGTCGTTTCCCACTTGCTCCGTTGCTTAAATTCCTAAGATTGCGTTTCTCCTTTGCTCCGCTTGGCTGACTCAAATTTCTTGTTTTCCATTCGAATTTGAGCGATTGTCGCTTGGTCCACTGTCAATGTTGTCATTCCGAGGTCATTTCACGTGTGTTTGTATTGTGTGAGAGAATTTAATGGAAACCCATCATCTCGGCTTCTTCAGATGGTCAGTGAATCCTATCTTTTGGAGCGTGGACGTTCAGGCCCACCCAGCTGTCTGGTTGTCATTTGGTGCGATATTATACACAATGAAATCGACTATCTGTGTGCGCCATTAGGTGGTCGTCATTTCGGTTGTAGACAAATCAAAACCATTGAAAAAACGACCATTTTAGTTCTGTTTTCCGTTTATTTAAATCACCCGTATTTTACTCTTAGGCTACTTTGTACATGCCTTCTTTTTGGAGTAGTAGGACACTTTAAAGTGGTGGCAGGTTTGTTCTTCAAGGAGAGTAAACCATACCATTTTATCACAAAGGTGGACATCGATGTGCTACTGCTGAGTGCTAAACAGGAGTGGGCGTATTGCCATAAGTCATTCTGAAAAATCCCTTTGCACCCTGTGATAATCACAATGAGGAATTTTGTCGAAATCAGGGGAGAAATTTTGACAGCTGTTGGCACAGTCAACGCCTACTACTATTCAACAGCATGTAGCGAGTAGGATGAAAGACATTTTGTGAAAGTAGTCAAAACTAATATCTTGATTGTGTAGACGTAAGACACTACTCATAAAGTTACTAAAACCCTTCGACATCCACGACCTGTTTCGCCCTTCTGCTTCGGGCTTATCATGTGGGCGCAATCCCCAAGCTTCCGTCAACCTTATGTTTTACTTGAACAAAAATTGAGCAGACTTCGGTGAACACTCCCATTTGCACACGGATTTGGTTTTGACAGGAGACACAACCATCATAAACGAGAGATTTGGCCAGATTCAGTTGAATCTCCTGTCAACAATATCTTAGTTGTCTCTCACTTGTCAGATAGCAGGTAAATATTAACATGTGAAATTATTTTAAGCATGCAATAATCAATGCACCAGCGTAATATAGCATCGTACATTTTGCAAAACGGCGTATTCAAAGGTTGTATTCAGCCGTGTATAACAGGTCCAAAAAAACAAAACGTATCGTTTGGGGTAACAGGTTCGTATAAAGAAGTGTTTGTGTGAACACACCAGAACCTGAGAGAGTGATTCAATGGATCTTTTTTACTCCGCGTAAAAATTGACTAATTCTTTTAATTTCACTCCCAAGCTAGCAAAACATCCGATTATCGTTTGGAGTATGATTAACTACACCCTCCGCTGGATATATACTGGAGCTTCTTGCGAATAGGAGAACTCCGAAGCGTATTTAAGTCAGATCAAACTGAAGATCTGGTCCAAAATGGAACGACCTTGTCTTAGAGGTCGAGACGTGTCAAAACTGATACCTAATAGAAGACTGTGCGTGGTTTATTTCGATAGCTTTTGGGATGGGGCAGTCATCATCATCATTAGCTGTAAAAAGGCGTACCTGCCGTACCGTGGTTGTAGCTGCCACAGTTTCGTTTATCGATGATTTGGAGAGGTGAGCTAGATAGCTGAGCATTGGAGAAGGTAGCTGGTATCACCGATGCGTGAATATTGGGGTGTCAGTGGTGAGGTTGAGAAGGGAGCTATGCATTCAAGGCAACATCTTGCAGAAGGGAACCCAGCTTAGTATTCGCGGATCTGTCTTTCCTTGTGTTCAGCCAACCTTCGGAGGATAAGAACAGAGAGTACCTTCGATGCAACAGCCGTCAAGCTAATGACACACATTTTGCCATGCTTCATCTACGTGCTCGCTACCAGTACAGTGTTGGTTTACTGTGGAGAGTAGTTGAGCTGCGCTATGGTAGTTCGCCGGAGACGGTGGCTGGGCATGCTTCTTGCTGACTTACGAGAGCCTGAAGAGAAGTGAATTGTCAGGCTTGCTCACACCATGGTGTGATCGGAATCAAGTTGTGTGCCCCAGATTGAACGGTAGTCCCAAATTGAGGCCCTCCATCGGTGGCTGATGGTCACGTGATCCAACTGAGTCCGCAGTTGGTGTGCACCGAGTGGCCTCCTCCTAGTAGTCCGGTGTCTCTCTGCTGTTGGTATAGCTGCTCCACTTCGGTCTTCCTGGCATGGCTGCACCTCGTGGGACGAAGTTCCGGTCAGTGTAGCCAGCGGGACCATTGGGGCACCAAAGCCCAACCACCACGTCAAGGTCGGGAGAAAGAGGAGTGGTGGGGTTTATATCATAAAATATGGACGGCTGATTGATTAAGTTTTAAATGTGTTGCATAATGAACAACACAGTCTTTTGTAACACTTCACCTAGATCTGGTGGATGCCCATTTGGTAAACAAAAACTAATAAGAATTCCGTTTGAATACAACACTCATCTGCATGTTTGCTCAGTGTGATGATGAGAAAAGGATTCAACTGAATTAACCCTTCCGATATGAGGTTCAAAAGTGTAATGTTAAAGGACAAGTTGCTGTGATGTCCCAAATTTTAGTCAGTCTGAATCGCAAAACAACAATCGCACCATATATTCCTTTGGAATGCATCACAAATTAGATTCATCCAAAAGTTGGTTGTATTCTAAGATCACATCACTGAACGCAACGCATAATTGACAAGAATTCGAGACTATTCTAATATGATAAGTTTCAAAAACTGGGGAACATGTGATCACGTGCCGACTAGCCTTCATCAATTGCATCAGGGATATAAACCATCAGAAAATAATTTCCGTTGGTTCATACAAAAATCTTTGGCTTGACATGATCAAGGACAATCAACCTCAGCGAGTTTTTAGGATTTTGTAGGCTACATTCATCCAAAATCGCGACCTCCACTAGTGAAGTTACAGCTGAAGTTCATATCTCACTCTCAGTTGTAAGTATCACGATCAACTCCAACTTCGTAGAACATCTTAGCATGAGAGTCCACACTCGGTGGAAACTAGGATGCATTTCAATTAGTAACATTGTATCCATACTACTGCGCGCGACGTTTCAACGCCCAGTTTGTATATATTATCTTTAAAGGGAGTAAAATGGTGATGCTGGATTGAGTTTCATCATGGCCGAAATATACAAAACCTGATTTTAACCGGATAAAGCTAAAGACACGAAAGTGGATGGAATGAAACGAGCTTTGAACATGAAGCTCATCGCATTGAAACCATTCGATTCGACCCATCTCGTTCATCGTATTACCATAAGTAAGTAAGTACTTTGAAAGGATTCTTTCCAGCGTCTAATGCATTTTATAAGAAACTAAATAGGGAAATACAGCTGCTGGGCATTGAAAAACTTTCAGAAAATTAAATTGAAGTTGAAAATAAAGACAAACATCTTGGCGCCTGCGTCCGTCCGCCATTCACTCTAGACTGTTTGCAATAGTGCATTTGATATAAATTTTTACTATTTAGAGTGGCTCGCTAGGTGACAAGTTTATTGCTGCTTCTCTCCTCCTATTTTAGCGAAGCTAGTTCGTCACTTTTGGGCACGTCGAACTCAACATCTTTGTAAACTTGGTGTGCATACGACTGAGATCGCATTTTGGCCTTTCCTACTAAGTTGGTAGATGTGAGCTACTGCGGCGCGATTTAAATGTCCCGGCATTCTAACTACTTGTGATATTGCCTTGCAAGTAACGACTCCATGTTTAGGAAATAAGCACCAGGGAAATAGGTGCCTATCTATCGTGAAAAAAACGTTCAGCTGTAGCTTTCTTTCGGTGCCTAACTTCCATGCCACCAGAAGGAAGCACGAGGGGCAGGATGCTGCCAGCTTGCCAAAGCTTAGACAAGGTAAGTAGAGAGGCAGAGGTCGGATTCGAAACAGGACTTTCCGCTCAGTAAATTCGCGCTCTACTCACTGAGCTATCTCGCCCCCGTGCCTATTTATATTGGTAAGCTAATCAGTTTTCAGACCGGGATGATATTACAGACCAGCGCTTCCGGATTGAAAGAGGTCTCTGTAATATGGTGATGTTTCCGATCCAACTATGTGGATTAGTGTTACACCATCTTTGCATCATCATCATCATCATCATCATCATCATCATCATCATCATCATCATCATCATCATCAACAACAACATTGTCAGATGTAAGAACGGCATACTTATCGTACAGTGGTTGAAGCTGCCACAGTTTCGTTCACCGATGATTTGGAGGGGTGGGGTAGGTAGCTGCGCATTGGATGCGGGAGCTGATAAATTGGTGCGTCAATACAGCCAGTGTAGCCCGCGGGATCATTGGATTACTCAATCCCGATCACCACGTCTAGGTGGCAGCTTTAGGTCGGGACCTATTATGCTGTTCACAGCATCCAAAGGAGGCGTTCTGATATGAGCGCAGTTAAAGCATTTGATCCATTTTTCTATTTTCTAATAGTGTGACATTTTTTCACAGTTCTTTTAGTCTGAGGAAGCACACTGGCACAAACATACTTTATTGTTCTTGTACGTTACCAGATGAACACAATGTTAGAGAATCTTCCATACTCGTCATCAAACACTTCTCAATTGCACACCCCTAAATCTGGGAAACATTTTCATTTCCATGCATTGCCGCAACTGTCTAAGATGAGGGGATATTTTCTCGAGGCACGGCGAAGGATTACACCTCACAATTTTTGCGAGTGTTTAAAACGTCTACTCCTTTACACCTTGTATATGAATTCTTATATTTGTATTACTTGCTGGTGGAACTCTATAAAACCGACTTTCATTAATGGGACCATGAGATAGAAAAAACGTAGGTCTGTACATCAAGTGTGATGTGAACCTTCGTTTATTGAAAGAGGTAATGAGCGAACACCCACTGCGATGTTTGAAAAAATAACAGTTCTGTGGCGTTTTCTAAAAAGTGTGCTAGAGAATGCTAAGCTTGGGACAGCAACATTCTAGACGATCTATCTGCCTTCCACTTATGCTCTAGTCAGCAAACATATTCGTGATCCTGCTCTGTTCTCAGCACGTTCCGTCGTTTTTCGGGACTGCTGTACAAAGAACGGCGCACATGGTATCTTGCTCGCCCGCGGGAGCCCATTATCCCCTCTTAGCTTCGACAATTCATTTTAACCAAACTAATGCTTCGCATTCTGCCTTGCGTGACTGACAGTTAGCATTGATTTCTATTTAAACACGGCTCGCACATTGAAATTTTTTATTCCGTGGTGTACAATTAATGGAAGCGATGAACACAAAGACTAAAATGCCACATTTTGATGCATTGATTACGAGTGTCCTCTCCTGGCCCACGGTTGCCGCATAAAGCATAGTTCAAATTCCTGTCATGCAACCAATGAATCGACAACAAAATGTCAACTTGTCATTGATGTGAGAACCTGGCGATGGACCTATGCTCCAGTTTGCTCCATCCAAATATGGTACGTAGCGTAACAACAGTTTTGAATGTTTTCGCTCAATTTGCTAATGCGGACAACAATTTTTGGAGAGTTTTTGGAGCGAGAGAAGTGTTTCCACTAGGCTCCCTCAAGTGCCTAATCTAGTGCCAGAGGCGGGGAGGGGGCAATTTTGATTTAAATGTTATTTCAGGGTGATGAGTAGAAAAATGAACTAGAATTGCACAAGGTCGACCTAACAGGAGGCGTCAAAAATTGCTTTCACTTAGCAGCTGGCTGCAAAAGCAGTGGTTTTTAGGCATCACTGAATTCGAAATTACAAACCTAAGTACAACTTACGACAACGGTACTTGGAGCATGGTTGAGTTGC
The DNA here is from genome assembly GCA_003604175.2 of Clonorchis sinensis. Taxonomy (NCBI): domain Eukaryota; kingdom Metazoa; phylum Platyhelminthes; class Trematoda; order Opisthorchiida; family Opisthorchiidae; genus Clonorchis; species Clonorchis sinensis. Next base: position 201,736,411 of record CM030369.1, read on the forward strand.
AGTTAAGTGTGCAACGTGATCAGTTTTCCATGACTGTGATTCATTCAGAAGCAGACCGTGAGATTACTCGTTGATTTATGGAGCCTGTATTCGGTGAGGATGACTTGTGAAAGACTGCCGTGCAAAATCTCTTCACTTAATCCTTTATATCTACCTGATAACGTAGCGACAAACTGTATCCGACCCATCGAGTCTTCAGTTTACACAATAGTTCTTACTTAATACGATGCATTTCCTTAGGTGACAACTGTGCTTGCCATGAAAGAGAGTTAAAGTGAGGAAAGTAAGATTTAATATCACCTGGATAACGCGACCGAAACGAACAAATACTTAGGTCCACACAATTTCGCATCGGGAACAACTCTTGTGAATTGAAGTAACCACATCTTAGAATTGGAATTCGAACGCGTCCAAGTGGACGTCTTGCCAAGTCCCCACTGAACGCCCAGTGATGAACGTTACGATTGTGTGGGTAATGCTTCCTCGGTAGTGGAAATAGACAGGCTTGATTGTCTTTGGCTGGCAGATGTGTAACTGTCCCTAATTGATTTCAGCATTGCGTTCTAGGGGTAAGTGATCATTGCACTTGCTTTCAGTTGAGATTTCGTCCTTTAAGTAAAGCCGGTCTATGCTGAAATGGAGGGAAGTACTATACAGCTGTTTCATTCTTCTTGAGAATCATCGACAGTGACCATCTCAAGAAACTCAAGAGTTTCAAACCAGCCACCTCCCAGATAGTAGTCTGAACCGTAATTTGCCAAACTGTGAGAGAAAGGAACTCTAAGTGGAGGGTTTAAAGTCTGGTTGAGATTGTGGGCGAAATTTGTGCTTTCCACCGCAGAGACAAGAAAAATTCCCAATTAGGTGTTCATCACACGCGGTATTGATAAGTTATCACAAAAACGTTTCATTCGTGGTCATTAGCTGAAGTGACAGGTGGCAGGTGTTCTGCAATAATAATGAATGTAACTAGGTTAAGTAAATCAACACAATATGAATTCCAATGGGTTAGGTGACTTCTACCGGGTTTAACATTGGACTTGATTTACGGTTACATAATATTGTAAAAGAATGTTTGGGTGAATTTCACTTCGCTTACGTCTTGAGTTTTATGTTAGTTTCACGAATAGAAGTTTCACCATAGCTGCGAGAGCGCCGGTAAATGAAACCGGAAATCGGTAGGCTGTAGTGGTTAGACTTCTGTACAGAAAAGCACCTTCGGTTACGCACCGTTTTCTTTCCACTCTGTAGTAAAGTGAGCTGTCGTTATGGTCCACGGAATGGTTACGTAAGCCCTGTTCCTTGGCCCAGAACTGCTGCTTGTCTTGTAAAACTTTTGGGCGTGCTTAGCTTGGCTCGGTTTCTTTGGGTAGGATACCTGGTGTTCATATCCATCTTGCTCTGTGGAACTAGATATAAACTTATAAGCATTTAGATTTCTTTGAATAGGAGCTGATGGGATTTAGGTGCTGGCCATTCCAAGTCCTTTGGCGATACATTGAAGGAAGAAATGAACCAAATTGATTGCTTCCAATCAAAAGTTCCGATAGAGGAGGCTTTACCCTTAGTTAGATAATAGATTATGATTGTGTGGTATACCAATAGAGGATGGGTAAGAAAGAGTCCTGTTAGGTAATGTATGAGGCGACACTTAAAGTTTCCCGATTATCTGTCAGTCCAAGTTTTACGATGAAACTGCCGAAATTGATGATTGGATTTTTTCAACAGACTCTGTATGATGAAAACATGACGTTTCTTACAGCCGCGGGAAATTGCTTTAAGTTCATCCGTGTAATATGTTTTCATATAAGATCGACTTCTGGGACACCTAAAAAAAAATACGAGTTTATTTGAAGAGGACTGCAAACAAAGTGAAAACACATAGTAAGGGTCGAGGTACTTCCCGATTCCAAAATGGCCCAAAGTTCATAACTTTTCGTAAGCAACATGCTAGCACGTTCAACAAAGTCTGCTATCCATTTAGCCGGCCGTTGACAGTCCCTGTCGTAAGTAGCCAAAAACGATCAGTCCGTAAGTCGAGCTCACGAGTGGTTGGTAGGCCATAGAGTTTTGGCGTGACATCCTAGAGGGTTCAGTTAATTGGTATCGGTTTAACAAACGAAGCCACCTGTCGACAGTATATGCAACTGACACAACAGTCACTTTTTTCGTCAGTAACATTAGTTGGCTCCATATCGATCCTGTATTTTCAAGCAACTGAAAACTGACAATATGATGAGGAAAGTTGGAAACCTCTAGAATCACAATGTCTGTCCAACTGAAGTTCCGCAATGTGTTCGTTCTTTTTAAGATCAAATAATGGTTGTTAACGCGAAATTCAGACACCCCAGATAGAAACATGGACGATTATCGAGTCTGACCAGTCTCAGTGTAACTCGTATCTGACGGACACAACGGAAGGACACGCGGAACAAGATTTGCTTGAATTCGTTCTCTGTGAGTTTACGGTCATTATACTGGAATAACTTTGGAATTTCAGCCCAGGTGATAAGGCCGTCTTGGAACAAGTCGCCCCACAAGGAGTTCTAAGCAAGAGGAACTGTTCAGCTTTATCATAGAGTTATCGAAATTGATCACAACGGCCGTCTCGTATGCGACTTACAGTAATGTGACGGTGAGTTAAAAATTTCATCCTTATATCAACGAGGGACCATCCAGAGATGGCGAAAGTCTTGGCAGCTTTTTGATAAATCAAGCCAACTTAAAAAATAGTGGAACACTAATTTTGAGACGAAAGAAAGGGTCTCAGGTTTTTATTGTCAACCTCAGGTTAATACGAACCGTATTTTTGAAAAATCTGCATTTATCCCGTGTTCCTCACTGACATATGTCTGATTCAAACATTGGCAGACAAAGGGCTGCGACAGTGAAGCATCAGTGCCAGCACCGATGTTGCTGTCTTTAATGATGATGATGATGATGATGACGATGAGACTATGGGTTGGTCGTGAATGTACACATGTCTTACGCTGGACGTGCTTGTAGTCTGGCTATGTGACTTTTGTTTGGCTGGTTAGGATTCACTAAACACCTTATATAACTGTGTAAGCACTGGCTGCCGGAATCGCTTGCTGCTTTTAATGATGCCTTAGTAGTAGTCTCACATTCTGCAGGTCAAGGCTGACAATTATCCGCTTATTTACTGACCCCTTGCTCATGTGATCCTGTTGGCCAAAAGTGTCGACTGCATTCACAGGGTCAGTTTCTTGCCAAAACAAACAACTGTGTGATGCTGAACCAGTTGAAATCTGCGCGCTTCATTCACTCTACCATTGTGGCCGTAAACTCCGTAGGCCACCAAGTTTAGTCCTGGTATGGACCTGCTCTGGTAAACTACCGTAATGTTGGCAGTTAACTCGGGCCCAGTGCCAGACGGTCGTTCGGCACAATATTTTCTGATAAATACACCAGCCCAATTGCAGGTATGTGAAGTTAATCTTGGTTCAAATGACATAAGGTTCGATAAGAGAGCCAAATGGTATTCATCTTAACACCTTTTAGTGATACTATATAACTGGAACTCAGTTTAAGACCCACCTTAAGCGAAAGTCAATGTCTATACCAAGCACCGAGTTGATTTGTAGTCACTGCTCTAGGTCATCATGGGATGGAATCCATTGAAGAGATCGATATCTTAATCAAAGGATGACTAAATACCGTCGTGCGTGTTATGCGCACGGAAACACCTACAAGCGATCTCGTAGTTCCAACTGTTTCATTGAAAACGCGACAGGTTATAGTCCCCTACTTCAGACGTTTTTACATTGTATTCTAATCGTTTCTGTTTTGTTTTGTGCCTCTTTTTCGGTTTACACCTTTCGCGATCAGAAAGCTCGTTTCCCATCTATGTTTTTTAGTGTCATTCTCTTGACGCTAAGGTTCATAATATTGCATTACAGTAAAGGCCGACCGGAACGACAGGGTGAATAAAGTACACTGTCTCTGCAGGTTTTTGAACTGCCTTATGGTTTGCATTTAGCTATGATGCCTTTAGAAACCTTAAAATCTAAAGGACATTTTCTGCGAGTTATTTTGGTCAACCTGCCTGTCCTTAAGAGCTTGTTATATCAGAAAAAAACTTAACAGGTGCGTTAAGACTTGTATTCCAATGATCCAAAAAGCTTACGTGAATGGTTTTTGATAAAAGGAAACGGGGCTGCTTTATGAAGAAGTAGTTAAGTAGGCGGTTAATGTAGCAGCGTTCATCCTCGTATTTACACTCTACTACTATGTTTTATAATTTTTTGTGAGAATTTTATTAAGACGCATTAGGAAACCTACCCATACTGAAGTTCGTGCTTTATTCCTCGCTTAGAACTGATTTACATTCAAGACTTCTGCACAAAAAGTATGGAGAGAAGTGCTTCGTCGCGAATAAACAGTTATCCTATTAGCGCAAATGTGTGAATCCACGCCATGGATACAAAGTCCTTTGCCGCAGGAGATTTTAGGTTAGATATGCTAACCGTGACAGCCGAGCCCATCAAGGATGTTGTGATCAGCTTTTCTGTGATGTGTACGCCAGATACTGTACCAAGCAGTGTACTCAACACCTCAATCGCGTCCTTTGAGTGAGAGTCAATATGAAAAGTGTGTATTGTGACAAAACTGCAACAGACTATGTGCAATTGCTGCGAAATATGAACCGAAGCATACATGTAATCAATCGGGTCATGACATTTGGTCGCTTTTATTTTCACTTTCAGGACCAGCTGCAATACTTATCTTAACTGAGCACGTTCCTTCCCGGGCTAAATAAAGATAGGTAAGTGAAACAAGTACAAATTCGATCTGAGTTGTCCTGCCATGTGTTTGTTCAGCTAGCTAATTACGTCCACCCTGATGAGTTTCGGAAATGCGCTTCAAACAATGCATCGAAATCGTCGACGAGCAGCGGCTATAAGTACGAGGTGATAAATTGGCGGTGCCGATATTCATACACTTGTTTATCGATAAGCGAGTCATGAAACCATCCACATTTAGTGCAAATATATTCGTAACTGTCATGTTTGCCTTCTAAGCTTCAGTGTACTGATAGGTACAGAGGCATGCAAGAGGAATTTCGCACAGGATCGCGTGAGGACCTACAGACACATAAGTGGAGGAGAACTGAATCCAAACAGGAAAGAGTTCTGAAATTCTGGTCGCTGTGATTCACGTCGTTAATGGATATTAGTAGCATATAATGAGCGGCAAATGACGGAAATGCAACGCTGGATGGAGGAAGAGCAGTGAAATGTTGGTATGCTGTTGATCCTGCGGTGATGACGTGAACTGAGTCACAGAACCAACCTTCTTACACTGGAGTGGTGAAATTGTCTATTCACATGGATCTACGTTCAGCGGTCTCGGTGGCATCATTCCGTCTAACAAGGATGCGTAAGGGGGCGAGGAATTCTGCAACCACATGCAGGAAGGCAAATAACATTGATTGGACGGGTTGCAAGTGTCTATGAAACCACCTGATTAGAAAGTCCACCAGTAGTAAAGCGTTCACAAGCGTTATGGAAATAGCAAGAAAGGTACATCGATGCGCTACTTTCAGAATGAAACGCAACAACAGCAAAACCATCTGCATGTTAGAGTAAGGCTCAAAATTGCAGTGAGCAAGACCCTACACTGATCTGGTGAGATTTTGGAGTCTTGATAGAAAGAAGCAACTGTTTATTTTTACATCCCGAGGCTTCGCCCCCTTTTTCTTACCTCCAAAATAAGCCAGGTCACAATGTCACAGACGAAACGCCACTGGTTATGGAGCCTCGAAGCGTACGAGCTCTGTTTCGATTACCTGCTGCACTGGGCAGTTAAGGTTCGCCACGTTGCAGTCAGTGTGATCCTGATCTCAGTTGTGAAAGATGCCGGCGATTGACTTTAGCACTTTCCACGCACACCCCTGTCCCACTCGTCTCACACGCTAGGACCGCTCTGCTCACGTTTGCAGCGCAGGCATTAGAGTCGTTCAGCTGTAGCACCCTTTCGGTGCCTAACTGCCATGCCATCCAAAGATTGCACGAGGGCTGGAATACTGCCAACTTGCCCAAGCCTAGACAGGGGAAGTCGAGAGGCAGAGGTCGGGTTCGGAACACAGATCTTCCGGTCAGTAAGTTCGCGCTCTAACCACTTGGGCCGTCTCGTCCCCGGTATTAGAGTCGGGAAAGATCAGCCCACGCAACAATGAATTGCAATGACAAGGTTGCAACTCGGGCCTGGAAGCACTCCGTCAAGCGAGGGCTTGATTCTCCGGTAAATATGGAGCGGGGTTGTGAGAGCGGGTTCCGTATGCTGTCAGCATATTGTTCAAATGTGTGTTTCATCAACATATTAATCGTATACCTCCCACCCACATATGTAGGGTGCAGTGAGCCACTAGGAGTTCAAATGCAAGCAAGCCGCGAGACATGAGAACGATGGTGAGTAATTTGCTTCCACCTGCACTTTCGTGGCTACTTAATGGTTGTCGCGATCCCGGCATGTTAACGATTAGACCGGTCGCTGGTCAGCCCCACTACCACGTGAAACTTAACACTGGGCTAGCAGTCTAACGGCATTCTCTCAGTCCATCCCTTTGTTATTCGTCTAATAAAAGTGTACCACTATACAAGGTACAGTGATTCCCGCTGCTACGTTCTTTAAGGACGAAGCCACAGGTGTACGTCGGTTTGGGTTGCCAAAACATCTTGATACAGAGTCTGCGTTTATTGTTTCCATTTATACGTCATAAGTGATGACGGTGAGTTTCGTCTCTAGAGTTTTTAGGGTCTGAATTTCACTCCGAAACCATAGTAAAAAAACAGCAACAAATACCACAACTATTTTCAACCAATATCATCGGTCTAATCGCTCACATGCCAGTACCGCGACAACCAGTAATTAGCCACAAAAGTGCAGGTGGGCACAAATTGCTCATCACCGTTCTCAGGTCTCGCGGCCTACTTACATTTTAACTCCTAGTGACCCGTTGCAGCTGTACATATGTGCGTGAGAGGTATATACTCTTGGTGTGTAATATGTATTTCAACAACACGCTGACAGGGGATCGAATTTATAACTTTCGCTGAATGAAAACGAAACAGAGGCCCAAATCACCATTTTCAATCATTTAGCCTGTTGGTGTTGCATGTCGTAACGATGTTGGCGGCTGTCTGGCTGTGACTGGTGTGCGATGCAAGCGGGAGCAGTTGGAGGTGACAGATTACCGTAACCGTTATACCCTATCACCCCAGCCCTAAAAGTGTATGACACCTTGACAGCTGATGTACTGTAAACAGCTGACCCTATTTTCAGTCGGTAACTTTGGTCGCTGGTATTATGCGCCCTAATACAGTGAACATCCTAACACAGGGTAACGAGGACCTCAGTAAGAAGGTTGTCGAAGCAGCACATCAAACTGACTCATTTGCACCACATCAGGAAGAACAGTGAACTGTTGCGATTACCGATGTTCAGCGATCTTACTCGGGATTCTATTTCACGCCATCCAATTGGTCCATACTGGCCGGGTATGGCAACCATGATAGAAAATTTTGAAAACTTTGTTAGCAATAGTCTTATCAGCTGGAGTAGGATGGAAAGATAAAATGGATAATCACTGGAAACTGAGGAAAGACCGTATTTAATAAAAACAGTGTTTATCGCGCAGATGATAAGAGGGCTGGAACAGACACCAAACACCCAGAGAAATCAACTGAGAAAAAAAGGGGACCGTAGCATCGTCGCCAGTTACAATCTAGTTCGTCTTTCCGCGAGAAAATCGGAAAGCACAATCCAGAAAAGGTCTTCACTGAAAAGAAACTTCGATAAGGGGAGTGTGTGGTCACAGTGTTAGTTGCCACACTTTCGACCAAGTCAAGAAGTTTATTTTGCACTTTTCTTCAATACGGATTCATCAAAAGTAGACAAATAACAAGGTTGTTTGAAGCTGTAAAAGTTGGATCTGTTAGTTTACGGTTTGAACGTTAAATAAGACGGCTGTCACAGAACCCAACTGAAAGTTTCACTGTACAGTGCTATCGGGAAGGTCAGATTCCTGAAAGCAACCACTGAATGCCTGAAATCCACTGAGATTCTCAGCTCCGCTAGATGCTGACCAGACAGACAACGCCTCATCAATATGCAGCGCGTCACAGCCTAGTACCAAAGCCATGCAGCGTGAGTCAGCATTGGATCGAGGTCAGATACCCCTCTCAATATGCAGCGCGTCATAGCCTTGTATCAAAGCCAGACAGTGTGAGTCAGCGTTGGATCAAGTTCAGACCTGGAGAAAGGTAGGATCACTGAAACTCAGACCAACCATGAAGACTGCCAGAAATGCTTTAGGTGGTAAACTTCAACTACTCGATGAATTCGATTGTGAGATGGAAATAGCAGGCCACCGTGATTGTGGTATTGTCTATCTTGCTGCTTGTGAGCCTAATCTCCTGGACATAGACTGGATCGATCGCTTGCATCTTTCAACACTGCCGATCAAAAACTTATGTTCTTTAGCACCGACAGGAGAGAAGCCAGCATCCCGGTCTGGAAACCGTGCGCTTTTGAGGGACTATCCCCCTGGGCGCCGAAGGTGGACAGTTGGAGTCGTCCTCAAAAGAATCGGTAAGGTGATCTATAGTGTTCAGATGGGATCACTGATATGAAAACGATATGTCAATCAATTACGGCCGACTGATACCCGATCCCAAAGGCGGAAGAACATTTACTGGACCTCACCCTGCTGCTTGAAACCTTTGATCTCCCAAGACCAGCACCTACAGCCACTGCTTCATATGTACCGCCCAAGACAGATCCATTGCTGAAACCCAGACGCCGTACCGGTCGCATTAGAAAAAGGGTGGAACCTTTACAACTTGATCCGCGTCGACAATCTTACGTTGAGCGGCCTAAAGGGGGAGGTATCAGGAGGGTCAGATTCCTGAAAGTAACCACTGAATGCCCGAAACCTATTGAGACCCCCAGCTTCACTAGATGCTGACCAGACAGATAACGCCCCCTCAATGTGCAGCGCGTCACAGCCTCGTACCAAAGCCAAGCAGCGTGAGTCAGCACTGGATCAAGGTCAGACAACCCTCTTTCAACATGCAGCCCGTCACAGCCATGTATCGAAGCCAGTGTGAGTCAGCGTTGGACCAATAGCTTGAGGCCGTTGTATTTTCGTACTCACGCTCTCGCACTCGTTTGTTCGGAATAAAGCTGTTGTGTTCCCTTCGGTGAGGTGTTTTTCCGGTACCAGACGCTGGAGCAGGTCAGCAGTCAGATACAACAGATTGGTGAATCAGCAGATATAACAAGTGCTTGGAGGACGGTTCAAATGCCAGCGTCATTGTATAATGATGATCTGGGGGTTTGCAATATTCTACGCGCTGACAGAGTTGCTAAAGGATTTAGAAGTACAACGGCGTAAATCTGCTCCAAGACTATCAGGTTTTTGGGAAAAATTCACAACCTTTTTATTGCTTAATATACGTGAAAAGCACGAACAAAACAGATAGGAACCAATGCGTGTAATATTTCGTCGTATAAGTTTTGAGGAACTGATCATCCTATCGGATTTCACATATACTGTTCCAGATTACCAGTAGTAGCTACCAGGACTAACTCCAGGAGTTGCTAACACACTGCTGACAGCTCCGAAACATTTCTGCTACTGACCACGACGTTGGCAGTTTGACAAGTTTGCTAATCCACTATGGATCTATTTTAATGGTTTGTTGAGGCTGTTCATTGATTGCTTACTCCAATCAGTTTCGCAACTTGATTCGCCTGTCCAAACCTCATAAAGTGTGAAAAAAACGTGATGAAAATAGAGTGGACAGAACGGTGGCAGCAAGGCTTCATCACAACGGCTGGGTTGATGTATTCCATGAGGTTTGTTTCCTTAATGGTGTTCATAGAACTGAGGTCATTAATCGATCTTTCGGCCTGCTTTGTAGCATATACGTGAATGTGGCACAAAAGAACGCAGAAGCTGTCTAAGTCCTCTAAACCTACAAACGCGGCGAACAGGTCAACAGCCACGTAGCCAATTGCCAGGTCCCTGGTTCGAACCCGACCCTTGCTTTTTGGTTGGTTCTATCTTAGTTTGCCCAACCTGTAGGCATCACAGATCTCCTGCTCTCTCCCATTTGCAAAATAGTTATGCACCGAAAGAGTATCAAGACTGACCGAGTATTATTTGGTTACTACATCCATCATTTGTGAATGAATGCAAATTACCCACTAACCATGCTCTGAAAAGGCTGAAAATTTTGTAAAGTTCCAGATGCAAAGTCGTTGGCGAATGAATACTCCAGTGGTAACCTTATTGAATAGGACATGAGCGCCCCAATTCAGCACGTTATTTTACGCTTGAGCCACCCACTTTAATGAGTTTACTCCTTTGGACAGTGCCGACAGCTGATTTTTGATAAAAAAAATTATCGCCCTGTTAGCTGAAGGAAAGCTCCCCACACCTCAGAGGAATTGGTCTGAACTCACGGTGGCGTGAGAACGTATGGTCAAACTTCTACACTTCTGATGTACAAAATCAATTTCAACCTTAGTAGGGAATACTACGTTCTTGAGGGTCACGTAGGACTTTGTTGATTTGTAAAGACCGCTTGAGTTATTTGTAAGCTGGATGACACGTGCGGACGAACAATCAGTTGCTAGCAAACGTCGACAAGACCTGCTTAAAATAACACTGCGAATAAACCAATTTTTCTTTTACACACCAGAATCCGCTCACAGAAGACGAAGAGGAAATTCTCGTTTAGGTCCTATCATTGCTTGTTCTTGTGGCTTCCGGTCGGTCGGTATTATTCGCTACAATTTTTTGAGATAATGGGCTCACAGTTCACCTCAGCCACCTTCTTGAATAAGTAAATTCAAATGCTGACAGACATTTGGGATAACCTGCACGCTGCTGCCATTCTTTGTTTTCTTGTCCTATGCACTGAGTTTGCACCCACGTCTTCAATCAGTCGACATCATGCTCCAAAACTCTTTTTGGGATTCTTCTGAGGGCATCCATGTGCTCTCTAGTGCTTCTGTTAAGTTGTGGAAACAGACGGAATACGTCAATTATGTCTGTGTAATTGGCACTTTTTAGACCGTCACTATTATTGCAGTTGTCCAGTGTTCTCCGTTTGGTTGTTCCATCCAATTTCTGTACAATTATTGGGTACTACGATTATCGTAGATTGCGCTTGAGGTAGAGTTGTCGTGATCTCTTTATTGCTACCTCAGAAAATATGTGCTTAATCGTCCCTCTCATATTCAACGCACAGACGTATTATCTCCTGATGTTGTGAAAACCAATTCTCTTGCTCCTCAGGCAAAAAATACTGAACCACTCTAGATTATAGCTGTATGCCAGTCTGTCTGATTTGGTGTCTCCGTGGGCACACTCCGGACAGCTGATATGCGCCTTCTGTTCCTGACTGATCGTTTTAAACTATCCTCCACGACTTTAGATCATCAATGTGGATCAGGCACGACGATATTATGGACAGTCAATCATTGATGTTGAGCTATGAAAGCAAAGTTCCTTGAAGGGCTCCACTGCTTACCTCCAATGACGCCGAAAGTCTATCCCGTAAGATTGATTCGACTTGGCTTTGTCTGTATATAAGCCATCCGCAATATGCATGATTAAGTGGGTGAGGGTTGAATTAACTCTTATTCCAATGGACTAGAAGGATGTTGCATTGCACACTTTAAACAAACGTAGGACTAGACAAAACAAGTGCAGCCAAAAAATCACTATTAAAGATGGTGCGCTTACGTCCTTTTGTTTTTAAGCTCTAGTAAGTCATAAACTAATCGATGTAAAAGCTCGTGCGGGGATGGATTGTGAACGTAAATCGACGTTGGGTTCATTTTTTGCTGGTTGATCTACGGAATCCTGGTCTTGACGTTACCATTACTTGTACAAACACATTTTTCTTTTTCACTGCGCAGACGTACGCCAAACAACAATGGTGGTTGCTCTTCACCAAGAATCATGTTCGCTCACGACCCAATCAATTATTCAAAAGGCTTTAACGAATCGATCAACTATCGCGTGACGGTCTCGCTAGCCGGATTGTCCACTGGTGTTAGTTTGACATTACAATGTGAAAAACGAAGGTGCGATGTGTCCGGTGTTTGATGAGACAGTAAAAAAATATCCTTGAGTTCGGAACCCACTCACCGGGGGCTAGCGAGCGCTTTTTTTAGATAGATAGCTCACGGCAAACACCCTGATTTTTAATCTAAAAACGTTTCATTCCTACTGACTTTATCACCTGAGTATTATCCGAGAGGATGAAATCGGTCATTTGACTTGTCCAAGTATAATTTGCCGTGGATAAATAAGGTGATTTTTTCGGTCTAACGTTGTGAATGTTGGCACAGTGAGTCATCTTACTGGTGCCAAATTTCTGCATACTTCACAAACCGCTGCGACGAGGTGAGAAAATATTTAAGCCAGCATTGTATTTCAGAATGACCTGTAGTACTATCAGACGCATGACCAGGAAGAGCAAGCGCGTGATATTAAAACAAATTCAGTGATTGAGGACAGCAGAATTTTAGACTCAAATCTGTGCATTCGATTTGCTAAGAAACACCCTATATTTAATAGTTCGCCATGATCCTGTTATAGAGTAACCCCCAAGTTAAGCCTCACCTACATATCACACATAACCAGTCGATTCCAAAAAGATAATAAGGATGAGACGACTTTTCGGCACAGGGTTTTGATTACAGGACGAAGTCTTCATTGGAAAGTTCTGGAAATTCCAAAAAATTCATCACACTGTCAACAAACTAAAGTAGCTCAGAAGCAGGACTACCAAACAAAATATGTAAGCTTTCTGCCCGAGCAATCGTTACTCGGAGAGCCAGTAAAAAGTGGTTAAGCGATGTAGAGTTTCTGACTGAAAGATGGTAGGTGCGAATTGATCAGACCTGTGATCGGTGACCGAGCGGTTAGTCTATATATGAACTTGTCAGTTCGAACCCCGTTGCTGATTCCAAATAGAGATGTAACAACTGTATAGTGCTTCTCGGATTTTTATCGTAGACCAAGTTCCTCTATAAGCCGACGTCCCGATTAAAAAGCTGAGTTTATAGGTCATGCAGTTGAACAGGTTTCGCATTAGTTTCTCCTAACAATGGGAGCATGGAGTCAAATACACCCAATCACGAACAAGCCACCCTTACTGATAGGTATAGATCGATTACGCAAATAACTCTGAAGGCAGCGGCAATATCTACGTGGTGTCCTGTATCTACTAGGTAACCATAAACGGCGCTTATGCCGACTGTCCTAAAGACAGGGGCAGCTTTGTGGCGCACATGGCCATTTCTTTATATGATGACAAATGTTCACACTCTTGTTCACTAGATGCGAGACAATCGATGTACAAGAATGGATCATATTCATAAATATCATGTATGAATTTGCGTTTTGGTCGTTTTGGTCATTCTGACAAACAGTCTGTATATTACGCAAACTTATTTAAGCCTTCCTGTGGGGAAGTGGCCGGCGTATTTCATCACTTTGCCATTGTCAGTTGGTTCCCATTAACATGGCGTACTCACTCTAAAGTTTCTTCCTTTATATTCTCCAGTCACCAATTGCTTTTTGTGACTGCTTGCCGATTGAAGCTGAATCAAGTTTTGTTGCTTTGTCTGTCTAAAATCATTTTATTTAACGACCACCTCACCAATATGATATAGAGTGGCTGTGCACATCAGCTGCGAGGTATACGCCACTGGTCTTCCTATGTTGGTGAACATTGCTCCAAACGTTTGCTGTCGTACAGTGCACGAAACAGTATCCAGAACGAATTGGGTTGATCGATGTACACGTAGCTGATAAGTGATTGGGCAGAGATTCCCCGGCCCCGTGTTATCCATCCAACATACAAAAAGCAACTAAATGAGATTTCACTAGTGTTCTGTTGCACGCTCAACCCTGAGAGTAGTCCCGCAAAACTCAATCCAATAGTACTCAGAAATAGGGTGACTGTCATTCAAAGAGTAGCTTAACCAGTGAGGTAGAAAAATATCCTGCCGAACTTGTCGCTGAAACAGGATAGAGCGTTGTCACTATTCTGAAAGGCGCATTACAACGGTAGACCTTCGCAAGGTCATCCAGAAAGTCATCCCTACACCGGTTCGGCATTTCCATGGCTTCTGATTACAACGGGAGGTACTAAATAACCTGGCTACAAATAAATTCAAATTTCATCTTGAAGTTTTCAAGGTTTGTACCGTCAAAGAAATATGTTGATATAAATGGACTGGGTGATTGTTTGAAGGATCATATCGAATTAACAAATATACAGTATTCCCCGAGGAACATGGACTAGTGTTCTTCTGATAATGAATTCATCGGAAACTTTAGTTCCCAACAATGATGACGCTTGTATGAACTAATTGGGTTGACCAATAAAAGGCTAAATGTTGCAGTTTGAAAATCTTTAAACGATGAGCCTCAGTATTCCTTTACCAAGTGCACTAACTTTAAAGGTTTTCAACAGGATACACTTGGTTTTCTTCAAATGGGACTTTAAGTTAGAAGTGTTGATATTCGCTCACTGGTTTGTTCAGTTTGTAGGTGGCTCAGCACACTTTTTTTAACCATTCGAGGAAGTATTATAGGTGAGCGAGGACATTTCAGCAACCGGTACACACAAGTTAATGATTTTGTCGATTCGAACAATTATCGGATAATACATACTAGACGTAGTGATTTGGATCACATACCCTTCACTTTGTGTAAAAACATATGTAGGGAAATAGCGCCCAAATATAGACGAATAGCTCAGCTGTCACAAATTCCGTTGAGATAAACTGGAAATCTCAGTAACCAATAATTATAGCTATCGATCCGTAGGCCGATGGTTAGAATCCAGCCCTAGTATTCTGGACACCTCTTTCAGATAACATGGCGTTACTTCAGCCCTCGTACTTCCTACGAGTTATGTAGGAGCTATGTACCGAACGGTTACCACAGCTAAACCATACATATACATCAAAGATTTTGTTCGGCGGCGATGTTGATTTACGTAATACTGGATGTCAATGCTGCTGGGGATTAACACCTGAAAAAATATTTTCTTGGTTTGCTTCGTAAATTCTTGATTGATTACTGGTCACAGTGCAATGAGAAGAATAGCAAACCTGTGTGTCGAATTCATTTTGGCATAGCACGAAAAAACCTCCTTTGGAGTAGTCTATTAGTGAGATGTTTTCTGACCAGTTAATAACTGTTCATCTCACTTTTCCCCGATAATCGGAATCACCGTTATACCGACGACAAACGACAGAGAATGAAAGACACTAAATGGACCATCCTGAACACTGCGGCGGCATTTTTTATTCCGGGTATATCTCTACATGGCTCAGACATAAGAGAATCATCAAGCCTGGTGGTTTACTGTACTCAGTTGCTGATACAGAACGTCTGCATTGATTATCGGCCAACGAGTGATTGATGACCAAAGGACGAAACACCTGAACAGCTGAGCTACCACAGCCCGAGAGAGTAGATGTGTGTGTGTGTGTGATTTCGGAGAGTTCTACACCTACAATTTATCACCGTTCAAATACAATATTCTGCTTCTGACCGAAATTCAACAATTCATTTCTACCGATCATTTCAGTCGGCGAACTACAACGTACTGAGTTGCCGTTTCGGCTCTGGTATGTATTTATTGCATTGTTGTCAAGGTAGTGTTATTAGGCAGTTTGGGAGATAAAAACTGGTGCATCCAATAAAGTCACGAAAATTCTCCTCAAAAGGGGCTGCAAAGCTTGAAGCATCTTGATACGATTGTCAGCATATTTAACGGTGATATCTTTGTCGATGAGGCTAAGGTCAGAGGTGATCGAAAGAAAGCTTCAGAGTAGTTTCAAGATTTGTATACTCAGGTCTCTCTTCTTTGAGCACTTCTTCAAAGGTACCAGCATCAGCGTCTTCTTTTTGTTCCATACCAAAGTAGGCAAACGCTGAACTAAACTTTTTTTATTTTCGTAGATCACCGACACGTATTCTTGGACAAGCTATGAATTTTACTGCTGATATTGCAGTAGTGATCGCTTTATCCTTGTTGCACGAGCAACTGCGGAAACAGGATGAACTGTCACACATTAGCAGACGTCCACTTGTTGGGAATATCCATACCAAATTCAGTGCGAGTAATGTGCAAGCTATCAAGCTTTGCGTAGGAGATTTTTGACGGACTAACACACCGATAAATTGGCGAGGTTTGATTTATTCAATATTTCGGTAACCATTGTGAACCCTTCGCCTCCGGGTTAAGTTAGACTCCCACCTCTTTGTGAGTCAGACTCCAAGGTCAAAGGTGCTGGATGAGGTGCTCGAAATACGGCTAAGCAGTCAAAATATTTCACCTGACGACTGCAAAAATAAGGAAGATACGTCGTATGCGACTGAAAACTTGGAGTGGGAGAATTTTCTTGGATAAGATGAAAAAACGCCTTGAGAGCTAACTGTTCATATTGCAAAGTCACTCAAATGCCACAGACTAAGCCTCGCCTCACCCAGTAGGACCCCACTGGCTAATCAAGGATAGCTACGGGATGCTGGCTACATATCTTTGGGTAAAACAATCCTTGAAAGTCGGTTTGAACACTGCGTCGGATTCGCATTTGGAGATCACATGAGTCAGAGAATAATCGATCATCCAAACTGCGCTAACTCGATAATGATAATCTTCTGATTACGGCTACTGAAGGTAATGTTTTTCACATTCACCAGCGCCCGTGTCCCAACATTTGCACAGTCGGATGAGGAAACGAACAAATTACATGATCGAATGGTCAAGTCTGCACCTCCAGGCGACTCAGTTTTTCTGCCGAGCGGTTTCAGTGCAAGGTTTGAAAAACGTGAAAGAAGGTATCGAGTCCATGTAGAACCCAATCAAAGAACAGAAAACAGTCAAAGATTGTTATTTGATCAGGTGGCTGTTTGCCGAGCTCGGCAATTGATTTGCAAACGTTTCGTCACCGTTCAAGGGGGCATCTTCAGTGCGCTGTTGGGTGGTGCCACCTGATCAGATACCAACCATCACCCCCGTGCTACCAGTATTCCAACACACTACGAACAGTCAAAGATTATTAAAAAAGTGTGCTGAACTAGAAACCTCATAATCGATCACGTGGGTTAACCTGGGGCAGACAGTGGTTGCCTCGTGGACACATCCAAGCGGTGGACTAAATCGTTGCGTGGCCAAATCTCGGTAACCTACTAATCACAAAAATGACGCGTGGAGCTGAACACAATACGGATCACTTCCAGTGTCAAAATATGTTTCGCACTTGGAGAAATGCCATGTCGTGGAACAGAAGGGAACTTATTCAAGTTGGATGTAAGTAAAATGAAGAATCAGGAAACTGAAATGAAGTCATGCAAATCAGTGATACGAAGTTCAATAGACACCCGAAATGTGTTGCGCCTAAATACGCGCACACATCCAAGCAGCTTCTGAGGTGAACACTGGACTTAGCAAGATATGGAGACTAGATTGGTTTGATGAGAATGACCCAAAGTTCACCCTGAATTACGGAAAGAACCTATTGTTTGTCACAAACGGTCCACAATCCGACCAACACAGTGGTCCGAAAGCAACGCAGAAGCTCCAGGACCCAGTTTTCTAATCACCGGCTTAAGGCGAGAAATGAATGATGGGCCAAACAAAGTGAAGAGTTCCAATCGTACGCGGGCTGATATTGCCAAAATAAATTATTTGTTGGGCTAAAAGAGATCTAAAGACCGAAAATTTAATAACCTCAGTTGATGGAGAAGACAAACAAACCAATGAACCACTGAAACAAACCAGATTAGATGTTGGCAGCATAGAAGCACGGCTTCTGGACGATACTCAACTGATTTGAGCTATGAAGCTCATCCGCTCCAACGTAAAATGGAAACCTACTAAGGTTGCTTGTCGACAGTCGCAGAACCGTTGATAGCCAGCTGCAAAACGGGAAAGCAACTGAAGTGAACAGCTTGCCTGAAAAGCTGTTCAAGCAGGGAGGACTGAAGCTGTGGAACCAACGTTATCTACTATGCACAATATGAGAGGTGGAAGACGCGGCGCAAGATTTCAAGGATATACGATAATTCCTCTGCATAAAAAGAAATGAAGTCTGTGTAAGATGAAAAACTAGTGCGGAAATGATATCCTGTACAGCGAAGGCAAGATTATGTGAAAACTTAAACGAATTGATGAATGACGCGGGCATCTCGATGGTACCCAAATCATCAGAGCCGGCTCCTCTTGTTTGTTATACTGTCATGCTTAGACCGGTTGATATATATATATATCACCATATTGCTTTGTTCAGGAAGTTTGGAGATAAGAGAATTTTGATTATCTTCGATTGCCATGCTCAAAATTGTGCCAATCATTTCGCTGTAGTCCTTCCAGCAATCAGAATAGACTTTCAAATGTTACCTCATCTGATATAAGTAGTAAGGAAGTTGGACGATTGTTATAAAAACACGCCTCAACTGAGCAGCCATTTCTTGCTCCAGGAAATTGAGCTGTGTGAACAAAAATGCTATTTCTCGTAGGAACACACTTTCATACTTATGATATTTTGGGCCCTATTAGTATAACAGATCCAATGCGACTAAATCCACAAAGATTTACTCCAACCACTGTTGTGTGTGTGTGTGTCCGGTTAACGAACTAACCTATCCACTTCTGCCGATAGATGGCTTGAACACCGCGCTCCATCACTTAAAGGGTACTAAAATGGATTGCTTTTGTATGAAGCATGAAACACTAATCTTTGTAGTACAAAAGCATTCATGTAAATAAGTTAATATGGGTGCACAACGAAGTTGAAATCTAATACAATGTTCCGATTCGTGAGTTATTTTCAGGAGCCCGTCTCATCGCAGGTAAATTGGTTGCGTTCATTAGCATCTCTATCTTTCGAGCAACGCTGCTCATTGGAGGAGAATGTTTTGAGCACAGGACGCCTGCAGGTCTCACAATGGGTATTTGTTCGATCCAGCAATAAGGACTGAGCCTCAGCAATTTCATTCATCCTGTTGTACACGTCGCTAGCGCCATATACACGACCCGATGATGTCTTCTCTTTGAGATGTGGATATAGTTCACATGGGCCAGCTGGATCTTCCGTGGGATTGTGAAGTTGACAAATCTGATGAAGACACAGCGACTGATACTCTGTTTTTACTGGTTCATGGCCATGGAAGGGTTTTGCACGGAGGACCGAATAGGTCGATTCAATCAGGTCAGGACTGACTTCGACCATGAAAGTATTACCAGCAGGATCCACTGTTGGCGACAAGGTTGGATACCTGTCCAGGTTACAGCCAACCCTGTTTGAATTCCAGGTGCAGGGATGAATGGTAAAATAGGTATCTTTCTCCGAACTTCCTGACGTGTTATTGGGAGAACCAGTAGTGTAGGTTGCAGGTATTGCGAGTTTGGACGGAGATGAACCTGTTTCAGATGAGAAAGAACACAATTGGGGCCGTAAGACTGACTTTCTCAATATTCTGAAGCGGACTTGACGTGGAAATCTAACATAGTATTGCTAGAAACGAAAAGGAATACCTCAGTGGAGGGGAACAAAAATTCTCACACTTCCAACTTATGGATGCGTATTTTCCGAGAACAATACACTTCATCGCGATTATGCAGTTGAACTTTACATGTGGGAGGTTGGTGGCACACGTTTTCCAGCTCATCTATTACGTAGATGGACTGGACATTTCCAGATTTGTCAACTCAGTTCTACTTTATAGAAACTTTGAAAAGTATCAGAATGGGTATATTTAAACGTTACTGAGGAGAACAAACAAACACGGAAAGAACTTATTGATGTTTAACACCCTCTACCAGTTGTTTTCAGAAATGTGTATGTACGAGAAGCCTTTGAGTTGCTTTGAAAAGTTTCTCGATGTATTTTAGACAAAGGTACTTCCATAGGCTGTTGGTCTAGTAGGACTCAACCCATCCGGTTCCATTTTGTGTGCCGGTGGAACTCCACGCTTAAAGAGGTAACAGAAAGTGTCAAAAATGCGCCTCATTGTGTCTTGAGGTTAACTTTGCTGACCAGAATTAAAATGAACTTGTCGTCTACCCACGGCAGATTTAGTGAACCTATGAGGTACGTTAAGGAACAGAGTAGAAGCGAATTTTATAGAAGGTTGTTACCCCGGCTTACAGATTAGTTACGATTCAGTGTCTAGAAGCCTATAATTAGGGTGTGTGATGTGACCTGTCTAAAAACGCATTTTTTTCACTACACGGGAGAATGAAATAAAAAAACTTTGAAACAAGTTTGCTTTCGGAAGAACTGGAATCGTGATGAATTTCCCCATAGAGTCACGAAAACTAAACTAGTGGCTCTATACACACGAAAAAGTTCATGTCTGTAAATCCTTAAGACTTTCAAATAAATGATGAGAAGGGTCTGAAAACACCGTACTGTTGGAAGTACGCAGTCGGATTACTGTGACTTTTCGAAAAGAAACTAAGTTTAGTATGTTTACTCAAGAAGTCGGCGAGCACCCAGTGGTCGCACTGGTGCATAATAATCAATTTTTCAAATGGGATAGGTTCGGATAACAATTTTATGTGCCTCCTTGGTCACAAAATGAAACTGGAATTAAGCACCTTAGCGGACGAATCAGTATGTAACATTATTCACAGACTGGACCTGGCAGATTTAGAGAAACGTACTTTTTACATCCAGATATAAAGACGCACCACTGCATTTGCTCTACTTTTCATCAGAACTGTACTAACCAGACCACTTTCTTGGCTCAGCTTTGCATGAACAAATTATATCTTTCTGAATACGTCCTGGTTGGCCAAAAACGTCCATCACTTGGTAAATGTCAGACCTTTCAAGCATTGTCTGTTCATGAATGCCCAAAGTAGGTAGGGAACAAGCAAGTTTTTCAATGTATTGTACACTATTAGACAAGCGAAAACTAACTGAATAATCGTAGTGATACCGATCTAAACTATTGGACCAAATGGTTGGGTATTACTTAGTCTCCTTGGCATTAGCTTGTGCCCATCCTCCGATTACAAAGCAGACGTCTACTGTCCGCATCGATATAAGGGCTATTCGCATCGATGTTGCTGTTCAAGCGTTTCTGCAAAATACTTCTTCTGAAGTGTTAAAAATATAATTTTTCATAGGAAGTAAGTAGTAGAAAGCATACCAGAAAACAGAGTACAACACTTTTATTGCCACGTTAAAAATTCCTTTAAACAGTCTACTTGAAATAGTTTTAATCTGTTTAGATATCTATGGAATGAAGAGAGAACCAAAAACGAAAAATTGTTGAAAATACTTTTTGCCGTTCAGTAGCCAACTATCAATAAGAATCAGTGGTAAGTGTTCTCAGACCGAATATGGAAGCTCTGCTGACAACGGTTTTTTATTGCCGAACCCTTAGCAATACCCTTCAACGAAAAACAAATTATCTGGCTTCCAATGTCTTGATATTGTTTCATTCAGCCTCCTCCACATATTCAACAAAATCGGATCAATTATTGGTTCAGATCTGCCCGGGATGATCAACTCTTGAGTAAATGGTAAGATAATGAATAAATTCACGTAGTACGAAATACGAACCCTTTACTCAGCCTCAAGCGAGGACTCTCATCTGTGGGAGTTGCTGATTTGTGCGGGTGTGCTGACGCTTGTGAATGTCTCCACATTCATCTAGTGGTATTCAATGGGACTAAGGCGTTAATTCGATTTGACCTACGGACAAAAGATATACAAGACTGACCACAAGTATCTATCGCTAAAGGAGCTCACACGTGCACATTGTGTTTCCGACCAATCATCAAACATATGTTCAAGCAAGTATTGTGTACCAATCAAAATAGATTCCTCGAGGGATTTGAAAAACCGCGCGATTATTATATACCAACATGCGCACTGGGCCCCATGAAGGATGACTTTCTGGAAGACAAAACAAAATAATTCTGGCACCCCGATTGTGTTTCTGAAGCCTATTCACGATAGTAGGTAACCATTTCCCTAAATGTGTATCACGTTGTGGAGAGATGAAACCCGGTATCCGTTTGTCCGTTGCTTTTTCTTCCTGATGTATATTTTTCCGACGACTGCCCCACTGAGTGGAACGAAATCGCATCTGGTATTGTGTTATATCCGTATGCCAGTCTGACAGATCGAGCGTTTGCAGTTTGACAGGTTGGCGTGCGGATAGGATGATGAGAAGTGCGGGAAACTATTCGAGGTTGTTTTCTATATTGATCTTAGCCAAGATGGATTGGTTTCGTTCCAAGAATATTACAGATACGTTGTACCGTTTGTTAGATTGCAAGTGGTCAACCTAAATAAGATTCCGGCATAAAGTGTGTTTCTACTTTTTTTGTACTGGTTGACTCCAGTTTTCGAGAGGAGCACAGCAAGCTTTCAACGGAAGAATCCGCAGCGCCTCATTCGCCCATGCTTTGATCTACACACGAAACGAGCTGTCATCCATTGGTATCAAAATAGCCGCTATCAGGGCTCCCAAAATGCCCGCTTTTTTGTTTTGTCCACAAATTGGTTTTTTCTCACCTAGCTGGTTTACCCACATGGATTCGAAATATCAGTAAATACTACCTTCTAGTCTAAGGTAAATTTTTTTGAATCGGGCTTCTACCTCTGAAGTAAGTGCTGAAGCACATCTCCCTCGTCGTTTGTTGCCCACATCAGCATCCATTATTTTTTCTGTTCGTCGGAATATGACCACTTTTTTGTCGGACTACGCCTGCGTTGAATACCGTCCAAGAAATGTTCATTTTTGAGAGAGGATACTGATTTTGCATTGATCCAAATTGGTGGCCCACTTCTGACTTCTGTTCAGGAGCACCAGGAGCTCGTAATGTTAGTAAAAAATACTTTCTGTTTTCTTAGGCATGCTCAGTTGCCGTTTAAAAAGGTTTATCTGACAGTAATTGGCAGGGTTGAGATTGGATTTGCCGGTCGGCAGTAGTCGAACAACTGGACGCCTGCACATGGTAGAAATTCACGGATGGTCTGTCGGAACTGACTGCCCGCAAACTGCTCGCAAACCCTTCGTGCCGATGCGAATCCGAGGGGAGAAGATTGGCGCGCGAACGTGCACAGGGTTTTTAAAAGCCACTAACAGGCCTAAACATGATGGTGATTGACAACAGCAATATGATAGGAGCAAATCACTATTAAAAGAATGGAATGAACTACGCAAGCCACAGGATGAGCAAAATCACCTCAAGGGTCATGATCCTATTAGCTGGAGACAATACTCTGTAAGGAAAGTTCGGAGTTTTCGGTAATATGTGTGGACCAGGAGCAGAAGTATGAATTGACCTTTTGTCAGCCAGTGACAGTGAAATGTTTTGGATAGCTGGGCCTTTCGTAACCAAAATTCCCATACCATACTGTTCCTTACAGCTTTCAAACAAAGTGGACTTATCAGGTAAGTCGCCTACGCAGACCATCACAGAGTCAAATAAGATGCCAGAGGAAGAAGTCTTGTAATGTGCGTTCTATCAGAAGTTAATTGCAGATGTTATATCACATGAGACGCCAGTGTTATCTTCCGCATCTTTTACTGTAACCATAGAAAAATATTTTCCGGACGATAAAAATGAAGACGCTAAATTCGAGCATCTTGTCCGACCTCCTACACGAAGAAAACTGCTGGTGGAGAAACCCTCAGGTAGACCACACATGGTTTCATCGGAACACTTCCCTTATCGAATTTGAAAACTTCAACTAAAACATATTGAAAGTCGACCGAAAAAAACGATATTTTGCTTACTGATGTGCTGTAACCCATGCACCTCCGAACCGTCCGGTTTGGAACAAACCTCTCCATGGTCCCTTTCTAGCGAGTGCTGTCTGCCAAAAATAATGCGCAGCGGTCCTGACCACCAGCTCCGAAAGATGCTTTGTTTTGTGCGGTCTGTTTCATTGATCGTCTGCAGGCCGGTGCGGATTTGCAGGGAACGTTGAACCGTTTGCACGTGTTTGCATCGAACCAGGCAAATAGCCAGGATGAGAACGAGAGAAATCAGCGAAGTCAGTGCGATAAGTACAATCATGACGACCAGGTCATGATCAAAACGATGAGGAGCAAAATGAACGTTACGCTGTTGAACTTGGCCACTGTGTTGTCCAATATCATCATCCATTGATTCAGAGAGTTGGGCAGGGTAAATGGCAATGTACAGGACTGTGGTGTTAGATAACGATGGACTGCCTCGATCACTAACCTTGACAACCAATTTGTGAATGTAGACGCTTTCTGCATGAGGAGGAACCCATTTCTGTTGTCTGAGGGACAACATGGGTTCCGAATGATTCCTGACTCTTGGCAGTATTCGTTTCTCCGTCTCATTGTAAGGGAATCGATAGAGAGATTTGATGAGATACAAAGCCCCACCTACTGAATCCACTTCAAAAAATTCGTCCTCATTGCCATGCAGAATAGCATAATTGACTTCACCATTTTGTCCTTCATCTGGATCCGTTGCCCTGAGCTGTGCAAGTTGGTATCCAATGGTGGCATGTTGTGACACATTTATGACGGATGAGCTATCGAAAGGTATCGGGAACAACCATAATGGACTGTTGTCGTTTACATCCAAAACACGCAGTAGTACACTGACAGATGCTGACAAGGGTGGATTGCCTGAATCAGTGGCGACCACCTGAAACGTGAGCACCGGTGTTTGTTCTCTGTCTAGTTTTGTAGTGTGTGTGTATATCACTCCGTTTTGACTGACTGTGATGAACTTTTTGGCCACTTGTCCGATCGGCCCAGGTACTGATCGCATGGAATAGTGAATAAGGTTGTTTGGTGGTTCCGCATCGAGGTCTATGGCAAAGACTTGTCCAATCTAAAAGGGCCAAAGAATGAACAACATGAAAGTTTGCTTCCAAGGTGAAGTGCGGCACGTGGTAACAAAGTAGCTCATAGTGGTAGTCCCAAGTAGTGGACAAACAAACCTGTGAGATCAAAACCTTAGGTTGTTGGAAGCTTACAGTTAGGCTGGACAATCTTAGATATCACCCCCATTGATCATCCACCAACAGCTGTCATTCTATGCAATCCGATGAGGACTGTGTAACCTGAGACTTGCATAATAGCTGGTTTCACAAGTTTAGAGAAGACCTTTGTATAGTTGCCGGTAAAGGGCAAATAAAAACTTTGTTTGGTTTTCTGACGGCTTTGGGCAGATCAGCGTATGAAACCCAAAATTCCACAACCCCGGAATGTTTAACTTTCCGTATTCCACGGTTAATCACTGGTTTATGCAACCTGGTGTTTTATTAGACGTAAATTGGTGAGTTTGCAGGTCGTAGTAATTAACAAGCTGTAATTTTGAACCACTGAGAATAGTTCCACTTGGAAACTTTTATGTCGGTCAATAACATCGTCACACCATCCGAGAGGACCACTTTTCATCACGAAATCGTCTTAGCGTAGTTGACACAATTCAGCCTCCAGTTCCGTTTTAGGTTCCGCATCCACAGAATCCTCCGTGTTATATCAGTTGGTATAATTTAATCTTCCTCTTTCACTGCCCTCCTGGTGACTGGCTCGATGACCAGGCGCCTTATCTAGCATGGTGCTCGCTTCGTTCTTCAGCAGTTCAAAGGTATGACTCAGTTACACAGTCACATTAATAAAGTATCATGGGACACACAATTTGGTGCATGGAACGTTTGCTAACCGGGCGTACAATTAGATAGCGGAAGACTGAAGACCGGAACAACGATGATATCAGTAAACTGCACGTCGTGGTTGTCGTGAAGCAACATATTTAATAGGCTACCTCATCTTCCTCATATGTATCGAGCAACCGCCTTGACATCCACATACGGACGCTAACCCCTGCGACTCTGATGCTCGGTTCACATAACCATGTCTGGTCTCAATTCTATCCCTCAGATTCAGTTAAGCAGTACGTGCCTGTGAAATATTCACTGTCAGAACAATCAAACGAACTATGCAACGCAAATGAAATTATAAGTCTACGGATTAAGCCAGGAAATCCTGAAGATATGCCTAAAAGTACTCATGACGTAAGCTGGTTCGAAGTGTCTTAGGAGTAAATTATGAACCATTCAACGGCAGATTTAATTCCAGCGATATAGTGTGACCCGGAAAAAGGAAAACAGAGTTTTTTTCGTAAATGGCTTCAAATGGACGCGACTAACGGTCAAACAATCATCTAGCATCCGTCAGACTGATGTTTACAAATTCTAGGAAGCCATCTTAGGTAAATTTATGAAATAGAAAAACGCTGTCCGCTCGATTGCATCAACAGTGCTCGAGTGAGAATGGGAACTCCGACGATTGACAAACTCGACTGATAATCTAGTAATATTCAACAACATTTTCTCATAGCCCATCCCGCCTTTTGTTTCAGAAAGAAAAATTCAACATCAGCACGAACAGTTACACTTAGCAGTAATGATCGCCATAGAAATGCAACCAGTTTAAATCTTCCTCAACTTTGCAAATCAAGTTCTGCTCCGGTCGTCAACATTAATCCAAACGCTGCACTCACTTGATCAAGGAGAATATTTTTGCGTGACTTTTGCTAATGTCAATAGAACTTTTGATCAGTTACTTTTATAGAGTACTATAAATCAGTCACATTCGCTGGTTGTATTCCTTTCGGGTTTTATGTGATACCCAGTTGGTATAGAGTTCCCCAAACCAGACGGCACTTCCGTGTGCTTCCGACTCTTTGGCTCTTTGAAATTTCCCACGAAACATCTCTCAAGTCGGTGGCGAAGAACGCGGTGGTTGTCCTAGCGGGGTGGTCTTAATTGGTAGGTGGTCAATCCCATCCGAATTCAACCCCATACCTATTTAGATGACCACTTGTGTGAACTGGCATAATTACACCAAAAAGTCAACAAACGAGAAAGACTTCAGTGATATTTCCTTGTCCTTTCAATTCAAGGCAACCGACTTTGTTGCACCTCTAACTGGTCCTGATTTAGAACAGCCTTTTACTCAGCCACGAGGTCATAGGCGTCTGCTCTTTTGCACATCACCCACTCCCTTTAGTCTGACCACTATTCTGCTGTTGACATCTATAGAAACATGATTTTGAAGCTTTCCTGTCTCTTATACCAGTCAGTTCTACCTGATCGCACACAACCACTTCAGTCCAACCATTTTCGAGAGTCATTACACACTCGCACGTCTGCCCCAGTGCAAACCAGTCATAATCCTCCTCATGTTCTCATCGTAAAGCGCTGTTTGCTATCCCAATGACGGACTTTGGCTGCACATACGATAATGAGATGCTTTCGGTGTTCCGGTGTATCCGTGTGTACTACTGATGAAGCGTGCGAGTAGACTATGGTCTGGTGTCCAAGCTCCGTCCCCGCAACTGGTGAAGTTTATTACGGCGATTTCGGAATCTCTTTGCGATGTTCGCTTATTATTCTGTACTAGTCAATAAATATCCAGGAAAGTTCAAGAGGATGCATGAGGATGTTCAGTTTTTTAAAAAAAGATGTGCACAATGTATTTACTTTTGTGTCTAATGCCTTGTAACCATTCAGTTGGTGTTCACTGATAAACGATTTCTTAGTGAAGGGTTTCCTCCTTTCACTAGTAGGCCCATTGGTGGTGATCTTTTTTACGGTAGACGGGCTGTGCGATAAGTCCGTTTCCCAAGTTTGCTTGCCATTGTCATGACATTTAAGACTCTGCTTAGGGGCATGCTTCACCTAAAGGTTTCGCAGTGTGTAAACAAACCTATTGAGTAAGTTGTGAGCTTCCACTGTTTTCAACTGTTCAAGGTGGTCTCACCCGATTCGAACGCCTGAGGCACAAACTTAGACAGAGCAGTCCAACCGCGTGAGTTGAACGTAACACGAGAGGAACAGGGATTGCTGGTGATCTACCGTCGCACGCTCGAGAGCGGGAGCAAATTGGTATCAACTAACTCACTGCACCATGGCGAAGTTAAACGTGCGGGGTGATGGTGAATTATATCGGAACAGGTTGTCGTACCACTGCTTTTTATAGTTGTTGGAGTTAGGAAGCATTTTCGAAGATGTATTGTATCAAGCGCATTGGCGTTGCAAATGCCATCAGCGTTGCAAACAGACTGAAATCGCCATTGACGTCGGAATATAAGTCCGCAATACACCTCAATCCAATCCTATCACTGATGATTACAAATTCTTTGCAAACACCTCAGGAACTGAACGTTTATCTTTTCATTATCAAACTCAGGAACTCTTTGTTCACATATTTTAGCGCACCTATAGTCTTTCAGATTCTCAGAATCAGTTTTGTTTTCAGACACCGTACTATTTGATGTCTGGTCAAATTGAACAATCAGCATTCTGATTTTTTTCACACAAGAAAGTTTGTTCCCTCGTGAGACAGCTTCAAATTCAGGATTGACCGCCACAAAATCGTGTGTTCCTTAAGGTAGTTGAAACATAATTCTCTGACGTGTTCCTAGTCATGCTTTGAATAAGTAGACCACAATCAGTATGCGAATCGCGCTTCTTGGTGCATTGCACGATTGTCTTCATAATGAGCAGGCCATTTGAACACCTCGCCTTGGTATTTTCATTTATGGTCTCACCAGGGGGCGGCTAATTTGTCAACCTTCGGTGTCCAATCAATTTTTCGTCCCATTATTTACTAGAATTAACCCGTATCATCAAATGTATCGGTGTTTTGCAACAATGGATCCGCTTTGGTGAATATTAGATCCAAAGGGTTTCTGATCATTGTACAGACGCAATACACTACTCATTTGGTTACTGAAGACACTTAGCCTTTCTTAGGGCTCATTAGGTCTCCGAGTTTTCGACAACTACTTGAACCAAAACTGTATGAAATTCGACTTATACACTTATCAGCATACCAATTTGATTTTGACAGAGACTCACCTGAAACCCAGCTAAATCTCTCGTTTATGGCGTTCCTAATTAACTGATTTGTTGGACCAGGCCACCTTTCATTTGGTACAATATTCGAGATATGGCCATACATTGTATAGACGTAATACACTTCTCATAAGGTTTCTGATTGTTGAAGTTAGTTATTTTGCCCTCCTTAAATTTTTAAATCCATAAAGAATCCGATAATTACTTTCGTCAAATAAATCAACATTTCGACTGCTTTTTTAGGCTGCATTCTCAAACGTTCGTCAGAATATAGTCATTGTTACACCTTCATGGTGACTAGGCTTGTCCTAAACAGAATAACTTTCGTTTGAAAAATAAGGCTCATTGATTTTATTGGTTGAGTTACTGTCATTTATTTAGTGATCCGTAGTCCCTCCCACCAACCTCATGGTAGTGAAACAATTTTTTCTTGGGAGGCTGCACACTGTAACGGTATAATTGCTGTACGTGGTCTGAAATGTGGCTCACACGTTTTTGGAATCCAAAAATACCCAAAGAGACAAGAAAGATAATTGTAGTGTTCTGTCCGATTGCGCGTTTTTATCATAAGCGAAGTAAGTATCCTACTCTGCAGTACTGAATGAATTTTCCCAGCATAGGGATCTCGTCGTTTGTTTCAAGCACCGATATTGATTCGGAATAAAAAATTGCCATTTCACGAACACATCTGAGCAACCTGTTCGAACATTTATGAATCCATTTTGGTAAACGTCTTAGTAGAGAAACATGGTCGGAAATAGATTGGGCTGATACCAGTCTAACACAGGTACCTCGGAGAATTTTCAATGGCAAACACCTAATGAAACAATTAGGAGATGGACCACAGATAAAGCAGACAAGAGACCACGAAGGCGCCTGTTACGGAGTCTCATGAGACTCATTGAGAGAATCATGCATAGCCCGTCACAGAAGGCTATTCGCAGTGACACCACGCGGTCTTTCCTTTTAGATCAGCTGATCAACGAACACCTGCATGATGAAATTTAGACATATTCTTTAATAACATTTCCTACTGCAAAAGCAAGAAAAATCCTGTGTCTGATCAGCCCGTTTCTAGCCCGACCAAACGAAACTAGGATGATGAATCACCAATGGGGCCTTAGAAGTCCTTCAGATTCTCACCATAGTTTAAATCCGCACACCATAGTCCATTAACGTGACCCTTGTAATGCAACGACATAATATTCTGACGTTACGGATGAAGCAAATTGTCCAGTTTATTGTCTTACAAAGGTGGTTTGAAATGTGTTATGTTCCTATTGTTGGGCGACGACATTCTAAAAAAATATATCTTTTCGCGTGTGGGTGACGGGTTTGTAGCTGGGCGACGACATTCTCAAAAAATATACCTTTTCGCGTGTGGGTGACGGGTTTGTAGCCCGAAGCACATTAATCCTGATTGACGGCAGTATTGTACCTCAGCTATTCCAGGCAAATATACGGTTCTTGGAGTTTCCACCCATATAGTATGCTGATTTTTCATTATTTGCCTTCAACTCAAATGATTCGCATGCCCTTTGTGGATACTCAACAAAAGCTGATCGATTTCTATTGGGCACCCTGTATATACCGCTGTTCAAAACCCCCAGAATTTAGAAGCTAAATGTTAATAGACCGGGATGAAAAATTAGGTTGATTTTGGATTCAAATCTTCAGTCTAAGATGGAGCTATTCAGTCTTACAGCAAATTTATACTAATAAAACACCAATGATGAGATATGTTTCCAAGAAAACAGTACTTCACCTAAGGTTCGTCATCAGAACCGCACCATCAAGCAATGAGAGACACGAGAACATCATACTCTATCAAAGTGAGACCGTTGCCAAATCAACTTAAATTGAGGATTTCCAGTTTGGCAGAACTTTCACCATTTTCAGGCCAAGTTTGGGAGCCGTCCTGGCCCCACTAGCAATCGTACGGACGAACTGTCAAGGCATTAGTGTAAGCCAAACTCAGAGTATTACGTCATTGAGTCGAAAAAAGACCCGTTCCTCTTTTAAAATTTTTTTCACCCGGTGGTAGTCTCAAAAGTATTTGGCGTTATTTTCCGCTTCCTGGAGCTCATCCATGAGGCGAACACGGACTTCCAAACCACTAACCAATGAATCCCTCACGCTTAGAAATCGGAACACGTTTCAGTATTTTACTATGATGAAATGGTTGCGTTTACGGAAAGACAGCTGGTGTGCAAAATGCATGGCACTTTCTTTTGGTTAGATCAGTGGCGACCAGCTTCCGTCTGGTTCAAACCGAATCCAAGATGGCTACTTATTTTTTGCATTCAAAAGGCAGGAGTCATCAAATCAGTGGATGGGTGCTTCACCTTTAGAGAATATTATCAATAGTGCATGTGCGTAAATTCGAACAATTATGGTTCCTTTTGTTCAGAAATCCAAATTATTCACGCGTCCTACTACGACGACACAGTAGTTTGGTATACCAAAAATGTATACAACCCAATGGAATTCATACTAACCCGAGTGTTATTCACGCGATAATCGGACTCTCTTGTTCCGATTGGAATACTCACAAGCATGGGCTACTCTCCAGTCGATGGGTGAGATAATTATGGCTAGCTGAGACTTCGTAGTCAACTGACCAAAGTCTAAGACGGTCGTGGTAGATATCTGCCTACATGCAGGTCAACCACAAATAAGGCCACCGCCGCCATTCTTGCAAAACGAGGAGAGCATAAAGTTCCTAGAAAACTTGCCTCCCCTCATAGTTCAAAAGGTAGGTCCCAACACTTTCGAGCACAAAAATCAACACATATCTCTGAAAGTTGGTCACCGAAAGTATCGAATCTACGGGAGACCTGGATATTGTTTCACGTGCTATAGTGTAATTAAATTTTTATTCACATATTTATCCGCACAAAACTAAACATACACTCTGCAGGCTTGGGCAATATTTTGGATGATAGAACCCTATACCATATTGACCTTTGCGTGGCGAGTAAAGTGTGACCTTTGTGCACCACGGTCTCAGATAATACGCGTTCTCTGTCACCATAGAAGTTTGGCAGTGAAAAATCAGCTGGTTTTGCTTGACTTGTCAGTCAACTGGAACATTCCAGCGGTGAAAAAAAATTGCTTATAAATGCACACACTTGCAGATTGTTTTGTAGATAGGAGCACTGTTGCCTCGAAAGTATCGATCAGCATGGTCGATCGCCCGCATGCAGCTTGTGTGGTAGTGAGAAATACTCCATAAGGACACCCTTGTGCTCAGAAAAGGCGAAGCAAATTGCTGGGAACCTTCAGACTAATAAGCAAATGAGATTTTCCCACAAAAAATGGTGAATTAGCCAGTGGATTTCTGAAGTTGGTTCACGTCTGATTATTCGACAAAACGTTCTGAAAAGTAAACGTTAACCAGTGGATTATCTGATTAGTTGGACAAAAAATCACACTATTCCAAAATCACCAGCTGTTAAAAATGCGCGTGCTACTGTGTCCAATAGTTTGGATCTATTAGCCAAATGGATTCACCAACGACCCATTTACGCCCAAGGTAAGGACGATGGAGTTCGTGTGGTTGAGTTTTTCGAATATGAACATTAGTCAGTTTTTCAGTTTGTTGGAAATAGATCGTCAGTCTTTTAAGTGTGCACAATTCGAAGTTTCTCATTTATTGATTTCTGTTCATTATCACTCAGTAATAAACTGAATATCGCTCTTCATAATTCTCATCCTCCTGTAATTGTCAACTTAAACTTTGGTTAAAGACGGCTAGATGTACCCACAAGACTTTTTCAAAAGCGAGATTTTCTAAATGCTGTCATTTTATTCTGCAGAATTTGCCAGTTTCATTTTAAAAATAACTAAGGGTGTGTAGCGCACTGGCCACTTTCAAGTGCCTCCGGTGTTGCTGAATGACTGGTTCCGTTAAACTTTGGTTAAACACGCCTAGGTGTACCCACAAAACTGTTTCAAGGGCGAGATTTTCTAAATGTTATAGTTTTTTTCGCAGAAGTTGCCAGTTTCATGCTAAAAATAACCAAGGGTGTGTAGCGCACTAGTCACTTTCAACTGCCTCCGGTGTTGCTGAATGACTGGTTCCTATGACCGAAAACCATTATAAGTTTTACATAGTGATTTTTTCATAAAAAAGGTGAAATTAAATTTGGACTTACAAGAAACCAGAGTACCTAATGGTTGTTCCAAAGGGTTTTCGATATAAAACAAACTACTTTGCATGATAAACTATATTTTCATCCCTCTACTGGTTTTTTCTTTGATCTCGTGGAGAAAATCAGAGGAAAGTCCTATTAAAATGATGACAAAAGTTTGTTCAATATACATCGTTATTCAAAATATGGATGCAGGGCAGGGAAACAAAGCAGTTTTGAACGCAATTAACCGACCTACTTTTTTTCGTAGCAATAAACATGAGTGCTTGCAAATTGCAAAATTTCAAACTGCCAGTTCTGAGCACACAGTGAGCAAAAAGGTTGGCCGTGTAAATTCCCGTTTTCACAGCCTGCCTGACTGGATTCAGCATTTGACATCGTCAAAAGAACTGTCTAATTACATCTGGTAACATTCGGTGGGCGGCTGACCAAACCCTATCCCTGTCTCCTAAACGATGCATGACAGTTTGTGAGACAAACCAATGTCACGCAGAAACGAAACTAGGCGGGGCTCAGTTTTCCATGGAGGACTAAAAAATAATTTTGTCGGAACCTGAATAAGGGTATAAAACGTTTAATTTATAATATTTCAAACGGAACAATAGGTGATTTGGTTACTCAACGTCAAAGCAATGGCTAGAAGCGCTGAGTAGTTTAAAAACACTACTGGGCAGTGTGGACGTGCGAAACTTTCATTCAACGATTGGTTGACTCTTGAATCTCAGAAATGAACAGGAGTTGAACTAGGGACTAACTTCAAAAGACCTATTACATGGCTGTAATATGGAATGCATTTTTCTACCTCAGTTGTTATTGGAAAAAAGTAATCGGAAATACGTTGTACAACAAGATACCGTATAGTTCTGTGACAAACTGCACTTTTTATGAGTTAAGTACTCTTGCTTGTGTATGACATATATATATGTATATGTATATATATAAATCCACTAAGCATGTTTCTAAACAAGTGAGTAAATTGTGTGAACACCCTCGGTTAGGTTTTAGTCTTTTAGCTTCCCCCAACTTACTCGCTCAACAGTTCGAACAAAATATATGGGACTAGAAAGCTGGCGAAAATATTTTTTATTGACAGAGGTGATAAAAAGTCCCCTAATGGCATAATGCAACTTGTTTGTCATTACAACCGACACTTTACTGATCATGCGCATCAAGCATTCTTTATTTTACATGTCTGGCTGATAAAATTTCCAATCAACTGCTGTCGATCTGAAAACTAATTTGGCCAAATAGTTAATGTGATGCACATTTTATAGTAATTTAACTGTCTACCTAAAACAGCTCATCTGATCAAGACGTTTGTTAGGAGACAACCCTTTTATTCGATGAGAAATTTAAGAGTCTGCCACACGGGGAAACAAACTATCAACAACTAGTCAAAATTACTATCAAACGCTTGGTCTAATTATTTTTCCGAAAATAAAGATGTCCGCCGTTTAACCCAGTTAGATACACCAAAATACGAACTTTATATTGCTTTATCTGGCTACAAAAAAGTAATGACGCTAAGTACGAAGGCGGACACAAAATTCTGTTCTCTATAAAGGTACGAATGAATGCAATTTATGAGTCCCATTCATGAAAAGACCGAGTGTTTTTGGTTTTTGTCTACTAACGTTGTTTTTTGCTTATTATAGGTCAAATTCATGTTAAAAATTTTAACTTCAAAATTCACTGCTTTCTTCGATGAAAATTACAAGAAGTAAATCAACATTTACAATTATCGACAAAAATACAACGTTTTTTTGTAAATACTTGATAAGGCTGTCACTGACATTAACGTCTTACAGAGCTCAAAGCTATCTAGCTGAATGAAATGTCTAGTTTGCACCGCATGTTGTGTTGTGTTTGTGTTTAGATCCGGATTTTGTAGGGGACATCAATAGTCCAATATTTCTGATTGTTTTTAATTTTGGAACTCTCAGATGAAAATATTCTGAACGTCTTTTAAATGCACGACAGATGAAAGTCAATAGCGGTCTAATTAGTTCCTCTAAGGATTATTCCTCCTATTTACTCCAATCAACGGACTCTTTTTGTCAGCATCGTACCTTGTTTAAACCTCGGGACCATTCAAAGGGGATACTAAAATGTGTATACGATTGACTTTTTTTGGATCTGCTGCACTGTTCGTGGATGTGAAAAGGTTTGACCTAGAACTCTTTCTCAGTCTTCAACTCAGGAATGTTTAGGATAGAAAGGTTTGACCTAGAACTATTTTTCAGTCTTCAACTCAGGAATGTTTAGGATACAGGTGCATCAGGTTTCTTATTCTAAATGTAATAAATGTCATGCTTGCTTTATGAGTTCCCATTTCGTTATGGGCCACGCACATTGGTCTTGATGTAGCCTTCAACAGTTTGAAGTGCTTCCAGAACGTGTCACGCTCTCATCCTTTGTAGCATCAACTATTTTGCTAAGTGGTTTCTAGTTACTCACATATCTAGACGGACGAATGCTTACCCTTCGACTTTCAGCTTGATCTGATATGGTGCTATACGGTGTTTTTGTATATTTGCATACTTGTATATATATATTTGACGTTCGATAAATCCACAACAAAGTCAATAGCACGGCTATATTTACGCAGTTCTTGAAGTTTGTACGTTCCAAAACAGTCCGAACAATCAAAGAGTATTACATCACTTCATAACGGCATATGGTATCTTTATGCAGACGTCTTTCGCTGTTTTGTCGTACTCATCCGGTGAGAAAATTTGTCGCAGTTATACTGTACTATATAATTGCCTCGCAGTTCTTGTCGCGGTCTTGCTTGGAAGCCGGCGACCCTAATCAAACGTTGTCGTTGTTGTTCTTGATGTTCCATCTTATTTTGCCAATTCGTTGAGACCTATCTGATTCATGAAAGAAAGGACAATTTTACTCATCTTCTAGTAATTTTTCTCACCTTCGAGGTGCAATTCGGATTGTTTTTTTCTCACTACATTGAAGAAGTCAAAAAAGCACCTTATATAGCTACTGTCTTCCTAAGAACACGTATCGTACGCACAGTTTCTGAAAGTATTTCCTAAAACCAAGTAAAATTGTTGTAACAAAAATCAGTGAAACATATGGTAGGTTATTCCGATCATGAGCTCTTTGAAACGTGGGCCTCAGTCTTGCCATGTCTGTTAGCCATCAGCAAGCACAAACATGCTACCAGCTGAGCCTACGAAAACGGGTTAAAATGATACCGAAGTGGCCAAATGTGGACCAGGCGTGATACGGTATGAAAAAGAGCATTTGGTACGATTGCCGTGTTTTATTTCACGTGTTTTCATGTCCTCTTGCACTTGTAAGCACTTCTTCTTCGAGAACCATGCTGTCCAGATGAAAGGAGTGTATCGATTGCGCTGAAAATGTTCAACTTATGATACCGTTTCAGGCAAACTAATACATATGACAGGTGCATCTATTTGTAAACAAACCTTTTGTTACGCAACTGAAAGCTTGTTGTCCACGAAAGAGACTATCAGATATTGCTATATTTTTCTAAAGAATAGTGTATGTGGTTTGTTGACATTTCAAAGAACAAAAAACAGAACCAGCGTCAGCCAATTCCTAAAATTAGACACAGTATGAGCAGACCATGTTCTACTGCTGTTTTTGGTGTCCAAAGTGTGAAAAAAAGTCAGATAGTTCTCCTATTTCTGCACCAATTCTATCCATGCATTCAAAGTTTAGTCTTTTCTACAAGATAGTCTAACCCTTTTGAATTTGTTCACTTTTACTTGGAACTAGCAGTTGCGGAAGGAATATTCTTCCAGACGGTGTGAACACTCAAGTAACTTTCCCACCGTATTGTTTCCATAAACGAAAAAAAGTAAATGTTACCTGGTGTAAAAAGTTTGCTCACAACCAGTTTTACAGTGCGTGATAAAAAGTCTAATGGTGAAAGTACTCTTATGGCTGTGTAAGTAATATAATTTACCGGTATTCTGCAAATTAACTGTTCGATGTTAGATCACCCTCCGTGAATGTGACGCAAAAATTAGTATTTTTCAATTGGGCTCTACACCATATTACACCAAAGTGGAGAGTACCTCTAGGGCGTAGACCTTTTACGGAAAGATCAATAACATGCATACATTTTTGATTTTGACGGCAGTAACTTTAGCGTCATTCTTATTCGAGTGGATGACTTATCCTTTGGGGTTGTCTGACGAAAGGCTATGCTGTCTCCCGGGGACGAGTGACGGAACCCATTTTACCCTAGTTTATTGGACGTTGTAGGTAAAACGCAGTTGGCCCCCTGCAAGATGAAGACTTGTTTTTTGAAAAAAAAGAATAGGACAATTAAATTAGGTCCAAAAATTACCAGGAAGATAGAGACTCTTTCTTGGTTCACAATTGATAGTTCATTAGGATTAATCACCTCAATAATGTCTTATGTGGAGACAGAAAAACTATAAGGCGATTCCGGTGGATTTTATGCGTATGCGTGTACAGAACGACCC
Organism: Clonorchis sinensis; assembly: GCA_003604175.2. Taxonomy (NCBI): domain Eukaryota; kingdom Metazoa; phylum Platyhelminthes; class Trematoda; order Opisthorchiida; family Opisthorchiidae; genus Clonorchis; species Clonorchis sinensis. Next base: position 201,773,987 of record CM030369.1, read on the forward strand.
AACCTTTTTCATCTTTATGAAATCCACTAGTCAAAGTTTACATGCGTATGTATGGGGACAGATTAACCGATAAGTAAGTTATCAAGGAAGAACTACCCTTGTTCTTTTCATTCTCGAGCTATTTGCTGCCAGCGTTTAGCTGAAATCACGTTGTTTAAAGTCAAGCAGCGCAAGACGGTCTTGTTCAGTGAACTAAGTTTACAGGAAATATGCTTATAAAATAAACAGTGTTACGCAAAGCCAGATGCAGAAACCCTTTTGGTGGATTTCTGGTAACGGTTAACAAGCAGTGGAGCAAAATATAGTATAATGCTACTTATAAGGTTTGTCGTGCGGACGGTTAGCACCCCCACAAGAACCCCCAGAGAAACCTTCGTCTGAATGGTACGCTAAGATGTGTTTATAAAACTTATCAGGTGATTTAAAACGCTTGCAAAAGACACTATTCACCAGAATGTCAAAGGATAGGCCGCATGTGGTTATACAAGGCCAACGTACAGCAACACTTTGCAAAAGACAACCATCGATTTAAGGATTTGCACTCAATTTTTCCTTTTTCTTCTAGGATAACGCCATGTACCATTGAGGAGAAATGTGGAAACATAATCTCCTGCACTTTAAAGATCAAGACGAGAGCTGTATAAGCTCCGGAGACACGAATTCGCTCGATGTGGATTGGGATGGGCTGCGCCTAAACATAGCACTTTGACGTATACATAAAAGCACTTTAAGATGGCCTGGATTTTAGTCAAAAAAAGATGATGTGCAATAAACGTTGACACACGACTGTGTAAGACCAAAGTCGTGAAGTAAATCGAGGCACTTTTGTATGTCCCGTTGGATAGTTACACTGAAGGACCAATTTCGGTGCTAGTAGAATATCCTAAAGATTACTTAAGCATTCGTTGTCGGAAATCGGATAAATCTCTATTTATTCGCATCCAGTGACACCAGAAAATAATTACTTACGGTCGTGCAAAGTTTGATGGCAAATTTGGTGGCGGCAAGCTTCATGACAGTGATGAGTGAATCGCAAAAGCGGTAGCTTATTCAATGACGAAGTCTTCTGAGAAGTGGGCCACGATCTTTGATAGGCACTTCCAGAAGCATCAGTGCTTAATGTTCACATATAATAAAAAAATACAATTGGTCTGGGAGAAGTTAAAAGTAGAAATAATTTACTAATCATCCGATCTGCACTACCACAATTTTTTGAACGCGGCGTGCAAGCGATTGCGCACAGATGCGGCCCAGATGCCAAATGTAAGCCGTCTGTTCTTTGTCTACCTAGTCGACCAACAGATTAACACCGCCGTGATCAACACCCATTAGGACAGTTTACAATTTTAAACTATTTTACACAATTACATCGCAATTCTGGATAGGCTTACTAGTGCAAGTCTCATGAGGAACTAACGGACAGGTTGCCCCTGTTAACCTACTTGTTGAGTGCCAGGTTACCCAAAGCATCAAGCTTTACCTTGGAGGTGTAATGGTATGCTGTCGTCATCCCAAAAGTGTCTTTTTGGGCTCACAATATTTTTGGCAAAAGTTGAAGAGCTGCAGGTGAACATTATCTACAAAACCACAACGGCTGCTTAAACGTCGAGGGTAAAGTTCAAACTCCTCACCAACCAGTTGTGCTAGGCGAAACGAGGAGTGTCACACACATTCACAGAGGGATCATTCACAAGACTTCGCTATCTTCTAAGCCATCAGCAGGTTCTAGTTTTCTTCCGGATTGTCCCGTCACTATCCGATAGGTGATCTTCCAGTTTATAGACGAAATACTGAGTTCCATTCAAATGGTACTGCTGTTGCCCATAACTACTATTAACTACACAGTAGTAGAGACGACCTTCTAAATGCCATGAGGTGACAGACGTCTGCTGTCATTTGCTGCTAAGCATTTTAATCAACGATAAAAAATCTGTGCTCAGTCCGGCGTTGAGAGTTGAGTTGGTTATGTCAGTTGGAGCATTTCGCACATTGACTGTTGGTTGCCTTACAATGTTTTCTGAAACCGTCTCTTCGACGCGTATGATTTTCTCGGCGAGGCTTACTGTGATGCGCCAGGAACTTTTGGGAAAGAACAGAGGACATACATTGTTAGTTTAAATGTTTCAATATTTTTTATGCACTAAAAATTCAGAGCTATGAGGTGAAGTAAGTAAATATACAAAAGTGGATGTCAATTCTTTTGCAATTTATAGAGTCCCAAATAATGCGGATTCATCACGCAAATTGTCACTTAATTTATCATTTTGCTGTCTAGATACATACAATGTGTAAATCATTCTAAGTGGCAGTTTGCAATGCAAATCACATAAACTCTCTTGATCACCTGCAGCACTTATGAAAGTCCTGATACAAATTTCTGTTTAGTTACACAGAAAATCAAATTTTTCTCCCAGACCCGGAACACTTTCCTGCCTCATCCTTCGAAAGACAACTCTAAAATCAGAAACAACAATCAAAACAACAGGAAGCTTAGAGTGATGAGGAGACTGAATCAACTTTAAACTGTCCATCAGCAGTGAATATAATTTCCGTTCTGCAAAACTGCTTGGCTATTCAGGTTTCTGGTTGTTTGCCAGAATGCAGGTGCTTCCCTTCACGAGTTGTGTTCTTTCTGAGACTAGAGGTTTAGCGAGAGTGGTCAAAATCTGCCAGTCAGCTGGTCCTTTGGTGAGTTACGGTTAGTTGTAGCATTGGGTTCATTGTTTGCATTCGTTTACGAGCACTGAGAGGATACAATATGAATCGACTTCGAGTGAGGAGGTTCAAAAATTTGAGTGAAAAAGTGTTTAAAGCAAAATGTTGATGTAGAAAGTCGATGACCCGTAGACTACAGCACGCTGTTTACCACCGATTCTAGTGAAGACGAAGGAAGTTGCGCGTAGCCATAGTTACATAACTTACTTAAAAAACTCAGTGTAAATTTCACAGCCAAAACCTATCTGCACTACACATATCTCGAATATCGTAGCAACTGGAACATTAGGCGGTCTGGTGCAGCACATTTAGTTGCCCGGAAACATCACAAACGGAAGATTCAGCTGGGTTCCAGGTGAGCCCCTCGCAAAAATTAAATTGGTCTGCAAATGAGTGTATTTGTCGAAATCAGTCCAATTTGGGTTCAAGTAGAACATAAGGTTGACGGAAACTCGGGAACTGCGCCTCCATGATGAGCCCCAAGAAGGGCGAAACCGGTCGTGGGCTGTCGAAAAATTTTCAGCAACTTTATGAGTAGTGTACTAGGTATAATTAGAATCATTTTTAAGTTAACCGGTTCTTGAAGATAACAAAGCAATCCCCTTGAGCACTAGGAGCATTCCAGTTTTTAATGGAAAAATGTGGAGGCAAGTGTTTCTGCACCCGAGGAGACTGTGCAGGAGCATGTCCGCTCTAGCACCTCGCCAAGTGGGCTTGTAATTAGAACTATCGTGTCATTTTTAGCTTGAAACTATCTTTTGGTTACATGTAGTTGCATACGACTTAGGCATTTAGCTGACGATTTGCTAATCAGCAAGAAGTTAGGTTAAAGAAACTGGGCTAGTCGTTAGATGTATAACGTCGAGAAGGTGTAAGTAGAAACAATTATGGATGAGGGTATGGTGTTTTCTTGTAGCTGAAAGCGGAGCCAATTCTTCTTTTCTTTTCTTTTCAATAGGAAGGTAGAAACTTTTACGGTTGAACCTTTCTGCAACAGCTTAATGCCATCAAAAGAACTGTCTGATCTGTACAGGTAACATACACTAGGCATTCAATCGGGATCTGCAATCCCAAGCACTAATGCACGCAGTATGAAAATTTAATGACTTTTGTAACCCATTACCTTCGTCAGACAGGATCTTTGTAAACAAAGTACAGCTTTGAATCAGTGGAACAGATCAAGATGTGGACAGTTGCGTTTTAGCATTGTTTATAGTTTGATGAGTAGTTACTGTTTACACCTGCTTCTATTAACAACAAACAGCTGTGGTGCAAGTGTTGTTACACCATCATTCTCTAGAATGAGTTGTGTGGCTTGAGATCTCTGTGTATTGTCAGTGTAAAGACAACTATGGATGGCGTCCGGTAAGAGCACACAGATAAATTCACATTGAGCAATCACACTGACCTGACCAACTTACGGCCAGCAACTCAGTATTTCGAATTTTCATTAGCCTTATGTTGATACAACGATTGTAATACGCGGTCAATCTAAAAACAGACGAATTCCTCTCCACATGAGAGTACGACACGGTAGCATCAAATTTAATGCCAGAGCAAGAAAGATAATAACCTTTTTTTTCAAAGCAACTGGTTTTCCTGACAAACGAACGACAGATAGATACTCGACAGTTTACGGATTCTCGCCTCTATGTACTGCGAAAATGTTTACCTAAACGCTCGACGATGATATCTCCGCAGACGGTAACGAAATGTTTGCAAATCAGTTGACGAACGTGTCGAACAGATCAACGGCTACCTGATCAAATATTAATGAACCTACTAGTCTTTAAGCGTCATTTGCCTCACCTCATCGATTTTTTCTGTTGGACACATTTAAAACTAAGGCGTGATGCATACCGGAATGTTTGAGGCAGTGTGATAACCCATAGTTGGATGCGTTTTGTTGTACTTCCGAGGGAGATAACACGAAACATTGTTTCCAGTTGGTTAAGTCGTCGGCTCCGCTGTGCAATAAAAGGTGTGTTTAAAGCGGCTCATAGGGTCTAAATGGACAGAATATCACTCCAAATTAGTCCACCGGAAACTGTGTACTCAGAAAAATGCACCCGTAATTTTACAGGGGAAACAACCTCTTATAACTTTGGTACAATTAGCAAATAGCCATTCGGATCGACCAGCCATTTCGGAGAGACTTTCTGATGGAAAGTTCATGCAGTAGATTTACTCTGGACTGTAGGTTTTCAAAATAGAATCTGTGTTCTTGGAATACGTCCTTGATATTTGGTGCTCCAAGCCAAATCGTGGTAATAGAAAGATACACGTCTGACTTTAAACTGACCTTAGCAACAGAAACTGAAGAAAACCCAAATCATCAACCCATCCACTAACTTCACTATTCGTCTTTGGTTATGTATTGAAGCAAACATTCATTCGTCACCTTGAGTGCCACTTCCCCCCTGTGACCTATGTATACCCTCCAACTTACCTATGATGATTCCATTCAGGTTTTACACACCTCATCAGTCAGATTTACTCTCTTTTTGGTGTTGCTCTGAACACGATTTTCTTTCCTGTTCCATATTTACTGTGATTTGAATGGACAAGCAATGATAAAGCTGCAGAAACACACAAGTGTTGTTATTCTAAATGAAGCGCTGTTTATTTTCTAGACTCGGTCATTTACTATTGCTGCTCTCTTTCATTGATATTTAATGATGGGCCGATTTAACATGCATGCAGCTACCTACCCTAACGAATAATTCAAGAAAGCTAGTATTTCCAATTGTGAAAGAACTCCCTGGTCACTGTCTTCAAACCATAATTCTAACGGACAATTCTATCACTCCGTCTAATGTAAATACATATGTATCAGCTGCAAAAAACTGAGTGTTCGCTATCAGCTTGAAAAACATTGGATAAGGGGGATCCTGAAATTTGAGCTAGTTATATAAGTGAAAAAATCTATAGGGGTGTATACATGATGTTATTTTTATGACAATGGGTAGATTTATGCCAGGTCAGTACACTTCAAGGAGAACTACGTGCATTAAAGGACGACGTTTCAGCAATCAACAAGACTTTATCTTATACCCTCTGTTCAATTTCTACGAAGTATGTGCACTCGGATGCCTTGATCTATATCGTATGTACTTGTAGAGGTTGATTTTTGGTTGAATTAACCCTAAAATTATTCACCGGCTGATAGGAAAAAACTTCACTACTTTTATTTGTACAAGTGGTGTCGGCGGGTAAGCCTGTATCTCTAAGCCACTCGACTGTCTGTAGAGATAGACGTTTGAATGTTTGAACAGCGGAGCTAAAATTGGTTAAGTCGGAGGGACTGTATGACCAATTAAAAAACAGTTAATTTCCCACTCAGTTGACTGCTTGTTTGGAGTGAGAGACAACTGAAATGTCTGTGCCTTTTGTAAAACATACCTCCATTTCGAAAGAGATGAAATCAGAGCGCGCGCGCTGAAGTCCTATCTTTCAACCTTTCTTTTCTCGCTTAGGCGACAAAGTGAAATTAACGAGGTTTTATTCGGTGTCCACTATATAGAAGGCGAAAAAATAACGTCACTTCTCGTTTTCGGAAAAGTTTGGTAACAATCGGTAGATTTATTGCTGGGCAACGTTTCGCTTTTGACACAAAAGCTTTGTCAGACCAAGTGACTAGGTTACGAGGTCGGTCGAGATTTAAGGCGGAAGGAGAACCAGTCAGCTAAGTGAAGCTAAATCTCTGTTGGGTATCGGCCGAGGGATTTTGTGCCTTATGGTGGGTGACCAAGTGTTAGGCCGATGGGGAACCTACACGGATTTGGGTCCAGCCTAGGGTATAGTTCTTCCAGTTCGGTTCACGTGAAGATCCCTCTTGAACTTTGGTCGGGTTGGGATTTCCACCTCCCTGATTTGCTAATGATTCTACATGCATTGACACCCGCACACAGTCACGTGTCAACTCCGCTTATCTCAGACCGCTTTCCATATGCTCGCCAGTTCCACACCCTCGATTCTGTTCACGCCGTGAGGCTTGGTGATTTCCACCGCCTCGGCTATCAGTCCCTGTGGTGTGAATCGCAGTCCCCGTCTTAAAACTTCCACTTTATCTAGATCTATTGTATGTCCCGCGTCTAAGGCATGCACCGCCATCGCTGAGTCTTTGACCAGCATTTGGTGTTCTATCGCATTCTTTGGTGGTTTGTTTATTCTCCTGTTATGCTCAGCAATTCTGGTGTGCAATTCCGATGACACTCAATCGGTTCCAAGCGCTTTTCAACTGAGTGGACATCATTTCTCGTTGAACGCATCGTATATGTGGCGTGAAAACAAAGTGTGAAATGAAACCCCACTTTGGTAAGGAGCGTTAGGGACAATAACTTAGCAACAAACCACTGACCCTTACCTGAGCAGAATTCGAAAATGACAGTTTTATTGTTTGCTATCCAAAGTCCGTTCGCCCAAAATATTTTTTACAGCCACCAGCCGTGACCAAAACTACTTGGTAACTTCAGTAGACGATAAAGTTCAGCAACGTGTTCTGCATCTAATCCTCAGATAGTATAGACCCCCCGAGCTTCTACAAAATTGCACGGAGGCTGTTTGCCACTGCTAAGCGGAAAGAGCTACTTTGCGCATACCTAGGGGACTGTTTATGTTGTTTGACAAATACACTGACGGTCTTATGCAACCGCGTTGCGTCATTCGCTTTGTAAATTTAAATGACGAGATATCAGTTTATGTTCCGATCGTTTTCAACAAGTTTGTTGTGTTGTCCTGTGGCAACAGAAAATGTGTGAACTGTTTGTTTGTGTAAAATCAATGATAAATGACATTTCGAACACAAGTACAAGTCACGTGGTGATATGTGGCTCGGCTCAATCAAATGCTGAAAAGGGTGGATGGTGTTTGACCGTTCTGACTGTATCTATATCCAATCACATATTGTATTTCCGAGGTTTTATGATTTCAGCTTTTCTTCGATGAGAACCCAGTCACTGAAGCTATTGCAATCATCTGTCACCTCAAAAAATATACAGGCCGTACTCGCAACGCACAGAGGTATATTTCAGTAGAAGAGATAATCAAGTAAGACGCCTGTCACGCACTGCAGTACAAGTGGCCGCGTAGTATCCCACGTCCTACCGATCTTGTATGATCTTGTGTGTTAGAACGCTGTTCTGAGACACGACAAGAAGGTGCATAATACAGAATGAGTGATTACATCACAAGATGTGTATTCTTTGGTGTGCCTTCCGTTCTCTTGTTCAACGAGACTACGGAATTTCCTGATTGCAGCGCTCTGACACAGTAAACTAGCAGATGTTTCCTCAAATTCCTTGAGAGCTCTGTGTGCATGACCCTGTCGGGCGTTTTATTTGGATTTCACTGAGTGATTGTCTCTTTACCACTATGAGTGAGTCGGCAGTGATAAAAAAAATCTGTTGCGCTTCTTTGGCAATCTTAATAAGGCATATTGCTTACCTCATAACAAACCTACTGCATTTTGTTCAAAAGCTTTAAACAAAGAGAGACTTTTGAAACTAGAAGGTCGACCTCATTCTTCAGGGAATGCGTTTAATTTACCGGTCAGAATGACAGGTTCACACAGCTGCGTAGCCAGGCTGTCAGCTGACCAGTTGCCTTTAGTTATCAGATGCGTATGACAGCCAAAAATTACAACGGGATACATATCACAAGTCGTGCACAACGTATAATCAGTCAGACGACAAAATAATTGTCACATCAAGTGGGAAAAGGGAGAAACAGCTGAGGCACTATTTTGGTTATGGTTAGGATGATTCGGACTGGTAGCTGCTATTGTGTTAGGTCACATGGTTTGGAAAAATGATCAGACGAGTAAACAAAGGGGGTTTCATATGGAATGTAAAGTGTTTGGCAAAGAAATGGTAATAATAACGAAAATAATAACGTTTCCAGTAGAGTAGTTTTTTTTAGAAGGAACAGGGATGTTTCAGAGGGTGAAACAAGGTTTTTGTTCATCAGACCCTTCTGAAGCGATGACTTCGATGATTGGCCTCAAAAGTTTTCCATTTGATTAAATGTTTAGGCTGGTTCTACATGAAAGAAGCACAGAGGTACACTAGCAGCATTTCACAGTGTCAAAGACGGCCCTGAAATCTGATCTCATCATGAACAAACTCTGAAATGAATATACAGAATAAAACATAACTGCATAACATTGAGAGAGCCGAAATCCGCCGGTGAGGAACGTGAGGGTGATTGTTCAAAGACGTTGCAAGTTTACTCGCTGACCTCCTTGGTAAGTCACAGCTCACCATTAAGAGAAATAAATTTAATAAAATTCCAAGTAATCAGGCGGAGAAGTTAATTTGGCCGACATCTGTAGAGTTATTATTCGGCTTACTAGTACTTACGAGGAGTTAGGTAAAACCATATCCCCCCTCAAAAAAAAACTGCCAACTTTACTGAGCGAGAGTGAAATATCTTCTAAGATGTCCTTCCTCCCCCAGTAAAAGATGTTTGCTTTACTTCTGTCTGCGGGTTATGAGATCCCACCAAATGAGTTGTACCGGCGCTTCCCAATAACTTAACGTAGCAGTGACAAACCAGTAGTACGCATGTATTACCTTACGAGCCAGTAGGATAACTGAGCAATCGGGATATCTTGTTATAACTCCTAAATTTTGATCACATCAATTGGAGATGTTTTCAGAAGTTGCAACGATTCATATGTGGACATGGGAAAATTGATTTGTAGATCCTTCTATTTCAGGTGTCCGATTTTACCAGTTAATAATGCAACTTGCTTTGTTCTCCGTCAGTCCGCATTTATTTCAAGGTGAGTAATTAGACTCTACTGCATATTAAGGATCTGTGAGATCCAGTGATCAGCAGCAATATTTTTACTGTCCGGTCGGATTTTTGTTACCATTCCAGCAGCTTGCCACTTTCTTCAGGGTCTAGTTTTCTCAGTCGTCTACCAACATTGGACCCGGACTGAGACAAGAAAGACGGTTGCTACTGCCTGACTCTGCGATTTATTGTCCATCGACTGGCTTCATCCTGTTTCTGATAGCCCGAGCGACAAATTTTCAAAACTCAGAAGAATAAAGTACCATTGTGGCCTTGAGTATTATGCGTGTCTCCTCGCTTACAAAGGTCCAGTTAAAAGATCTAATAAACAGAACCTTGCACGTTATCTCCAACCTCTAAAAGCCATGGGCACGCAATAGCAGATTTGTTATTTTGGTTTGGATGACGATCTTTTAGGGACAAGCTCGATAACACCAACTTGGAACAAATTGGGTGGGTTCTTGTTGTAGCTAGTGGCCATAATATTTTGGCAAAATACTACATTGCGCAAGCGAGCTAACAGCATGAGCTCAACGACCTACCGGTTCGTTATGCAGACTAAGTAACACGGAGATATTAAGGAAGGATAGCCCACCACCCAACGAAACCAGTGTCCATTCAAGACAGAGTTTTTTACTCTCAGGACATTGTTCAAAGCCTCCATCCTTAATTACCCTGGGGATTTCACTAGTGAGCAACTAAGGTGGTGCACGTAAGGATAAACTTTTTCAGTGGGCACTATGTTGTGATATTCGGAATATTTTTTTCACGAATCAGCCAGTTAAGTGTCTAATGACTGACCGATTTTATTCGTCTAGAAGATATTACCTGCCTTTCTATTGTTACGTGGACTGATCCAGCCACTCACGCTACTTCTCAGAGGTGACACGATCTCATGAACTTTTTTGGACAGGTCCCTTTTTTTGTATGACAACCTAGATTCATATCGTAGGAGCAACTGCGGTATGAACGTCTTTGCGCAAGACCTCCCCTCTCCCAAAATGCGTCTTTTACATTCTCATCAGTCGGAATAGATATTTCCAACATTGAGTAAAGCTTGCTTGGGCTGAATAGCTTACGATTACAAATGGACTGATATATTATTTAACTAAGTATGAAAAAATTTCCATCATTGTTCCACCGCTGTAGCCACATGAAGGTATAGTGCAACAGAGGTTTTCTCAATCTGATTCCAACTGGCCAGCCATTCAAGGAATGTTATACATGAAGCAGCTTGTCGTGGTCGGGATTGTTTCCGGAATTTTAAATTTTGCTAAAGTATCAAAATAACAAGACACGAATAAGGCGTCCGGATATAATTAGGTTAATTACCGGGAAAGTCACACTAAATAACAAACGAATTTTCCGCTGGCAGGTTGTTTAGAATCACGGCCCAAGAACTCTAATACACACATTAGGAGGGCAAACTACCATTTTAACTTGTTGCGTCAGGTTTGAAGTTCAAACGCGGCTACGATTTACACCTCTTATCTGGTGGCCTTTTGCAAGGCAGCGGTTTGACTAGGAAAGGCCACGTATCTACTTCTTGGTTGGATATACAAAGTTGTGAGCAGCGAAATCATCATGCGCCAAATTCCTCGCACCAGAGAAGTTGCATGGAGCATTAACTGCGACTATCGATGTGTTCCAATAAACGACGGACTAAAAACAAAACCTTCTACGATTGTGTTTCAAAAAATACTCCGGTCAGCCTGAAAATTATTGGGTGGAGGTTTGCTGAACAGTTAATTTTAATACCGCAGAACCTTACCAAAAGTCGACAAATCTTGATCTTAACGCAAATGACCTTCAACCTCCGATCAATGAAAATGGGTAATTACTTATGAGTTGTTGATCGTAGTACAATAGAGAAAGGACTGCTTTCGGTCAGTCCCTGAGACTGTCGATTTGGTCTGCTCTCTAACCGTCTTTGTAATTTTAATTCAGCACTGATAATGTTGCACCAAAAGGTTTCACTAACCTTTGCTATATTACCCACTATTTTCCTTCCGTTCTTGTGTTATTGGGTAATATTTACTCGACCGTGACGTCCTCCCTAGCTGACCCAAGAAAGCGACCGCAGGGAACCGCTTTCATGAACGGAACAGTTTGATATGTTTTGGGCAAAACTGCAAAAAATTCTAAGACCGCATCCAATATCAAGCATGGACTTCTTTAGTATGGTACAGTAACTTTCCGATGCTGATCACCCAGAAGGGTCTCTCTTGCTGTTCATTTAAACGATAGATAATTTCACATATTCGCCAATTTGTAATACGTCAAATTTTGAACGGTTGCACCAGAATAGGTGTCATCCCACTCGCCTAACTCGTGTCCTGATATGAATCTCCTCGTCTAGAAAATCACAAGCTTTATTGAGAGATTTCCAGCCGATTGGGCAGCCAGTCTGAGTTGAGAAAATTGTAATTCGTTTTCTGTGTAATCAGCTGAATCGGAGCTAACGCAGTACAAGTTGGAATGTTCCTTTGTTTCTTTCTGGATAACCTCGGAAAGTGGGAAGAAAAACGCGAGATTTCGCCCTGAGCTAGAAGAATACTTTAGGAAGATGATCACACTTGTCCTACCTAGTGCAGTGAGGCAAAAGATAAATACCTTTTTTGATGCAAAATATAGACTGTGGCTTAGATGGTCGATTTCACTGAGTTTTAATTTACACCATTCGCCAAAAGGCACATAAGCTTTTCAGACATTGATATGCAAATAAATCAGAATTCTCCCATCTATTGTTTGAACCCGTTTTTGATAGAGTAGATTGTTTAACCTTACAGCAAAGTATAGCTTGGACACGTTGCCGCAGTCAGTGTGTACTTCAAAAGTAGGCTTCCTAGTGCACATCGAACTGGGACCAGTATGCGCCTCGATTGATTGTAACAATATCACTTACTACTCACTCGTATGGTTCACGCAAGTTTGATTGATACAGTACCCTCAGTGTTGTGAACTGGACTTGGTGATGGAACTGTGCTGGAATGGATTGCCAATTTGTGTTAAACTAAATTTCAAGACATTACTATTATGTCAGTGCGACATATCGTGAACTTTCTTACTTCAAAGGCAGTATGCATCCGCACGGCGCTATGCAGCGGAATGTACCCACGCCCGGAAGGTTGTGCAGCGGCTCAAGCACACCGTAAAGCTATTTATGACTGTCAGTTGAAGAATATGAAGGCCCTACTTAGACGTGCCCAAGGGAACACAATTTTGACAGGTTTACAACGGCTATCCAATGAAGTATCTGAACACATATAATTTCAAAGCTGCATATGAACAGGCTATCAACCTTTGGGTGCATACAATTGCCGACTGGCCTATGTGTACATTTTTGGTAAATGGTCACACAGTTAAAAAAACTTCAGTAGTATGGATGAATATAGTACTGATTTACTCAACCTATTCTGCAAGAATATTCTTCATCCCACGCGCCATGTTTAAATTTGAAAAACAAAAATCCACAGTCACTTCGTCATAATGGACCAGTTGTGTTTGTTTCCGCAAACAGTTAAGCAAGAACAGTCATACGAGCAAAGGAATCCATTTTCGATATTTGCCGTACTTCCGAGGAACAGAAAAAGAATGATGGTGACGGTGGAGTTAAAAGAAAGAGAGCTATACCAAATAGTGTAATCCGTGTTTGGATATGTGGCAAAAATGTACCGGGTGTTGCTTGGGTCACGCAATGTGCCGAAATCTAGTCACGTGAGTTGTTCCAGTAAGACAAATGGGGCCGAACAAATCTGAGAAACGGGTGAATTTCTGATAGAAAAGCTAAGCGCTGCTTTTGTAAAAAGTGTCACTGGACAATACAAATTATTCTGGGATGTGAGTCACTATTGTCTCAGACGTATAAATCAGCCTGATTCTCGTTGGCCAGCGAGGGCCTCAGTAGACATGATAAATGTCCAATGACAACTTTGTATCCGGCCACTGCCTAATGCACCAGAACTGCGCTATTCACGGTCTTTCTTCCAGGCTTCCCCAAGCACAGATGTAGTTTCCGAAAGATGCTTGAAAATACCTTCGTTGCTAACTAAAGCGATTTTACGTAAAGACAATATTTTCTGCTCATTCAGTTGAGACAAACTTTCCAGACAGGAGAAGTCATTAGATCAAATCGGAAATCACAGAATCTACTTCATGCTACCCTTGATAAAGTTGTCGAAACAAGGATGCATCAACTTTTAAGTAGTCTGATCACGCATGTTTCGTATAGTCCTAATTTCGGATTTAAGAATTCCTCATTGGAATTTGTTATGGTGCAACGATACAATTTGATGATTGGGATGCATTGATTACGTCTCCATCGGCGTCGTATGAGTGGTGTCACATGGATTATTGCCTGGCGAGAAAAATAAAGCTTGTACTCAACCAAATTCTATCGATTTTCCCAACTCATTTGTTAAGTTTCGGAAGTAAGATGTAAAAATTACATTTAAACGTGCCTGGTGATAGAATTTGAGTTGAAAAAATAGGCATCTAAAAGTGTGGGTTAAACGAACATGGAATTATATAACAACGAACATGCATATATATGTGCATATACATCTATGCGTATATATATATATATATATATATGAACATTCAAACATCGGTGTTTTCGGTGTATTCACTCAACCATTACTCAACAGAACATAGGATTTCCATGGGTCAAAGGTGACGACAGTTTACATTTGGGATTAAAGATCGTGTAGTAATGAAAAAATGGTCATTCTGCTTCTCAAAGCAGCCCCTTGATAGGAACCAATGTTTCGTCCAAAGAGATCGCCTACATCATTATGTGGAACAACACAGTGCGCATCCGCTGAAGGAGTGTTTTTCTCCTGGCCCAAGAAATAATAGCACGGTTCAGATTTGCTTCTCTGTCAGTTGTTGCAGCTACAAGGTGGTGAGCTTACACACTTTCAGCAGTATGCTTAAGGGCAAACCTGAAATGGACTCACTCACATTAGTCTCGCAGTCAGTGATCTGACTCTGTTTCTGGGAGAATGGAATGGTCGATACATAGATAAACCCCAGTTGTAACTGATAATAGTTATGAATTCTGCGTTGCAAGTGCCGGGCAATTGGGCATGAACGACGACAGCAAACATTCTTCATGGACGCGCTGCACTTTTCAGGTGACCTGACACTACATATTGCTGATTGATGATTTGAGAGTTTTCCATACTCAGTTATGGGAAAAAGAAATATCTGACAAGCTCGCTTATAAAGCTAAACGTCTCAATCGTATTCATCTCCTGGCAATTGCAGTCGGTAGGCATCGGGTGTTGAGGCCAGAAGTGTGGATCCTGAACCGGGAATTTGAGCTTCTGCATCGGCTTGTTTTGGCTAAATCATGGTCTGAAGGGCGGTTATCCGCGCTCATTATGATGAAGAAGGACCTTCAGGATAAATATTTCAGAACACGGGTCATGCGTGATAATTAGATCTTTACGTAATGCTACGCACACCGGTGAGAGTTGTCATTAGTTTGTGAATAGTAATATTTATCAGCTTAATTTATGAATATTACCTTCGCACGCAGTCATCTATTCCTATAAGTGGTGAATCCTAATAACCAGTTTGATCCCACAAGCCGTATTCCAGTTGTTTTTTTGGGCAAACCCGTGGTAAAATCCGTGAATACGCCCATGCTTATCTTACCTCATCGTACGGGATATCATTTAGCATAAAAACAACGTGATATTTAGAAGCACACTATGTACAGTGGGGTTTTTGACGTGGAAATACTAGTTCGGTAGGTAAACCGTAGAAATTACACCGTAATCACCCTAATTTAAAAGAAGTTTTGAACTGAAGTTTGCGCAAGAAATGAGAGCTGTCGGGAAACAATATTTATTCTTGTATTGATATACTAGCGTCGGTTACATCCAACTACGAGCTTATGGGAAACATAGACGAGAATGCATACCGCGTGTATTACACACCTGGAAATAAGAGATCTGCGTAGATCTTATTCACTTAACTCGTCTGAATAAAAGATATTCTGTCGGTGGTCGACCAAATTCACCGCTCTAATTGGACCTGCAATGCTTGCAGTGGTTTCTGTTTTTTGCTGATATCTTCATCCAGTTTTCAGTTTATTCTGGTGTCCAAAACAGAATTTTTCACATCACTTTATCCTTTTTTAAACCAGCAATTTCTCTTGAATGAAATGACGATTGTTATCTAAACGTCCTTACACAATTCGCTAAAAGGTTTCCCGCATTAATCTACCATCTTGAATGGGTACATATTGACAAAGCCCACACCACTGTTTTCATCAAGATTCACCCAAAATTAGCTTCAATTAGCCTACCATTAATTTGTCCACACTTACAGGATTCACGTTGCCGGATAAAAACATAGGAATATTAAGCTGTTTATCAGTGGCACTGATCCAAAAAGCCAGAAACGATGTGATATTAACTCCCATTGTACCATCACACTTAAGTGGGATAGTCAAGATTGAGATAATCTTCAAAACAATGAGAAGAACTGGATTCCATTTCCTTCAGCCTCTTTTATATACTATTGCCGAGGATGGCCACACAGAAAGAAACTGCTACGCAAAGTGGGAGCATTTTGTAACCTTCCACCCAATCAGTGATCAATTTGTAGGCAAATGTGGCTCCCTTGTTATATTAGTTCACGGAATTTGGTTTAATTAATCGCATCGATTTCTTTGTGCGATGTTTTGAATAAACCAAAAAACTCAACTAACTTGATGGCATAAGGAAGCAAGGACAGCAGAATTCATTGCATTCTTGAGTTAGGTTATCCACAGGTTTGTAGTTTTATTGCACGACTAAATCTACTTGCTAGTCTCTAAAACACAGGCCGAAATTCCACTGAACATTTTAGGAAGGATATATTTTCGAGAAAGGTTCTTACTGGGTCAAAACTTTAAACAACTGACTTTGAAGGACATTTTTGGACAGTCGTTTATTGATTCTGGCGGCAAGTCCTATCCTGAGGTTTTGGTTGCCAAACTAGAGAAGACTGTGTTTTCTACATTGTTGTGAAGCTTACGTTGTTAGACACATCAAGCAAACATCGACCCGCTTTTTTAAGGAGCTTTTACGGAGCGCACGTCCAGAGTTATCGAAACTTTGGACTACTTCAATCTGAGCAGGGCAGAGCCCTGTCCAGATGAGCGATTGAAGTCCTGGAAAATTAGGCATAGCTATCTTTTAATCAAACTCTGCGGAACCCGACTAATTATGAACGTGTACAAGTGGGACTAGCGTGTCGAGTTTTATTTGTTTTACTGAGTTTCGTAAAAAGTTGTGTTAAAGCGAACGTTTGGTAGGAAAAACCCAGCTAAACAGTAAATCATTTACTAAAGGTACTTTTAAAAATACACTACAAATTTATTTTTCCGAAGCCACGTCATTAAACATTAGTCCTTCAGATAAAAAATCTCGTGTTATGTTCAATGTTCCTTTTCATTTGCGATTCATGGAAAGCAGCTACAAAACCCTGACAAGAATGACAAGGACACAGTCTGCCGTGATTGACATTTTGTGCCTTTCTTTTCTGAAAAGTAATGAAGAAGAACAACTATGAGAACTGATATGAATACATCAGCGGGAAAATCAATCCTGGCTCTTTGATTCAATAATCGCTGATATTAGTCACTTGATCACCCGGATGGACCAACACAGCTCTGACGAACAAGTGAAATTTCGACACATATACTCATTTGCAAATCAATTTGGTTTTCACGGGAGACTCAACTGAGTCTCTCGTTTTCAGCAACCTTGTCTGTAGATTCCTTTATGACAATGAACTTTTGTTACATGTGCCGCTGAAATTAGGAGAGATAACTGTGGCACCGTTTACAAACAAACGATAATAACTGATGCGCAATTCCATAACATGGTGATTTCTGGTCGTTGGTTTGTTCGCTGAGCTGGGCAATTTGATTGCAAACGTTTCACCACCAATCGAGGTGACATCATCGGTGCGTTGGTAGGGAGCGCCGTGGAGCGTAGCCTTGGGTTGGTGGTTGTGCGTTGAGTAGTGTAATGTGTGTGTTAATATGCATGCTATTAGCCGGGGTTGACCTTCGGTCACGATTGGTTGTTCGGTCGGGCGGTTCCATTGGTTGTTCTGTTATCCCGTGTCCTGATTGATCGATGACCACGTGAATTGTGAGCCTGGCCTCCCGCGCCCTCGTGTTCTGATCGATGCTGGGGTGATCTCTGTTGTTGACCTCTCTGGCTTCCGGCTTGTGACCTTTGTTGATCCGACTCCCAGCAGTTCCTTGCTTCTTGGTTTGTGAATTCGATATTTGGCTCCTCTCGAGTATTTCGGTGGAGGAGTTGGTCCTTTGCACGTAGTGGTGCGTAAATTGGGTCCAGTTCAATGCATCGGTTGATCGAATCAGCCGTGGAGTACGATGCCTCCAGCAGTTCCCTTCCGTGCTTCATGTCTCCGTATGCCAAAATTCTCACGTTTTCCATATTGAACTTGTGGCCTTCTTGGTCTTGGTGTATGGATATCAAGGATAGGGGGTCATGTCTCCTGACGGCCGCGTTGTGTTCCTTTATTCGTGTACATAATTTCCTCTGATTTCTCCGCATAATCCTTCAACTTACTACAGTGTTGATTGCAGTCATGTCGGAGGACTGATCGAAATCGTTGGAGTCCTAAATTTACGTCTCGTAAAAGCTTCCAAAACAAAATGATTTTCCGAGTGACTAGAAGACCTGCCTCATTTAGTTTACGTGTTAGGAATTCACTATAAAAATATCATTGCTGAGGCCAATGCATGTGACCCGCTAATTTGAAAGGAACCAAAAGTACCGCAAATTGAACGCTTATGTTCAATTAGGCAGGTTTTATATAAGTATACGTATAATGACATATATAAAAATTAGTGACTAGTGCAGGAGACGTTTTCTCGAAAAAAATGGCCATGTTATTCGAAAGCTCTCTAACTCTCCGGTTGATATAATTAGTTTTATGGCTGTAATTTCATTTTCCGCACGGATTCTAAGACCGCTGATAGTTCTTTTTGTTTACAAAAAGTTGCCTATATATGTGTGCGCTAGTTGGACCAAACGAACTATTCCGATGTAAATTCAAAAATGTCATCTCTGTTAAAATGGAAATATGTCCCCGTCCAGAATGGGGAACAGCCTAGGGCATTCTTTGATAGTGGAATAAATAAAATACACGCATTTTTTCGTAAACGAATTAGCGCAAATGAATATATACCGCCCAATAATAAATTATTTAAAGTCGTTTAAATCTGGACCTTATTACATTCAAATGTGGGTTCATAACTAAATCACAACGGGGTTGACTTTGTTTGAAAACGGCATTTGTTTTGCCATGGTGAATAAGAAAGTCTGAATAGTTTCAAACATTTACAATTGCCATCTTCTTACCAACTGACTGGGAACAGTTCTAGTGAAAAATCACGAAACTGGGCGCTAAAGTCGTCCGTATGCGGTTGGACTTTCAAGCATCACTCAAGCGGAAACAGACGTGGTAATTCTGCGCAATGCCAGAGTAGATGTGACAAGCTTGCACTAGTGTGAGCTAACGGGTGTTCAGATCTCAGTATGGCTAAAAATATACACTTCTGATGAAATCTAAGCAGAGTTAAAAAGCCTGAGTCATGTCATTTCTTGGTTTGGACTGGATTAATCAGAATAGGACATGAGGAGAACTCTGTAAACGAAACTGACTTGGCTATTTGTTGCGGGAAACATTCATGAAGTATTAGGGTGTACCTGCGATGAAGTCAGCGTTTAAAAACGTCAGATTTGTTTCACCCCAGGGGGACTAGCCTTAAAAGCCTCCTGACCATCTGCACTACTCATCTTGGTCAAGAGTAGATTCAGTGTCGGCACCGAGAAATCTACTGTTTGCTAGAAGTTCATGATTAAAATACTGTTATTTCAGTTTTACTTTTACCCTCCATTCTAAATTTGTAATCACGCGGTTATCTGTAATCTGAACTACGCAGTCCAGGTTATTGTGCTATATGACATCGCCCTCTTTGGTTAAAAGCCGTCAGGTGTGGTTTTATTGTTTCTCATTTAAACTGACATTTTTAGTTATTCCTTTCAATCTTACGGCATGTATTTACGCTTGTGCCGGCATCATCGTTCCATGCCGTAGGACTCTTACACTGAATGTGTAACGCCACATGCAGTTCAAGCCCATCCGCATGTACACTGAACGTAAATCACTTGCGGGTTGCAAACGCGAAGGACCAGGTAAGGGTGGATCTTAAGCCGCCGGCAGGCCCAACCTGTGGCCCGAAATTTTCCAAATGTACAGGAACACCCAAACAGTCAAGACTTAAGTT
Organism: Clonorchis sinensis; assembly: GCA_003604175.2. Lineage (NCBI taxonomy): Eukaryota > Metazoa > Platyhelminthes > Trematoda > Opisthorchiida > Opisthorchiidae > Clonorchis > Clonorchis sinensis. Next base: position 201,793,824 of record CM030369.1, read on the forward strand.
GCATGGGAAGTTGGGCCCGATGGGCTACTCAGATATATGAGGCATCCAAAGCAGTTGGGTAGTCACAGGTGTCCGTACAACGGTGGTTACGAAATGTAGTTTCTGGCACCGCTGTAGGTTTAAAGTTTTGTGATGTCCAGGCTGTTTGGTTGGGTTTCAACCGTAGGTAGCCAGAGCTAGACACCCAGAAGTAAGACCCTTTTCCGCTGTTGTGTTTATTAACTGTCACTCACTTTCACGTTCAAATTAATTTTCTCCCTTGTTCCGTCCAAGTAAACTGCAGACATTAACTGATTCAACTTCGGAAACTACCGCATCATGACCTATGGAGACGGAAATTAGATGGGCGGTAGGTTAAGATATCATGGGTTTAACAAATTAAGCTATTCATTTTCACCATGTATAAAAACAACTTTTAAGCCGTGGGATTAAATTTCGCTAAACTTTATTTTAAAGTTTCGTCGCGAGATCGGTACAAAGCCTCTCAAAGCCTGGGGGCACTTAACCTTGGGTTACCTAGCTTTAGATATATTTTTTGGTTGCGTGATTCAAAAATGTATGAAAAAACAGCTCGAAGTCGACATAACTCATTTTTATGTCTGAATGTAGCTTCATTCATTTCACGAGTCCAAATGCTTTCGTCCGACACGAATACTGCCTGTCGGAATTCACCAGTCCAGTGTTTCCCAGGGCGCGAACATACGTCTACTTGTGTGGCCTGTCTAACTGAATATTTGATTCAGTGTCACTGGAGTTGATGAATATCATACTGCCCAGATCAAAGAAAATCAGAGATCAGTTTTACTTGATGATTAATATTTTGGTCGAATGTGGATGATTCTGGAGATGTGGTACGGAGAGTGTACGTGTTAGAAGTGAATGCAGCTGTCCGACTTTAGGATTTGTGCGTCGATCACAGACAATGTCACACTTTTTTGAAAATGGTTTAAAAGTATTTGAATAAAAGTATATGGGACAGGAACTGTAGGTATGTAGGTTATTGCAGCGCTCCTTTGCGAGACGGTTTACCAAATGAAACAGGTATCGTCAGCATCACAGCAAACTTTACAACCTCGACTACGCAGACCCCTTGCGTTTGTTACCACATTATCGCCTTCTTAGAGAAAGCTACAGGTAAACTGGCCTACTAGTTTCAAAAATTCGTTGAGATCGCCCTTTGACATTTGTCCTCATTTACTTCTTGCCTATTTGGGCAGTCACAGTTGACCGTATGTGCACAAAAATTGAAGCGAAATTTCATCTGTGTGGTAGATGCTTATGAGAGAAAAATTGGCAGTACCAGATGGTGCCCCGTTTGCACAGCAGACGTTTTGCAGGCGAAGGACCTATCAACATCTCCCAGCTTGAGTTTGAGCAACGCTCGAAGAAGTTGCCTAACAAGCGATATTGTGATGAATATTGTCACTGATGTGACAAAAAGAATCTCTGGCTTTTTTAAAAAAATGATTCGTAGAAAATCTTGCGGGCAATCAGGTCAGCAAAAAATAAAACCACGAGAAGTGCCAAAAGCTACAGAACGATTTACGACAAGTTATTCAGTGTCTGTTTACACGTAACTTCGTGATCGACGAAATAATGAGACGAACGCTGAAAGGTCTCTAAAACCCCGGTGTTCAAATAGCCTGTGACGAAAACCTTGTCGATCTGGAATATGCAGATGACATCGTTCTCATTTTTGAAGAGGAGAAGAAGCCGCAGGTGTTTTTAGATGAACTGACCAAAGTCTTCCCGTCCTTTGGTATGCACTTTGCACCCAAAAAGTGTAAGATTATGCTCCTGGATATGCAGTAACTGAACACGCCACTTGCAATCCAGGGAGAGGCAGTACAAGTTGTGGAGCGTTCTACGTATCTTGTAAGTTGTATTAGTTTCAACTGTAGTGTGACAGATTAGGTCAATGCGCGAATCTGCAAGGCTCGGGTCGCCTTTGCTAATTTGAGACACCTATGGCGTCAAAGTGGTGTATCCCTGAATCTCAAGGGACGTGTGTGTCAAGCTACAGTGCGGGCTGTTTTGTTGTATGGCTGTAAGACTTGGCCTTTTCGAGCAGCGGAACTGAGACATTTTCAGGTGTTCGACAATTGTTGTCTCAGAACCATAGCTCGTGTGGGTTGGTGTCGGCGAATCCGTAGCGAGGCCGTTAGAAAGCGAGTTTTGGGTTGTACAAGGGGTACTTCCATTGAAAAAATGTGTCCAGCAACAGAAGCTGCGTTGGTTGGGACATGTGTTGCGTATGCCTAACTATCGCTTGCCGAAGGGAGTGATGTTTTCCGTGCCCAATTCAGAGTGGCGGAAGCAGAGAGGTGGCCAATCCTTGACCTGGCAGAAGGGTATGAAAGAAATCATGAAACGTTTGAGTGCTGTCGGTGCTACTCGCCTTCCAGGATAAGGACCGCGCGATCCCCACTGAGCTTGGTTGGAGACACTGCAAGATATGGCTGGTAACCGATGTCAGTGGCCATCTTGTTGTCAGTTTCTATCCAGATTGCCTGAATGAGTGTTTGGAGGTGTGGGCACCTGGGAATGATTGTAGTAAGGCAGCACTAAGTTCTTTCCCAGTCCATTGTTATTTTTTGCTTCACAATAAGGCTTTCAAATAAATCATGGTTGTACGGCAACGAAGCATCGGTGTTGAACACTGATGTCATGCTGTCGATGATGATGATGTTTGTTTACAGGATATTGGTGTGCTCACTGTCGCCACAACTTTAAGGAGAAGGGATTTTCCAACTGCCAGGGCATTTATGACACAGCCCTCCAATCCCCGAAAACAAGCTTTAAATTTGGCCAAATGCACTCATTCGCATATCATTTCGCGAGACTCACCTGGAACACAGCTGAACATCTCGTTTGTGATGTTTTTAGGCTTCAGCTATAATTTTTATGCTTCATTTTCCCAAGTCCGCAATAAACAGGATAGTTTGACCGATTCAGCCTGGAACACATCTGTCTGGAGCTAATTTTTCGATCAAGTGTTCGTTCTATCCCGCTACTATTATTATCATGCATTTCCACCTATTGGTAAAAAAGAACCATGTCGTTACTTTTGGACCCACTGATTGGATATGTTCCTGTAATGGTCTCAAACGGAACGCTTAGCAACCGAGGAAGCCTGTTACGGTCAATTGTTCCATTCTACTGTTGAGGTCCCAAATAACGTCAGAAGTAGGCTCTAGCGAATAACGATGATTTCAGCCTTGTAGTGCAGTCTGCAGTCCTTCAGTCCTCTAAAGTTTTGCATTCTTTAATTTACTAATCATTACTTGCCAGCATTAGGTCACTGGTGGTCACCAACAGACCACATTGCAGCATGGGTGGTCTGGTTACCAGGAGGGTAAACAGTATCATAGGTGCCAAACAGAACACCTGGTGCTTCGCCTCTGGTCGTAAAATCCTGCCATTATGGACACATGGGGTTATACGACTGGGTCTACTCAGCATGGTTGTCTACTCTTAGTGAAACAAAAGTATTGAAGACGTTGGTTAGATGTCTTGTTCAGTCTATTATCCGTCGCATATAAGGTGCTTGCTGGCCTAATTTTGCGTAGGATGATCCAGTATTGGGAGAGAGAGGTTCGTGAGAATGAAGCTGGGTTTCTTCGCTGACCGAGAGTTGATTGATCATTTCATTACCCTGAAACAAGTGCCTGTGCAGCTCCACTCTCTCAAATGTCCCACGCTTTCGTTTAGCTTGGTGTGAATGCTCCTTTTGACCGTCAGAAACTTTGTGGCGTCTTCTGATCAAGGGTGTTCGTTCCAAGATAATATTCCTTATGAGGGCACTGTATGCAAACTCCTGTGTACATTTGCAAGTATACAAGAAGCTTACACCTGAGTTAACGTCTAGAGGTGTAAAAAAAGGCTGCCCTGTCTAGCCTTTCCTCTCCAACTTCGTCGGTGATGTGCTACTTGAAATCTCTCCACCTGTCTCGGAAACTTTGGGGATCGCTCGATCACAAACATTGAGTATGTGGACAATTTTACTCCCAGCGTCTCTGAAGCATTGGTCAGGTCTGGTGGGTACACTGAATTAGCAATGCTGGGGTAGGCCAGATGGTTTTAGAAAGAAGGAACTTTGTTTTTTAGACGATACACCACCTTACTGGAAAGACTGAACAGAATTTCCTAGTTGCTACCGAGTTGCAAATATGTGGAACCTTAGGCATGCTTGTGGGGCTTGTGTGAATTGAAAAGCACATACTGCGCGAATCTACGATAAAGTAGCGGTTTCTGTCAAATCGCGAAACAACTGATGCTTGAATTCTTTGAAGTATGCGGTTATTGTAGCTTACTAGCTTATAAAGAGCCGTGAATCTTACTAGATTTTGCGGCATATTGTAGAGTTAGAACCGTTTTAGCTTGCCCAGCGGGTCGAAGAACACAGTGGCCCATCTGATTTTGATAAAATTAGGCAGAAGTAGGGCATACAAATTGAAAATTAGGACCTAGAACCAAATTTATGTCCGCATACCGACTAGGAAATCCAAATTTCCATCACGAGCTGAAATAACCAATGACAAGATACGATCGAATTCGTATTAATAAAGTCACCTACACAAGTCCGAATACTAAGTAAAATGCAAACGACAAACGATTCAAATTTTTGTGCTATAAAGCGGAGCACAGGCTCACCTATTCATTGGCCTAAAATAGTTTTGGCTACATCTTTGCATTTAGAACCAAGAAAACTTTGCAAGTGTATTGAAACTTAAATTTGCCCACGGGATAATTTGTATCCTTTTCGTCTGCTCAAGTTATTTACATTTTTAAGTTTTTTTGAAAAAAAAGCTTTGTCTGATTTGGTTAAATAGCTGGTGTTACTTCATCGAAATGAACACTCACCAACCAGAAACTTCAACAACTCATTAGTTTGGCTTTGATGCCAAGTTTCAGGATTTTTTCATTAGTGTGTTGCCAAAAAATTCAACATGCGTATGAGCGATGGGTTACCGGACGGCGACAAAGTGAGAGGTTGTAAACACAGCTTCGAGTGCGTAAACGTGAAATATTGTGTTGAACATATGTTAGCAAAAACAGAAGAGTCAGGCATACGGCTGTTTGCCTAGTGAAAACTGTGTCCTCATGACAAATGACTGCAGTTTATCAATTTATGTGGCGGTTCCTTATGACCACTGTGGTGGGTTTAACATGCAGAATTTCGAACTCAGTAATTTTATTGGATTGTTGTAACAGGATACAAACATTTTCAGCTATTCGGGAGAACAGATTTTACGTTCTCACTCTTTGCGTTGTGTTTTACATCAAAGCCTTGTTTTTTGTCTGGCATTTGTTTCACGTTAAAAAAGCGGTTTCTAGTGTTGAAGCCTAATCTCCAAAAGATCTAATCAATATTCTTTAAAAGATATCTTCCAATAGTGTTTAGGTTACGCTCAGCTTAGTGCTATATCTAGAATACTTTATATAAAGGAGCGTTATGGTTAGTTCAGACTGCGAAAATGACATCAGTTATTATGTGAACAGCATCCAATCACATGGTCAGTAAACCACTTGTTCTGATCGGAAGTACACTTGAGTCGGTCTGGAGAGATTATGTTTCATAAGTGATCATCACACTGGTTGGTCTCTTCAGTCTGCATCGAGTCATGTCAGTAACCTTCTTGATTGAAACCTGAATCATCTACTGGAATTCCAATCAAAATGACCGAAAATACTAAAAACTATGCTCTTTTGACTTAGTTACTTAGAGGTCGTTGAATTCAGTGTGAATGAGATTTTCGGGCCACACAAGAAGCAACTTTATTTGTGTACTTTCCAGGACGTAAAGCCGCACGTGAGATGTAGAAATAAATGCTTGATAAATCCAGCTTTTGGTTGAATTCCTTATTCCATTCCCTTCGAATGTATTTGGAATCAATTTCAGGTGATTGCAGTGAGCTCCCCCCTCTTTTTACGCCCATGGGATTCGTTTATAGAGTGAGCGAAATTGCACACATTTGCCTGTCGATTCTCCAGCTTTCCAGTCCTACGCTGAGTTTCACGTCTGATTTTCCCGGTCGCTGTCCTAATGATTAAGATACAGTTCTTTCTCGGTACTCGGGTCAGTGAATTGATCAGTTGCTCGGACGTCATGCATAAAACTCTAGATTACTACCTATCGGCGAATATCATGCTACTCTTTGTGTAGAGCATTTTAGTCCGTAATTCCCTGCAACCTGTGTTTTCAAAAGGCGTAAACATTTAAAGTGTTTGAAGACGGAGGTTAAAAGAGCAACGCTCAGAATACAGCCTTGGTCCTTTCACAAGCTATTTGCTTTGCTTTGCTTTGCACTACCTGATCAACTTTTTAAAATTTACTCATAAGCAAGCAAATCAAATTCTCATTAGGCCTACAGTTGTTTTCCCCTAAAAATGGCCATTAGGTTGCGGCATAACCGGGCTGCATTCACAAGCGTAATGATTGACAGCTTAGACAAATCCGATGGTTCTGAATGTAGAGAGCCACTAACGGAAATGTTTGCTGTTCTGGTTCGTAGAGAATGTTAACAAGTCACGTGATTTTTCAATCGATCGGTGGAGGGGGGTTTGAGTTCAGTAAGGGGCAAGCACTTGAACAATTTATTCTTGAAAATGTTAATGTTTTATAAAAACTATAAAACAGTGTGTGTGTGTGTGTGTAGATGTCTCGACCGTGCTCGTCTAAAAGGCGCAATAGCCGCACAAGCTGAACTATGATTGGGTCTTGAAGTGAGCAGAAATTTTTGGTCTCTGCGTATTGCAGAAACAGTAAGTTTAACGTTGCAATTTTGTACACACAGACAAAAGAACAAATTACGGAATTAAAACCGTGAAAACTGGCGTTCTTTTTGCCTGAGTTATCAACCCTTGAATTTTGTTGGGATGACGTTTACGAACACTGAGTTCTCAACTGTCACTCGCAAAGTTGAATTGAAGAGGATGAAATCTGCAACATGATAACTTGGCGGAGTGGAGGGCTTTACACACTTATTTACGAGACACTTTCGTAACCCGCTATAGTGTTTTACCCAAGGCGGCTCTGATGCATGTACACTACGTAATGTAGAGCTAAGGAACGAGCGTTTACTTCGTCAATAACGGGTATTTTGTACCAATAAATATGTACTCTATCTTATATGCAATCAAACTCTTCTCTCCAATCAAGGGGGCAGGCCCGTTATTAATAAAACTGTTTTACTAGTTGGTTACTTTTTCTAAGCAAGTGGAAAGTCTGTGGAAACAGTCTACAAGGTTGTTTAATATGTGTACTTAAGGAGGGCACTATTTCGTAGACAAATGGATAAACATCTTCAAGTGGCAACCATCAACAGCTATCTATTATACACTTCGGGGGGTTCGATCTACTGTAAGTCCAGAACCCCTAAAATAGTGCGCTCTCCAAGTGAGATTGATGTGTTCCGGCCTGGATAGTCTGCGCCCCTTGGGGGGTACAGTCGAGACTTCTTATCATCATAAGAGAAGCCATATCCTTCTCCAGAGTAACATAGAGAATGCAAAGGATATTTGTTGAATTCACACCCGCGTTTAAAAGTGCCGTAAAACGCACATCATTACTTCTATTGACTTCGTGCATGTAATTTTCTACTGGGGATCACTCGTGAAACCTGATCAAAGTGGTCCCTTCGTGGAGAAGTTCCCTATTTGCATGAGATCAGTAAGTTTTGCTTGACGGCCGATAAAACCTTAAGCCAGTTGCTATCCGTTTATATTTTATGCAATGCATCCTATTTGTCGCAAGATGAAATGTGTTTTTTGTCAGTCACCAATAAATGCTGGCTGCTGCCAGCTGCCTAACTGCCCATACAGTCTCATCAAATGTCGCACGACCCTACGGCTTTTCTCACCATCTCTCGTTTAGTTATCTTTCATTGTCTGAATTGTCCAACTGGCCGTCCTCAGATTTACAACTAGTAACAAATTTTCTGCAATGGAAACTAGGTATAAATTCACATCTGTCTTTTTAGAAAGATCATATTTAAATTTGCCATAAAAGGAGACCATTTGATAACTGGTATTGAAGTGGATTTACCCGTTTATAGAGGTGCATGTATAGACTAGTTTTGCATTCAGTAAACACTTTCGAAGTGATTGAATCTGTGTGATAGCATGAGACTCGGTAGATGTTTAGAGAAAAATAATCCCACTTACGTTTATCAGTAAAATAATATTCTGTGACTTCGCTAGCTTTCGACGGTATTATAACCTCCACATGTTAGATCGTTAACACTTTTGAACTGGTCTATTTAAGTCGTCTTTTGCTACCCTCCCAATTCACCAGGAAGTTGCAGCAGTGAGTGCTCGTCGAAAATCACGTGAACCATTAGACGTACTACTTGGTTTTCATCCAATGATTGGGTTCGCAGCTGATGCGGCTACTGCTTTGTACGGAAAATCATCTGTCAGGCTCATTCGGCGGTATCAGGAATGCGCATCGTACGTAGTCAGTAGGATGAAGCTTGGCCTTTGAAAGTACAGACCCACCATAGTTGAGCAAATATTGTTCGACACGCTGAAGTGTTCGCATTTCTCGAATTTTTAGAAGACGCTTTTTCTATTCTAGTTTAGTAATAGAGCAATGATTCTTGAGAATTGCCAGTCCCGTTTGAAGAGGATAGACACATTCCTCTCTAATTTACTGCTACTTTCCGTGGATCTAAATGGAATGGTTACTTTAAGGCAAAGTTTCACATTCTGGGAGCAAAGTGCCTTTATACTTGAGCTGCTGCTTCCTCATGGAGCTTGAGACTTTATGTAAGGGCAAGTTGCTCCAAGCCTGAGTCAGGTGGAAGACGCTATAAAGAATAAGTTCATTAAGTTTCCACGTAACGCAGAAGACGTTCGGACTCTTAGTGATGCATCAAATTCCAAAGCTACGTTTGTTTTTGTAGCATCTATATCAGGTAATCATGTTTATTTCAAAACCTGATAGCTTCTTTGGGGGCCTTCTTTTCACTTTATAACCCACCCTGGGCTAACCTCGTCAAAGAATTGTTTTTAGTAATATTTTACTAAAATCAAACACATGACTCAACTAAATAAATCACAATTGTTTGTTCCAGTAGCTTAGTATGCTGGCGATTACTTCATTCGTCCGTCGTCTGACAGATAACCACACATATCACAAGGCCATTTGGATCTTAACAGCCAGCCCCCGATTGCTACAAAAGTTATGTAACCCTCGACCCCGTTGCGTTTTGCTGCGAAAATGCGCTAGAAATTGTGGCTTTTGGTATTGGTCGATCCCTTGGTTCATTCGGATAAACCAACATTTAGCAAGAGGACACATCTCTTGCCGAGCTTTATGTCGCTCTACGTGCATGGTGCCTACTCGAGAGTAAGGTGGATATGATTATTCCAGTCAACTTGATCGTTGTTAGGAATCTCAAAGAAAAGTCTTGGATCGGCAAGTTGTAATTGGTTGCTGATACCTCGAAAAAGCACTCGGAACGAACAAGGGCGGCGCGTATTTACAGCCTGGTAAACACATGTCTCTCCTCCTCAAATTTCAAGTCAAAAAACCTCGTACAGAAGATTTCACACGTTACTGTTGATGTGTTACCATTCACATACGCACGCAAACACGGATATCATATACGAGTTCATCTGGAGGGCTTCCAAGAGAAAAGCGCTGCTAGGGATAAGTTAAATTCCGGCCTCGGCAAATCAGTAGTGTTTTAAGCTCGAATGTTATTCAGTCGACGGTCCGTTTCCTCGACCTTCTACCACAATCCACACACAGGTATCTTGGAGTAATTCGGTTACAAGTTTACATGTCAGGAGGGGAATAACAGAGGGATATTAGATTAAAAAACCCATTGCCCTATAACTCATGAAGGCTATCGGAAATGTTTTTTGCACTATCGTGTCCAATTCAGACAAGCCTGCCTGATTCCTATGTTCGAAATGTCCCTGAGTATGGAATCCCTTGCTAAGGGGATTTCATTTTTCTCCACTCAGGTAGGTCTGATTCCAAACACACTGACATCAACCAAAAAAGCTTGCATTTGCTAGCCTTCTTTTCACTGAAGTTTACTGGTCAAAATTGCATTCAAATTTTATACCCCGACTGTGGTTTGCAAAGTAACTGTCCTCAGGACATTCGCACCCGTACGTGTATGCCAACACAGATGCATGTGGACAATTACCTTCTTCGATATGTTTAGCTTTTCAGCTTAGGAGATATTGCATGATAACCAACAACCTTCCTGGAAACTTTTGGTGGCCCTGCACAAAAATAAGATCGGAGAAAAATTCGTACCAGGCATTCTCCGCATAACGGAATAGAGGCAAAGCATGCGCCTGAACATTGGTTTTGCATCGACCAACGTTCTAGCGAAGAAACCAAGTGAACGACTATGATGAATGCTAACCAACCATAATCCCTACAATTTATAAGCATTCTTGGATCTTTGATAGCGCCATGATTAAGCCACAGGGCGTTAGAGTCAGTCGATTGTTGTAATGGATAAAAGCCTAGGCTTAGATAAAGCCACGGGTCTAGTCGTCATAAAACGGTGAGCAGACGTACTCATTCTTTGCCATATCGTCAATGAATCCTGCAAGTGTAGGAAACATTGAACCAAGTGGTGTTATCATCTTTTGCAATTTTGGTGACCAGCATAAGGCGATTCAAGAAGAAACCAGTACTTATGAGTTTGCATAGTTTATGAAATGTGTTCAGTTTTCCATGAAATACTCACTTGCAAACTAATTCAGTTCCGCTGGGGATTCAACTGATCTTCTTGATTGTGATATTCTTCAACTGAATGTGCTACACACAGGCCGTCGCATGTTTTAGTTAAGATGATATTCGAAATCACGCAATACGTCGCCTAGACACGGCACAATACTCAAAAGGTTACTGAAAATTATTTGATAGCACGCTACCAGTCTCCTTCTTCTTGGGGCCCATCAGGTATGCGCTATCTCTGAGTTTTGGTCAACTTTAGGTTCCACTTGAACCCGAATTGGATACAACGGAAACATGAGTTCCGGGTCATGGAATGCCGAAGAGTTTTCACCATCCTTGTGAGTAGTTTCGTCTATAAAAATACACTGCGATATCTCCAATATCCCTTTAACTGAAAAATGAAGTGGCCTTTCATGTGCAGCATATTCAGTTGAAGAATATACTAGACGAGATATTCATCTAGGATTCAGGTGAGTCACCCGTTTCACGGGTTCCCAGCATAGTATCCGGGGATAAACCAACCACTTATTCTAGTGTTACTCTTTTATTGGTGACAATCATCGTTCTCCGACTTTGAACTTGTAACCGAAAACAGCTGATAATTAAAAAACATCCACGAGGTATGCTCACCTTAGTGTGTGGTAGTTGACCTTCTGCTATCGAAAACTCATAGGCCGAAGTATTGAAATGCGGTCTGACGTCGTTCACATCCTCAATCGTGATTACCACTTGTGTGACTGCTCTGAAGGACAACGGTTCCCCCATAGACTGGCCCTGGCGCAGTTTTCCGGAAAGCATTTCCAAATATTTGGCACCAACCGCCTCCACTGTACAATTTATGCTGCTAATTATTTCTCGGTCGAAAGCCATCTCACTGTAAATCTCACCAGTTTTTGAGTTGATTGATAGAAAATGTTTTTCTTCATTCCAACTCAGCATGCTAGAGGGAGAGGGCACTGACGTAAACGTTTGACTTACAATTCGATAGAAGATCTCAGCATTTGCTCCGATGTCTGCATCCGTTGCACGGACCTGTATGATGGGTGTATTGGGTCCAACGGTTTCCTTCACCATACCCGTATATAAAGAACGGTCGAAAACCGGTGAAGAGTCATCCATGTCCTCCACACTGACATCCAGCGTTGTCTCTGAAGACAGCGGAGGACTGCCACCATCCCAGCATTCAATTCTTAGGGCATATTTGTCTTTCTTTTCCCTATCAAGTGGTTGCATGAGCAGTAGCTTAAATTCCGTCAACGTCTGCGGAACTAAATTTTGGATGGAAAATTCATCCTGATTTGTGAAACACTCGGGCTTACTTGAATATGCTCCACCGTACCTGGAACCCGATTGAAACGGCTTGTCTGGATCGTCAATATTGATCATGGCTATAATGGATTCAATGGGTGTGCCTTCCGACACCCATAGATGAGCACCGTTTGGAGACATTTTCAAGTGGGACGTTATGCTTATTGCCGGTGCATGCATGTTCACTTGCAACAACTGAATTTGCAATGTTGCCTCCGCTTGGTGAATTTTATCCGTAACTAGCACTGGGATCACGTAACCAAGTGACGATTCACCTCTTTGTAGTGAATCCGACATTTGAAGGTCTTTGCCTTTAAATGGGTACACCGGAAGTAGACTTGCGTTATGTCGGTTCAACCTCTGTTTTAGACTGATCTCACCGGTTACTGAGTTGATTTGAAAACATCGATGAACTTCGGGTTTGGCCAGTGAGCTGATTCGATACAGCAGATTGTTTTGATCCGAAGAGTCCACGTCTGTTGCAGACATTTGGTAAATCACAGTTCCGGGTTTCGTATTTTCTGCGAGCATGATCACTGGTTTGGGGTCAACAAATGTTGGGGCATGATCATTCACATCTAGGATATTTATCTTAATTGTCAGGGTTCCGGTGTACTGAGCTTGACTAACAGAACTCCGATCGTAGGACCCTTGGTTCGAAACCCAGCTGCTCTGTATAGGATAATTTTCCTTACCGTCCACTGCGAACAATATGTAGTAGTATGTTGACTGTCTTTCACGATCCAGTTCTTCTTCAACGCGAAGCTGCAAATCAAATTTGAGCTCACTTGTTGGTGAACTGTGAACAAGTTGACTGTCCAATGCGAAAGCCGTTCGCACATATGTGTTATCGTTGGTTCCCATTTGTGAGCAACTTGGGCACTTTAGTTTGGATGACTCCCGATTGTACTCTGCACTGAACAGCCTATAGGCGACGACTGTGTTTGTAGGACCTTGATCCGCGTCTCGTGCCTCGGGAATTTTGTATACTGTTCCTGGAGCCACATGTTCCGGCACGTCCAACTCGAGTACCATGTATGGCCAACTTGGAGCGTTATCATTTATATCTAATATATAGACGAGCACTTCCATAATATCAGAACTTACTGGGCTTTGAAGAACCAGCATACGAATGACACAGTTCGTATATATAGTTTGGTGATCGGTTTGTAAATGCGTATGTAACGATACCGATGTCGAATGACTTTCCTCATTCATGAGTGAGGGGGCCGAGCAACAACTGCCAATTTCTGTACAGAGCGACTCACGGTCGATTCGCGATCGAACGAATAAATCCCCTGTCGAACCGTTCAACATCAAGTACCGATTGGGTTTCAATTCCAACAGTTGTCCAGAACTTGCAAAAAGAGGTGGTTGTGGATTTTTGTTCATATTTAGGAAAATGTTGCCAACTTTTGCACCTATCCTGGTTTCTTCTGGCAAACTAAAGGATACGCTGATCATTTCGGAGGGCGGTGGCTGGGAAGTGGTGCCACAAACTGGATGTGTGAATCGCCATAAGTTCAATAGAAAACACCAGCAAGTGACACCGGAAGCCCACATGAGTGTATCACAGTGGTGAATATCGGTTGATCCGGAAGTAAGATAAAATAACGAGCTCCATCTCGGGCGCATCACAAAACTGGCGATCATTCAACGATTAACTGGATCCCTGCCTTAAAACCATTAGTAGAAGTCTCTATTACACAAATGGATGTGAGCGACCAGCGCCTATGAAAGATGGCGTGAAAAAGCAACTAGCTTAGCCAATCGGAATTCCTTACTTCTGATTGGCCCGAATGGTCAAAACGCCAGACCAACTTATGACCTGCTAGCCATGGGATAAAAATTTCGGAATTTAATTTCAATTAGCTTACTCTTTGTGGGTGTGAATTTAAGACTTTATGGCTTTGCTGCAGAGTGAGTTTTAGTGAACAAAAGAACGTAATCGATCGCATGAGCGCACGTTGCAACCCCATAAACGTTTTTTTTCACATAATGCACAAAATGACTAATGACTGTTCGTTCCCATCCCCGCCGCCCACACAAATAACAGCAATGTCACAGCGAATAAGCGCACTAACTCCTGGTGTACTGTTCAACTCTAAACAAAAACAGATGAGTTTCAAAGGCGAATAAAATGCTTTGGTCACTATTTCATTTAAAAGCTGGTTTATTGCAAGTCGAGATTTATGTTGGAGATAATTTGCTTAATCGATCAGTTGCGTACACTGCAGCCTGGTTTTACGTCTCGTGCCTCGGGAATTTTGTATACTGTTCCTGGAGCCACATGTTCCGGCACGTCCAACTCGAGTACCATGTATGGCCAACTTGGAGCGTTATCATTTATATCTAATATATAGACGAGCACTTCCATAATATCAGAACTTACTGGGCTTTGAAGAACCAGCATACGAATGACACAGTTCGTATATATAGTTTGGTGATCGGTTTGTAAATGCGTATGTAACGATACCGATGTCGAATGACTTTCCTCATTCATGAGTGAGGGGGCCGAGCAACAACTGCCAATTTCTGTACAGAGCGACTCACGGTCGATTCGCGATCGAACGAATAAATCCCCTGTCGAACCGTTCAACATCAAGTACCGATTGGGTTTCAATTCCAACAGTTGTCCAGAACTTGCAAAAAGAGGTGGTTGTGGATTTTTGTTCATATTTAGGAAAATGTTGCCAACTTTTGCACCTATCCTGGTTTCTTCTGGCAAACTAAAGGATACGCTGATCATTTCGGAGGGCGGTGGCTGGGAAGTGGTGCCACAAACTGGATGTGTGAATCGCCATAAGTTCAATAGAAAACACCAGCAAGTGACACCGGAAGCCCACATGAGTGTATCACAGTGGTGAATATCGGTTGATCCGGAAGTAAGATAAAATAACGAGCTCCATCTCGGGCGCATCACAAAACTGGCGATCATTCAACGATTAACTGGATCCCTGCCTTAAAACCATTAGTAGAAGTCTCTATTACACAAATGGATGTGAGCGACCAGCGCCTATGAAAGATGGCGTGAAAAAGCAACTAGCTTAGCCAATCGGAATTCCTTACTTCTGATTGGCCCGAATGGTCAAAACGCCAGACCAACTTATGACCTGCTAGCCATGGGATAAAAATTTCGGAATTTAATTTCAATTAGCTTACTCTTTGTGGGTGTGAATTTAAGACTTTATGGCTTTGCTGCAGAGTGAGTTTTAGTGAACAAAAGAACGTAATCGATCGCATGAGCGCACGTTGCAACCCCATAAACGTTTTTTTTCACATAATGCACAAAATGACTAATGACTGTTCGTTCCCATCCCCGCCGCCCACACAAATAACAGCAATGTCACAGCGAATAAGCGCACTAACTCCTGGTGTACTGTTCAACTCTAAACAAAAACAGATGAGTTTCAAAGGCGAATAAAATGCTTTGGTCACTATTTCATTTAAAAGCTGGTTTATTGCAAGTCGAGATTTATGTTGGAGATAATTTGCTTAATCGATCAGTTGCGTACACTGCAGCCTGGTTTTAAGAGCCCTTAGGTTAGGTAGGTTTCCAGTGCAGTAGAATACTATTCCTCAATGCTTACATCTCCATGTGTCATTTTGAATCAATGTATACCACCAGAACTGGGCACAAATACGACATTCTGCTCATGCGTGAGTTAACAATGTGCGGGACAATTTTCATTGATCTTGCCTATTGCTACAAGGTTAACCAGTATTTCGAAAAATCGATCCTCATTTGGGAATTTAAAAAAAGCATTTAGGACAAAATATATGAGGGCGCTTGGGTCGTTTAGCTTTGCGAGATCCTGCTTAGCTGCCTACCTACGCAGTGTGCGAGAAGCCAGATGTAAGGTGTGAAAATAAAGTAATTACTGTAGCATGTTAATTTCGGCCGGAGGAATCAAAACGTCCACGGAAGGAATACTAACTTTGGCGGCAGGAATAATCTTTTGAAGCGCAAGAAGACCAATCACTCCGCTAGTGAGCTTGGCCCACTGATTGGCACTCGCCACCTAAAAAATGTCATTGACAAGAGGTTCAGGTATTTTGTCTCCTAGCTTGGTACACACACGACCCTCGCATGCGGCTAAGTAAGCCACTGGGAGCATAAAACTAGACCTTGTTGTAGAACCACATTGATCGAGCTGCACTTTCCCATTGTGGCCAAGTAGCACTCAAACGCCTGCCACCAAGTAGTAATGTGTAATAGGCGGCCATCCTAGGCGGAACACGTAGTCGCTGCGTCAAACGGTATCATGTACATTGTGAAGCAAAAAGAGGCCGTTTAACTACTGGATCAATATCTAGTTGATCTGTGCTCAGAGTAGCAACGCTTGTTCGTCCACATCGGTGATAAACATGTAACTCTGCTGCGTGAAGTTCCGTTGAGTAACATTAATGTGAATGTTTCACTGACCTCGTTCTGTTTACCAGCAGCATTGTAAATCAGACGAATAGTCCAAATTTGTCAGTGTTCAAGCAGCCCAGCTAATTCTTAATCTGATGATAGGGTCAATGGTCAGGTTGTTTGGTTAAGTCCATTCTCCTGGCTCTATAACATAACAATTTATATTCAAAGAATTTTGGGTTCTCGCTGTATGATTGCATAGAAATTATTCTCATTCGGTGCGCGTAGTGCAGGTATTCGGATGAAAGACTGCCAGTCTCTCATAACTTGAAGCCCACTCGACTTACAGTGTCCCCGAGTAGGTTCTCACGGATAACAGTAATTGTGCACATCTCAGTCACTTCTCAGGCTAGGAGCTCCGTATAAAGAATACAAACCATGTGGCTTCATCTTGCGTATGACTGTGATCTGACCGACCAAAGATGTCAACATGTGCTTTCGTAACTCAAATCGACTAAACATGCATCTATTTTTATGGATGGTTTCAATATCATTTGTGAAGTAAGGCTGAACTATGGTTCCAAGTACACATGCGATCGAGTACCAATATAATAGTTTTAGTAGCAAATATCAGCAGATGCTTTTATGAGCTCTATGATATGTGGACAGTGTTTCGAGCACGATGAAGTGAATTCCTTGCTCGGTTTAAATGGGTTAAACGTCTGTCTCTTCGAAGCCTACATACTCACTTCTCTTATCAACTGGTCAGATCAGCAATGTACAAAACATTCTGGCATATCTACATTTGATTTAACCGAGGCTTTCCATAGGCGTTCACAAAGCAATAATAATAATAGGACGTCGTCCGGCAAAACAGCGCTTGCATGCTCTAATTTGCTGAGCATAAAATGTTTTCTTTTAGGCTGATTGTGTTTAGGCTATCGGGAAGTATATCCCATGCAACACGAAGATGCGACACTGATCTATTTCCCCCACGGAAGGCTGTCGTACACGTTCCTCTACCCTTATGGACGTTGGAAGTTTCCACTGATGCCTCTTTACCATAATAGCATAAGGGATCCCGGATATGGTATTATTGACATATGAGAAAATTCATTTAGTAAGTAGCCCTTGCACGTTTTGGTGGACCAATTTCAGATTTCAAAAGGCAACTTTAAAAGCTGGTATTCACACGACCAATGAAAAGACTATTGGTTCAGCTACTTCCGATCTGATAACCCGCCCAAGTGAGTCGGTTGAGTGCCAGTGTTTTTTAGATAGGTTAACACAGGTGGTGCGAATATTAGTGGGGATAAAAAACCTAGTACTTTGGTTACCCATGTCCAATCACCTTGACTTCTCATAATTTATACGTTTTAGACATAAAATCATGGATGAAAACCTTCTTTTGGTGGTAAGATATGCTTTTTAATTTTTTCGGACTTTCCCAAGATGACTGACTAGCTTCCTCACGAAGTGATAACCTCATTGACCAGAAAATACAGTCGGCAATAATGTTGATGATGCTTATTTTAAATACAAAATATGTATCTTACTGAAACTACTCAGATGCTGTTGGACTCACCGTACCTGGAAGCACCGAGGCATAAAAACCTCAATGCATCCCAACCTCAAAACACAAAGCGAGAGTTCATTATTCCCTAATATCAGTCTTCCCTTTGTCTGCAATAAAAATTCTTCCGCTATTGTGGCAATGATGTCGAATGAAACAGTACAACACGCGCAGGATTTTAAGAACTCGCTGTCAGTAAGAAATAACAATAAACTTCCCACCGAACTCAATCAAACATGTGGAAAGTCTACTATCCGTCAACTTTTCATGTCTCATTTTGGGAGCTGTCACATTGGGTCTTCATTTCACCGCCGAACTGATCACCTGCACATCGCAACCGATTCCGAGGAATCGGACTCACGATCTTGATATGAATTTTTTAGAGGCCGAAAACTGGTTTGGAGCCAAGCTTGTTGAGTTCAGTCAGAGAATTACCACCTCGTCCATGGACTCCATGCGCCTCCTGATAAAACCCCATATCAAAGCTCTATAACAGCTTATACAAAACCCATATAATGTTATTCTGAAGCCAGCTGAAGCACTCGACAGTCACTTTCAACAGTAAAAGTTGCATAACTACAATGTAGGCCATCCTGTTAGACACAAGAAAGTCCAAGATGATTATTCAACCAAAGGCTCTCTCGTGAAAAACAGCAAATAGTACATCCGCTGCCAGAGTTAAAATTGCATGTCGAGGAATTTTCAGCAACCTTATGAGTAATGCATTACGTATAAAATTGCATGTTTATTTGTCTTAATCACAGTTAACTGTCTGAATTCGCAAGGCTTACACATCTGACAGTGCACACCTTTGCGTCCAAGCCTAGTATGAATAACCCACCTGATCGCAGCTTAACCCAGTGGCTGTGGATCCACCGGTGTCCATAAAAGCAGGGTTATCAACCCGAAGTTTCAAAGATACATATGAACTCGACCGTCTGCCACGTTCCCCTGCAGGGAACAATTTAAATCCTTCAACACTACCTCTGAAAGGAAGAGGGCCTTCACTGCGGAGTTGTTCGTTAGGCAACACCAACTAAACAGTTACAGACTATTGGACAGGAAAGCACGACACCCATATGCATCTTGATTATAAAAACTAAATATTCGTCTTCTTCTTCAACGCGTCTTCTTGAACTTTCCTGGATATTCAACGACTATCACTCAAATGTAAACGAATGCTACAAAGCAATTCCACGGATTCCGTAATAAATCCCACTTTCCAATAGAGGCAAAGCGGAAGTACGAGAAAACATATTACTCGCATGTCTCACCAGTAGTATCTGCCGTTACGCCTCGACGCTCATTCAGGCTTATGCTACGGATGAATTTATCTTACTTTATACCGGATATGTTACATTTCATTTACAGTAGGTGTCGACAACGGCAAATATCAGTATACTCGACCAAACGACGGCTCGCCCATTACTGACGGAGACAAACGTAGGAGCGAGGCATGTACAACCGTACAAAAACTACTTAGATGTCATTTTCTGTCACACTAAAGTGCTAACAGAGTAAAAAATTACTTCCATTATCAAACCATCTTACCAAAAATTTCAGTTCCACCATGGGTTTGAGGTCAAAACCCTCTCGTCCTGCTAGACGCCTTGGCGGCCAAACAGCCAGATGAGGTAGCGACCTCTCCGGGTTAGCATAAACCTGCAAACCATGCCATAAACCCTACGGCTTTTCCCAATAGATTACAAACACCCACTAAATCGTAATTTGTGGTAAACATATCCCCACAGCTAACAGATATTACTGTAAACTACAGTTTCTCCTGAACATTTTGAGGAAGAATTAATTATTCGGAGAGGTTCATAATGCACCCTGCTCTTGGGTCAAAGTCTAATTAGGCGCAAAAAATAAACCATCTCTCCTTCATCTCTTACAAGAGGAAAAAGTTATTGTTTGCCCGAGGAAAACCTCAAACGCAGTAGTAAACAGCTAATTTTGCTCCTCAACTGAATCCAATGTTAAACCACATTCCTTTTTTCATCTGCGGTTTTAATGAAGCTCATATAGTCAAAAGTGGAAGGAAACCTATGCTTCCGATAAAACAGCGTGCCCCCAAGTGCACCTTGAGAGGTCAAATTAATCCAATGACCATCACTCCAGGCTCGGCCGGAATTTCGCATGTTCTTCCGCCAAACATCTTGCCAGGTTGACAACATTTCAAGCTCCAAAGTCGTCACCACAATTGTGAGAATCCGTTTCTTGGTCTATCTTGGACCTTCACTGATTACACACTTCAGACCAAGTCTTTGTTTGCAAAGTGACCTGAGCCAGATGTTGCATCTAACCTGGTCCAAGTGACTCAGTTGTACACAGTGTGCCTTCGAATTGTGCATTTTTAATATTGATCTCTACATCCCTTCATAAGCTACTTATGTGTTGCTTGCTATAGTTCAAAAGTTTTTTAATTGGCATTACCTTGTGCAAATTATCCTCATCTTTTACCGCTATTAGGACATCAATGATGCCTTTTTTAACCTGCCTGACCCCAGCCAATCATGTCAAAGTAACGACCGATCATGACGAGAATTAATACATCACACCGCACTACCTCATACGCCAGCCTATTGAGGGTCCATAACCACGAGGATTTCAACACGCCTCTTCCGTCTTTCCATCAATCAAACTTTGTCTGAAACCACTATTTTTCAATACATCTCACAGACCCGCTAATTTCCCGTAATCCATCAAGAAATTTGATCGTTTACTTATTGAACCAATTTTTACAAACTTTCTACGCGCGCTTTTTTACCACTTCTACTACCACTGAAGCAAAAGAAACTATTTGCTCGCCGGAGTTTTTAATGCCATTTGACTGGTCGATACCTTCGGAACTGCTTTTCAGACTGATGTGCGGCAAACTCTGTCTAACAAGTTTAAACTTTCACGAAAAGCTTGCTCAAATTATGTTAGGATGAGTCTTTTATCGACTGCCATTTGATGGCTTACAAACTTTGGGATGTGATAAAGTTTCGATAGTTCTTGAGTTTTCAAATTGATGTACGTTTTCAGTTAGATTGTTTCATTTCATTGCATCCGTAGTAACAATCAGCCATCCAAATATGCACATATTTCTATGGTAAGTTTTCTTATTAGTCAAAATCAGCTTTAAGGTGAGCTCATCGTCTGAACTCAAATCGACAATCAAAATTCTCGAAAATTACCAAGGTTCGCGAAATTATCTATTCCATTCTCCTTTATTCCCAGTTCATCCACCCTAGAATCCTTCCCTGGATAGAAGACTGTGCTATTTTGGCCTATGTATGCACGACAATAGTGCTGAAATCCCTCCTATTCAGTAGTACATTTGTATCCTTCCGCTGCCCTGCTCAAGGCTTGTCAGGTAACATAGCCCCCGGTGACCAAGATAATCAGGCATGTGAACCGCAACTTTGTTGTAAGTTCACTTTTGAGCTATTATGCACCTTTTGTTTGCTCAAACTGAGGAATCGACAGAGTTCCCTTTCACACTCGCCACTGGGAAATCAATCGGATGACCGTTAGGCAGCTGAAAATGGAAAATGACTGGCAAAGGTTGGTTCACTTCAACTTGCTAACATCAAGAGTGGTCTACAGAAATAAAGTGGCACTCCGTGGAAACCGAGTTCCTACTTCCAAAGAAGTTGTTGCTCTCAGAGTAAAAAATGCGGAGTCTCAAAATAGATTGGTAGAAGTAAAGAGGAACAGTAAGTAAGTTGTTCATAGAAAAGAGTGTTATTCTTTTCGTCTCAAAAATATTCGGAGCAGGCGGGTAAACAATCATATTCTGTGGTGCATACACATGAAATATTTCCTCTTTTAAACATGGCGATACGAATATACACAGTACATTACTCATAAAGTTGCTGAAAATTCTTCGACAGACCACGACCGGTTTCGCCCTTTTTGGGGCTCATCAGGTAGGCGCAGTCCCCGAGTTTCCGTCAACCATATGTTCTACTTGAACCCAAATTGGACTGATTTCGATAAATACACTCATTTGCAAATCAAGTTGGTTTTTGAGAGACTCACCTGGAACTCGGCTGAATCTCCCGTTTGTGATGTTTCCCGGCAAATGAGTGTATTTATCAACATCAGTCCCATTTGGGTTCAAGTAGAACATATGGTTGACGGAAACTCGGGGACTGCGCCTACCTGATGAGCCCGAACTGGAAGGGCGAAACCGGTCGTGGGCTGTCGAAGAATTTTCAGCAACCTTATGAGTAGTGTACTACGTATATACTACTTATGTACATGTATCGCGATATGTCGAATATCGTAGCAACTGGAACATGAGGCGGTCTGGTGCGGCACATTCAATTGCCTGGAAGCATCACAAACGGGAGATTCAGCTGAGTTCCAGGTGAGTTTCTCTCAAAAACCAAATTGATTTGCAAATTAGTGTATTTATGGGGAAACGAAGTTTGTTAAAGCCACCTAAAAGTAAGAAGTGCCAACGCTGTGTAAAATTAATTGGAATGATCCTTTCATGTGCGTACGTTGACTAAGAAAATTTCCCCTCCGCTGTTTAACGGAATCATTCTTAGAAAGGTAAGAAAGCAAAATTTATCAATTGCATCTTCACAAGCGGATATTCAGTGATAAAAATACTGGTATTTTTGGAACGTGAACCCCACAGCTTCTGTTTTTATACTTTTTTTGAATGAAAATATCCTAAAAATTCCTCCTACATAGAGCTGGACCATTGGTGGCTGATGTCTGCACTGTCCACGTTCAAAGCTACTTTCTTTTCGTGTTCGAAATCATGGATAACACACCGCTGCACACTCAATAATTGTAAATCATAATCCCAAGCAGCTGATTATTTCCTATAATTTTCCGTAATTATTTACTAATTACTACATTTCGAATGTCTTCAGATTCGTGAATGTAGCAGGAACCCTCTCTTAAACTAGACAAAAGTGTGTTTATACGGAAGTTTATGTCTGAATAACAAAAATATTTGAAACTGTCTAATAGGCACCAGCGTAAATATCACAAATCGGCAGTGCGTGTTCAAGCACCGACTGTTTCCGGCTTCGTTTTTAGTGACCAAAAATAAGGGTCTTTTGAGTGCTCCTGCAAAGCAACAGTCCACGATGACCAGAGGCTTATTTGTTGCAACAATCATGTCTGTTAGCTTTTAACTCAGCCCTGGAGAGGTTAGTTCAAAAACGTTGCCGTCAAATTTGTATTTTTGAGGGATATTCGAAAAGTCCATGGAATATGTTTTTAACAGTATTCTCTCCACTGTGACGTCTGGGATAATGGACATATCAAATAAAAGTTTCCTCATTCTGCGCGGAAATCGGAGCTCTCTTTTTTCACAGGATCATTGAATTCGGAAGCAGGAAACTGAACGCATGAAACATCAGGTCAAGCGTTCATTTATTTCACCAGACTGTCAACATGAATTATGATAAATTACTTTCAACAATGGTGCTGATTTCCAAAACAATATCCACTCAGGTGATAATGATCATAAATTTCTTATTCAGTAACCCACTTAAAACTAACACCCAGCTCGGCGAGCGTTCGGTCAACGTTTTAGCAATATGAAGTACGATCATATCTCATTTCTATGACATGGGAGCCTGGAGATTATCGCTGGTGCGAACTACCTCGTTTCCCAAAAATAAATATTACAAACCGCCAAATCCGAATTTTCCTCAGGCTAATATCACGGACTTGCGCTGCTGGAATTAAACTTCGGTTAAACGAACTCCCACTCTGCGAAAGTTCTCAACTGTTAAAAGTGCAAATTATTTACAATGAAGCCACTTTATTCATCCGGAGCATATAGAGGGTGAAGTTTGGCAATGTCTCAACTCTACATGTGTTTGAGTTAAAATCAATAATCCCGTTACGCTGCTCCCATTTCCATTTGATGGAGCACCGTTCCATATGACACAGCCTTATCCTTTGAAGCTTCATAACCTCCCATTAATCCGTACCATAATCGTTAGTACAAAACTGAAAACCGACTGGCACCATATTTCCATCTTCCTTGCAATTCTGCAACTAGTCCGTCCGATTGCCCTGTTATCTTGTATTTGTCCTCAATGAAACAGCCTGACTTTGCTCCGACTGAAATGTATCACTCATTTACTTGAATCTGCTGAAAATCTTGAAAGAAATTGTCTACTGTGTCCAAACACCAAACCAATTGTTCTGAAGTCAGTGTGAAAAAATGGCAGTCTGAATCCCACTATGGCTTTATCGCCTACTAGCTCGTTGGCTTTTAGTTGTGGGGCATTGTTGGTATTTCAACATCTACACAATAGTATTTGCTGTTGACTGAGTCACGAGGTGCACAGCTAGACATCTCATGTGTCGGATAATTTCCTTTCAAATTTTCGGTTCCATTCAAGAATAAACCTTTGGCACCTTACGTAGTGTAACGGACATGTATGGTAATACACTTTCTGGATAGTGTGTAACTTTTTTGGAGACTAAACAAGAAGGCAAAATTTGATGGGAGATGGTTGTGAGGAAAATGTGAGAAATCTCCCTGACAGCACTGAACACGATTATTTGATAAAACGAGTTTCTGATTGTTGGTCTGTTCGCCGAGCTTGGCAGTTGGGTTGCAAACGTTTCATCACCAATCGAGGTGACATCATCAGTGCGGGGTTGAGTGGGTTGAGCTACCTATATTCCACAACATTGCCAAAACGAGTTTCTGTGATCGACCAGTCTTTTGGGTCCAAAGATAAGGGTGTGTACGTGGGGTCGAACAGTCAGTGTAAACATTGAGCTGGTATAAAAAAGTAGCGAAAGTGATCAAATACAAGTGAATCCGATTTCCCGTCCTAATTTCCAGTGACGAACTATCCGCAAACCACAGTGAAATCACACTGAGAATTGCTCTTGTGGGGTCTGAAATCCCATATCTCATCCGTAGACCAAAGCATACTTAGTAACGTTGGTCAGGTGCCAAGGCTCAATATATATGTGCCACTTTTGGTGGGGTGAATTCGGTCGCAGACTTGTCCAGCCCAAATTTTCCATATGTCCAAAAAGAACAGATCGACGGAGGTAAGAAACACCTTCTCTAAACTGACGAACCTGTCTGCTCGAAAAGGCGTTGATTCTCTGATCAATACAGCCATCGTAATATGAGGCAGTTGATGAGAAAAATTGACTTATATGCCACCAACGTTTGCTAGCCTATCCCATTTTGGTTCGCCTAATTTGAATAAGCACAAACAATGTAAACACTGTTCACTATTGAGATTTGTGAAGACAAAACCAACGCTTCTTTAACCGTGATTGCTAGTTCTCAACGGCAGCATCCAGGTGGTCACAAGTGTTGTGGCTATTTGGAAAAGTTCGTCTACGTGTCTTGTAGTCTCATTCTGGGAAAGGGCGGTAGTTCGCTTCACAACGTGTCACACTTGTTCTCTCGTCACTACGCATAAAACCGGTCACCTGTCAGTTGATTCCGCTGTGGAGAAAAGCATGGGCCATAAAATGTAATTTATTCGGTTGAAAAACTTGAGGCACGGAGGGCAAACCTGGCTGTAAAGTACATAATTTAGATTGGGGAGAGTGGAGATTCCGGATGATAGGAAAAAGTCAAATAACGCCAGAAAAGTGCCCCGAAATAGAAGTTAAACGAATCCAGACGCAACACTTACCTCAAGAAATTACCCTCTACCTCGAATGTGCAAAATAAAGTCAAGACGGCGGAAAGCTCATGAACATGCAGTAAAAGTCTAGCAACAGTAGCGTGTAACAGATGGCCAAAATGAAGCCTCTGATCAAGCTCTGGGCAGGAACGATTGGCCTGAGGAGAAAAAGATTCGTGAAAAACCTCCGTTCCACTTCCCTGGCCAGTAATCACTCCGGATAGCTGTCCGGCAAACGGACCAACAATCCGGATGATTGCTGATTGCGTTGCGATCTCAAACCTAAACCCTATATAAATGATCACATTAAAGAGCTGGGGCATTTGCGGGAATAAACTTTCGTTCAATGGAAGGGCTTTAGAGTATGACGTAACCAAACTAAGAAATCTCCACTTTACAAAGCCAGGTCAGTTTCTATTGGTGAACACATTCCATTAGAATTAAAACTCATCTTCGAAAACTTTTGCTTCCGTCTGTTACACAGGATTCCGCGGCCAGATTAATCTTTTCCGTCGACTTTCGGATCAACATCCACAGTAGAGAGAGCATTCCGACAATGAAGACGGAGATCTACATACTTTAGATATATTTTTTTCAGAGAGCCATAAACGACGCACGTTTTCAGTGTATTCAATTGCTTAAAAATTCCCAGCATTTGATTTCTGGCAAAGGAAATCTAATGAAGGTAAATGGAGTAAAGCTCTGCTTAGATCTTGAACAGCTAAGCAAGTCAAGACCTGTGCTACATATTGGGGCTTGTTACATAAGCAGAGTAAGATCGCATTAGGTTCTCTTTCCTTAAAATTGCGCCAAGCTGTCCCATCTCAAAGAGCAAACCTATCTGATTCAAATTTAAATTTCTTTTGACTGTTTTGTATTGGCTGTATTGTAAAATTCAAAACGATTAACAAGAATAAGGATTGAGAGAAGTGCACTTATGTGTAAACGGTCTCGCCTTAAAATCTGTCACTAGTGCCTTCGTTGTAAAACCGCCTTCTAGATACATTTCCACAAAAGATCGCCTCTCGTTTAGAGAGCACATTGGTCTATGTAAACCTATCACGACTTTTTCAGACTTAAGAGCCACAATAATCCTGCAGACCACCTTGGCTGAAATTTCATTTCTGAAATGTTTACCGTGCCAGAAAGTAAATGGAGGGTGATCGTGCAAAAAACAACGAGCGCTCTACGAGCAGTTGTAGTGCTGTCCAGGGGTAAAGTCGCACCTAGCATTGCAACAATTTTGTGCGGAAGAGGCGACCAAAATTTCGATACTATCGGAGCAGCAATTCTGCCCTCCCAAGAGGAAGACGTTTGTTCAAAGTTTGAACGCCACCCTTCTGCACATCACATCATGCCTCCGAAATACTTTTAAAAATCAATAGTCCGATGCAGCCTAAAAAGAACCTGCAATGCGCAGCAACATTAAGAGTATGGCAGTTCTGCCTTAATCCCGGCGTTCCCGTGCCCGGTAAGCCTTCACTACTATGCAAGTCAGATACTCCATTCGTTGGCTTTATAAAACTGTCGCAAGTAGAGAGAAGCTGTCGCTGGATTGGACGTTGAACGAAGGATCAAGATAAGGCGAAGGGAACAGAAGAGTTGAATAATGCACTAGCAAACAATAAAGAGTAAAGAAAGAGCAAATTCGACTCGGCACCTGCGAACTGAGAGCGAAAGACTCAAAAGGCATATCATCTATGTAAACAAGGATGTGATCGATACGGTTGCATTAAGTCAAACTCTTGTGACAGGTCAAGGAAGATTACGCGAAGCTGGATATAAATTCTGTTGACCTTGGACTTCACTTGAAAGTCATCGGGATCAGCGAGTCGGACATGAGGTTGTCGACCACGTGAGGGAAAAAATACTGGACGAACCGAACTGCACGGATTCGAGGATAATGATTATCCGGGTTTGACTGCCAAGAGGACTTTCCGCCACTTTTGACAGGCTTTACTTCAACAGTGTTCCACCTAGAAGCTAAGCAGTAAGAATTTTACCGGCGTTTGTCAACTGTTATCACACCAATTCAGTTGCTGGTTGCCTAGTCCCCTTTGATGCTCCGAACCCTTGAATGAGTCGTCAAAACAAACATGCAGAAGGGCAATCTAGTTATGTTGAATTGGAGTTCTAAGCGTAAACATCCAGCGTCTCCCAACAGTGTGTGAGAATATGGAACTTGCCACCACCAGTAGATGACTGAATGCTGAAGAAGCGTCTATCCCGTCTTAGGTGCATCCAAGAAGCGGACACGGATATTTAGGTAAAATCACTGTCCGGCAAAGGAACTTAAAGGAGTTTTCAGCAGAAAGCTGATGCATGCCACTTACTGCAGCAGAGGCCTTGCATTGGCGTCGTCCTGAGTGCAGCTCGAAGTAAACTATTCTCAATGTCGAGCCAGGGCTAGATCAGCCAAAATTACAATACTTCTGAGAGATTTTTGTTCATGTGTGGTTCGGTTCAACGTTGGAAGGACCGTAGACCAGAGACTGGGAACCAGCCATGACTGGATTCAAGAGGAATGACACTAGGACTACTTTTTCCATGAAGTCTATGTATTTATTTCCCTTGATCAGTGGGAAGAACACAGCGCTTACACAGATGTTCCAGCTATCCCCATATTCATTAGCATGGGTGCAGCTCTGCAATACGAGTACAAACTTTTAAGCCGTCCAAGCAAGCTAACCAGTAACCTACCAGTATTCAGAGGAAAGGACAGTTAAAAGAAAACGAATAACTGTTCAAATATCCGTATAACAGACAAATCCTAGCACAAATTCAACTCACTCGCCTGAATGCGGATATTCTAGATGAAAATATATCCAAATGGCAACAAGGATTCAAAATTGAATACAACATGACCTTACATTGTTAGTGTGTCAACTTTAATGAAAATGCCAGTATATGAATCAGCCATTACCCACTTTCTTCATGGTCCTTTGACTCAATAAACAGAAAGACGCTTTGTATCGTTCTCCGAAACCCCGGTTTTGCCAGCTGTCAAAATTATTAAATCCTTCACTTTGGTATGAGAATTTGAGAAACTGTCTGAGAAATCACCTCTGCTGAGTTCGAATTGAGTTTAAGTTCTGGCTCCCACGCCGCTTGGTTTCTCTCTGACTACAATTGGTGCAAATGTAGTTCGAGATTCCGAAGATGACCTACCGCTCCAGTTCCCTCTAAGTGCTCACATTTCCAGCTTATAATGCTGCGTGGCCTAAACGAAGCTGCGCGCGACTGTGGTTTATCTGCATACTGGGAGCTGGAATAACAACGAACAACCACAGCATTTGTCCTGGTAAAATCTAGCTTTGATCTAAATACAGATTCACCAAAGGCGTCTAACTTTCACAAGATTGCCCGGAATTTACAACCACAGACACCCTCTAACCAACTGAATGGTTGTGGCACGGTGTTTTGTAAAAACTCCAGTTACTAATATACAGCACCCTGTCCACAGATTAGGCAATCGCTATTGACCTATAAGCTCGGGTCATCGCTGCTTTTGGTCTACATTATGATCGTATGAAAATCACAATCAGCGCGTGGAAACTAGGGTCTCAGTGTTCTAAAGTGTCTTCACCACTGTATGGCAGAAAATCATGGATACTATACTGACATCACATTAGGATGTTCGAAAAAATTCAGTTGCATTACCTGCGCCGGATGCTGCGGATTAAATGACCGGATCGAATCCCGAACACCAAAGTTTTCCAACGAGTAAAAAACCAACGGAATTTACTGAACCGTGATATACAGCCAGCTATGCTGGAAAAACCACTTGAAACAAACCAACGATGGTCGCCTTTAGAAGCAATGGATCTCAAACTCAGAGCCGGCAGAATTTTTCGTGACTGTGGCAGTTTCTAGGCCGGTGTGGAAAACTATGAACTTGGTTTCAGTTCACTGAACATCTAGCACTTGAGAAAGCGGTCTGGCGAACGGTATCCTGAAGAGTTTTGGGGCACAGTTGCGCGAGCGAATCCTTAAAAAGCCATACAGTGTGCAGCAAAACCACATTCGCCAAGATCTGTGTAACTGTTAATTGCACAGGCTTGGGCAGAATCGGACTAGCGGGCTAACAACATGAGAGCATCACCAAAAAGCCAGTGGAGCCCCTAGATAGGCTTTCCCCAATTCAAGCCTATATCTTCCGAATTTTCTGATAGACACTTGCTCAACTTTACCGTCATGGCAAACAGTGAAAATGCCGGTAGCCTTCTGACCGTTCCTCTGCTTCCCGGCTGTCCATTCCCGCCTAAGTGGCCTGGCAATAGACGTCTCTCAGAGGGCATTGTCGCGAAAAAAATATCTGGACTGATTGCGGCATCTTGCTGAAATATGAAGGAATTAGTGGATGAACCCAGTACCTTGGATTCTAAGAATTGGTTCCGAAGCACAATGTTGTGCCAGCATGCACAAGCTGGTTGGTGGTCTCAAAAAGTCCTCTTCCTGTTTGCCACCGACCTTATTCCCTTGGGTCTACATCGGCATTAGCGGTTTGTACGTGGCAGAACATTTGGCTTGTGTTTTTCCGATATACGCAAGCGTACAGCGGACCAACAGTTGTTGAACAGGTCTGTTTTGTTTGTCAGCCAACTAAATATATATACATATATACATATACATATATATTTTAGAGCGAGCTTCATGCAAAAGCATAATTTTTAACGACAGAGTTGTCGTGAATGATTCACTTCTATAGCAAATCCATGAAAAGCGCGCAAGTTTAAAACGAAGCTCAAGTTTCATTTTTTACCTCTCTCGAATGTTTGGCTAAACCTGTTTCTGTATTGGACCACTTTCGTAGACTGATAGCAAACTATTGGATCATTCGTTGCCTTTTCTGCCTTGAAAAATTCATTTAAATTTTGCTTGGTAGCCGCAGAATGACGCCATTAGTGATTGTTCTGTATATACTTCCACAATACTCTTGAGAGATACATCATGGAAAACGTCTGAAACCTAATCTGGCACACCAGAGAGGTCAGTTTATCAAGAAAATGGATCATATTACGTCACAGTGCCTTTAGTTTCGTCTAATGCCCTTAATTAAGTGTTACAAAATTGCGCGTACAATATCCAAGTTTGAATCAGCTTGTGGCTTGATAGTGGGCATCACATAGGAACTAAGCTGTCCAGGTTGTGTGGACCCAAAGACCCTCGAGAATGACTGATCTGTCAATGTGAAGGTGGGCAGAACGGTGGAATTATCATAGTTTGGGTAGCAAGTCCACTCGTGAGTAGCGTCCCTGATTAATTTTCGTGAATTTCGGGACTGCTATCCGTCCAAATGAGCCGATTTATGTTGGTTGAGAATTAGGATAGGCGATTTCTCGTCTAGTATCAGCTGGTGACCCAAAGCATTCAAAAATATGCTGCTTCTGTTTAAAACTTAATATTGTGCGAGAATGTGGCAGAGACGGTGATATGCATTGCGGGTCCCACCCATGTGAAGATCAGTTCGATGACGGTGTTTTGGTCTCAAAACGATGGCGCTTATTTCTAGGCGTAACACACTGTCAATCATTAGTTGTGTGAAAATAGCGTAACCATGGGAACAGGAACCAAACAGTTGGGAATACTGACTACCTTTCGATACTTTCGTGTGGCCTACTGCCCACAAATAGATTCTGCTTCGACGATCAGGGTTGTGACAATGATGGCAACGTGAGAAAGTTTTTAACAACAAAGTATTCTCAGGTGCTTACACACTTCTGAATGTTTTAACAATATGAATAAATGGATTCGCTGCATCTAAATTAATTGTAGATGTCGCTAGTTTTGAAGCAGTGAACCCGCAAACATTCTGATAAGTTGTAAAACGTATGCAGTATGCAAATTGCAGCTCAGGACTTCATGAGGAACATAAAACACTTCATTTCATCTAGCTTTCGAACAAATAAACAGGGGTGTCACCGAAGCGAGAGGTTTATTGTTGATGATGATCATATCACAGCTGTTAGGTCAAACAGTCGTCATCATTTGAATATCTAATGGATCGAGGTTGACACAGGATAACATTACACAGGCACTGAGACACCTGCAAATCACATTGATGTTGACCCGAGATTTAACTAAATTTCTCTTACGCGATGGTTTTTTTTCAGTTGAATGTTCTGCGGAAGGACCGCCGTACGTTTCATTTGGCGGAAGATTTCAAATGCCCACATGCATTTTCTTAGGAAAACGAGCTACTCATGGACAACTACTTGAAAAGAGAAAAACCAGCCTGTCGAAGAGTTCTCAGTCATATGGTAGATACTAACTTGATTCATGTTGTTATGAATCTATGAATCCGATGAAATTTTTGAAGACAGCCGCGAAAGAAGCGCAGAGTTGCACGAAAAACCATAGCACATACCACTCTTGACGTGCAGCTTGCTTTGGCCAATCGCCTTATTCCTGACCACATTATAGAACCGGATTTGCAAAGGACAAACAGAAGACAGTATACGGATGAACATCTGTGCCACAACGAGACAACAACGAGACACCGAAGTGCCCAACTTTCTTGTTTCTCCGTTTGGGACTTACGTTTCCCAAGAAACCAAGTGACGCACCAGTAAAATGGAGGAAAATGCGGTTGGAATGATACAAATGTCAGGACTACTGCTCCACTGTTCATAACCGAAAAATGATGATTAACGGCACCATTGAATTTTATTTCCACAAAATGAACTTCGTTGTTGAGTAGAGCGATCATACCCAATACCCAATTGCAGTCTAAATCATCAGGTATGCACCTTGGGACAATCATCAATTGGCAAAATACGTGGACTTGCACTGAGTTCGGTTCGGGGAGATGAGACATCTAATGGACTGCGGAAACGCGTTTTTCTGATGCAGATAAACCTATTATCACAGAATTAAGTCTTACTGAGAAAAACGCCTGTGACCACTGGATTTCTACAAGCCATCTGATCTTGGTCGTTTATTTATTGTTTGACTGACTTGGTGCGCAAATGGAAATCGATTGTGAGCATCCGTCCATAAGGATTGCTCTCAAATTGGACTGGGTATCATCAGGATATTAAATTGTGCGTCTGCAAGACCGAAAAACGTGACCTGCAAAGTAGACGGGTTGACCAGTAAAGAAGTGTAACCTGTGACACTTCAGGGATTTTCTACTGGCTATTACTATCATGTTGTCTACATGAAACTAGAACGATAGTGGTATTCGAAAGTCCACTTGTTGTCTGTTAACCACTGTGTCGTGACAGCTATCTCCTACTTGCGTGTGAGACAAGTGTGATTTAAACCGATAGTAAAGCGAACAACTCAGGGCTAGTTTGTTTAGCCGGATTTCGGTGGACTGACAACTTTACTGTACCGTGGTTCACCGCTGAGTGTTCTAGTCGCCGTAGTTCCCTTGTTCCTGGCATCTGGTTGAAAGCATATTGGGTTGCTAACAACAACTTGACTCAGTACTGAGCTACACTCACGGTCAACCTCAACTGAGATGACGTTACCTAGGAAAAAACACACGTTCTCTCTTTATTCCGTGTTTTTCTGCTTGAAGTAAGTTTTGAACGCTGTAGTCGCTGTCACGTCGCTCTGGCCATATGGACATCCAGGCAGGTTCTTGTTACAGGCCACTTCAGCCCGGAACACTAAACAAGAGTTTCGCATCACATCCTTGGCAAATTATATCCTTGGCTAATAAATCCACTAATAAATCCACATACGCACAATACGTATGCGTGGGCAAATTTCTCGCCTATAGTTTTATTAGCAGCATATTTGTAACATTTACGCTTGTGTAAAATCATTTTTCGCATCTTGTCACATTGATACTTCTGACTTTCAAATTACGAAAACTGAATACTTAAAGAAACCTTTGAATATACTGAGAACTTCACTAGATTACCTGGTTAACCATGCAGAAAATCACCATATGTTGAACCAGTTCACAAGAGTTCACTACAAAAGCGAAATGTTCAAGCGGACTTGACCACTTGTGTGTGTCTCCTAATCAGCACAATAGCGAAATCGCTAGGAAATGCGAGATGTCGAGTAGCTTCAGGCATTTTAGCAGAAAGCGATATAAGTATACGGTTTTCCAATCATCGTAGGCTGTCCAACTCTCTGTCAGTTCACTGAAGCATGGAGAACGTCAAGTATTATGCTTTTGAGATATATAGCGAAATAAGGTTGACTCGGATGTGTATATAGATGAAACATCGAATGCAGCATGAAACACATCAACCCCTTAGTGTGCTAACATCCATATTCAGTATTTACCTATTCAACTCGCACTGGCGTGATTTTCAACCCACTAACAGAATTTTCATACAGCTTGAGGTTCTGGCTCCTGTCTATCCGGACTTCTTCAATCACGCTTTATTTGGAATACTAAAGCTACAGATTCAGTATCTCTAACAGGAGCACATTTGCTTGCTGAATTCCAATAATTATGAGCAAGACGAGCATTACATTGCAAAGCAGTTTGAGAGCCTCAAAGTTCCGTCAGCTGTCAGTGCGGCAAATGGCTGTTTGATTATATGCTAGTTGCTGCCTGGATTTAAAGCACAGCTGATCCATTGGTTGAGATGAACCTTCTCACCCCGTTTACCACTCAAGGTCTCGTCCTTTCCAGGTAATAATGGGCACGATTGAACAAAGACAATTTTGGGTCCACACAAAACCAAGCGTTTCAGCAGAGTTACCTAGTCATGGTAAAAGTGTGAAGCTCCAAACATTTGTCATAAAAATTGGATTACGTTTTTTTCCGCGCCACTTTTTCTCACTTGTCCATCTGTCGAATTGGGAAATGCTTCCTACTTATTCAGACTTCAACAACAATGCGCTGACTTTGATGATAACATTACCTTATTTTGAGGAGACAGGCGGAAGTTTAGCACGTTCGCTGCGAGTGAAAATTACATTTAAACGTTCCCCTCACATATAGATGAGTTTCTGCTGGGCCGTTTGCAGCTGCATGACTATAGCATGTATTTTCTTTTGTTACCGAATCAATCTCTTCGAAAGCCGAACGTCTTAAGTACTATGGCAAATGTTGTAGTTGCGCTGGCAACAAAATGACAGGTGAAGGACTGGTACATTCATAAATGTGTTTGCGTACGTAATCTTAGGGAGGGGTGTCTGTATTGCGAGATGAAATGTCATACGCGGAGAATCTGGATAACAAAAACAATTAGGAATGAGCTCTTTGTGGATCGAGCTTCAGCACCGAAGCAACCAGGACCGAGCCCGATCGGTTCCTAAATGTAAAGACCTCACTTGGAACGATTTTGCTCTAAACTGAAGTATCTGTATCACGGAAATCTAAAATGAGGTAGATTTTGAATAACATGATTACAAAATCTCGAAAAAAACGGCCATGACACTATGGAGCTTTGCTTCTGGAGAATGTAGAATATCTCGCCTGGTGTGTACAACAAACTAGTTCCATGGAAAATGAATAAAGCTCAAAGCGCCCGAGGTCCTCTCTATCGCCAACCACACAAGCAGCCCACCGAGCTACACGCAAATAATTTTAGACAGGCTTGATCAATTGACATCGCTGTTCACACAGCCCACTCGTTCGTCAAGTCCCCCTAACTTGCGGTCTGACTGCTTGCTCTGCTAAAGGCTGGCTTATTATGCTTGAAGCGGCACTGCCACGACATGTACTGAGTGGTCGCGATTCTTCAAATTTTTTTTCGACTGGCGTATAGCCTTTCTCTGGAGTGGTCCTTATGAAGATGCAAACTGTGCAGCTCTGGAATAGGAATACAGATAACTGTAATGTCATGGTCACACACGGCACAGGCGAAGTATGTTACATTTTTCACAAATGAGTACCCAACAGGGATGGGCAATACTGACAGTGGCAGGGCATATGTTATTTGTAAGAAGTACGAAGAAGTGGTTTATTGACCGTCCCAAAGTTTCATTGGCATAGAGTTCCACTTTCTTGACAATCAGCCGTTTGTAGACAAATCCGTAGAATATAGGTCAAACGAAAGCCAAGTCTGAAGATCTGGGTCGTTTGACACTAGAACGACTAGTCTGGCGCAAAATGAAACTTCCCTTAAGAGTGTGAATATTCCTTGAATTTCATAACCCCCCTGTTCTGCTGTTCTCGGCGTCCACTGCAAATTTCGTTCTACTTGTAAGCCCATACCCAGAAGTAAGGGAGTTACGGTCTTGTGAATTACGGATAACTGTATTTCACAACGAAATTGATAAGCGCAGGTCATTTGTGGAGTCACCATAAATTTGGCACACACAAAACAAAGTCTACCAAGTTTCACACAATGTCTTGCCCCAAATGGTTCTACGTAACAGTCGTAACGGGAGAGAGTAGGTCGGGTATTGCATTTTTGCACTCCCGGATTACTAAAATGGATGTGTCTATGAACGAAAATATTCTGGCTATGAGACTTCACTTGTACATACATTTTGATGGCTACAGCTGGCACATAAGCTCATCAAGAAATAAAGGGATGAAGCATTTTGTTCCATATGTCACATTGGTGACAGACGCGTGCTTAGTTTCGTTCTTATAGCCCGAGGGTGGCAGTCAAACTGAATGATTACCTCTATAACTCTTGTAAAGAATCTCGTGGGTGTGACTGACAGAATTACAGGAAGGTCAGTACGTATCCAATGAAAAAAAAACAGAATTTCTTCGAACGGAGGACTGATTCACAGTGCAAAATTACCAAGGAACTGTAGTGTGACTCGTGAAAATGTGTGTTTTGTATCTCCCAAGCATCGCCTCACTGTGTGAAACGTGCTGATCGATGGACCCATTAGAAATAAATGCATATATATTGTCACATTTTTTATTAGTTGGTCTGTCACAAACTGCTGTGGGATATCTCTTTGTGGATGAAATTTCTTAGCAGCCCCACCCTGACTTATGCTGGGTTTGTTACCACGTTGTTGGAAAATCAGTTTTGTCCCATGCAGATTCTGATTAGCAAAAGAAATCGTTCAGCTGTAACACACCCTTTCGGTGCCTAGCTGCCATGCCGCCCGAAGGAAGCACGAGGGCTGGGATACTGCCAGGCTGCTTAAGCCTAGACAGGGGAAGAAGAGATGCAGAGGTGGGGTTCGAACCACGGACCTTCCGGTTAGTAAATTCGCGCTCTAACCACTTGAGCCATCTCGCTTCCGATTCGTCCAAAGATAGGAATCTTCCGAGGCTTTGGAAAAGTTCAGTCATCGTAAATCCATTTGGTTAACTATGCAATATTTCAAGGTTCATTGACTGGACGCCATATATTTCCGGAAATGAAAACCTTCGTGTGACTGACCATACTACAGCCGTATTTCTAAACCCTGTTTGTAAAACGCAACATTGGAATTAGTCTCTTCGTTGTGTTTTTGACCCATTTGTATTGATTCCCCTGGCCCGTGTGTTCCGTTCGCCCAATTGTATGTGTAGCCGTATGGGATAGCAACTTCTCTGGTCGTTTTATTATTTAAAATGGTATGTAGAGCAGCGTACTGAAGCATAGAGTGGTTGCTATTTAAAATAGAATGGTCCTGCCAGTCGACAGGGATATTTTGACAGACAACTTAGCACAGTAACTGCCTGGGTGGGATGATAGACAAACGGGTGCCAACTTTTAGTCCACTCCCTAAAATATCTTTTTTTTCATCGGTCTTCCACGCAAACCTGTACTTTTCTCCACTTTTAGTGACCAATTTACCAATTTTGGAGTTCAGATAATTCAATGTATGGCCTACACTTCTCCCGGTGTGCCATCCATAACTGTGTTACAGTCTGGTGGCGTAAAACGTAAAAGATTAGCAGCTAAATTGCCAATTGAAAGACGAACAAATTGGAGCAAAAATGCTTCGGTCGATTCATATGTTTTGCCGCAAGTATACATAAATTTCCCTTCCAGCTGGCAACCTGGTGAGAATCTCAGCTCAGGGTTAAACGTAAAGTTGATAAACTGGGTGCTACTAAGCTAAAAGAATTCTGAGTGGCAGTCAACAAATTTTATCACCATCTGGGACTCAACCATCATGATGATGGTTTTATGCACGAACCAAACTAAGCAACTACATCAGTCTATTCCAGTCTACACCAGTCTATTCCGGAACTTAAGAGAAAACCCATTTCGGTCTTAGCGAGACAAATTCTTCTAAAGTTCGATAAGTCCCAAGGTTTTTGCTGCCAGGTAAGACTAGATCTTATGAGCTGCTTCATCCTCACAGAAATAAAATGACCATGCTATATCCATCTGTGATGGCAGCCACCAGAGAGGGCATGCATCGTTGAGAACAAAATGATCAAAACACATCTCCTAGTCCAGATTTTCGCCATTTAAATTAATCGATTTACAAAGTAGAGACCAAATGTGGCTCATTCGTTGTTACTCACGAACGTATTAGTGCGAAATAAAAAAAGAACGGGAGTTTTGTTACTCAGCCTGCCAGGGATAAGTTTCATTGCGGACAAGTTGCTGCAGAGCACAGTATACTGAAGAAATATGAGATTAATGGATACTTTCATAGGCCTACGAAAAATGTGTAGGAGGCGGTAAAATAAACGGTTATATTTTACGTGAGTTTCCAAAATGCTGCCTGAATTGATCAGCTATTACAACCGAATGGTCATCCTGACTTGGATACTGAGCAGGTGTACGGAACCAAACAAACGGCGGGCTATTTGAACTGGCACTAATTACTTACAGTCTTTTAAAAGTGGACGAAAGCGGGTGAAACAAGTACTTACGTTAACTTTTGTGGTATCCTTCTAATCATGGTTGAAGCATCCAGACTTCCTATTTGCTCTACCGACTGGCTACATGCTTGAATGCATCAAGACATTATTGTGAGGCATCGTTCCTGTGGTGTTCAGTGTTTTTAAGTCAAGTATCATACTCAAAATTCTATATCATGTTTCCGTATTCCAACGAACCAGTAAAACGGATATCAAGCTCTTGAGCCCCAAGAGACCAGAGGTCTTTTTCTATGGCTCTGAATGAGGATACAACTAACATGTCTATATCTGACAGGATAGTCAGTGTTTTACGCGTACTCGAACACCGATTACGTATCACTCAGCCACGATCAATCCTAAAGAAACATAAACACAGCGAATATTCCAGACAATCCACTAACGGTTTCACCCTTCATGGAACCCATCAGATGGGACCTTCAAGCTTGTTTCTGACTTGAACGTCAGGCTCCACGTATGATGCTGTAGACATTCATTTGCAAATTGAGTTGCTTTCAGCTTAATCAGCTTAATCACAAAATGCAGTAATTTCAGGTCAGAATCAGCTTAATTTGTAAATAGGTTTTATTCGCAACGAACATTCGTCTACCCATGCAGCAATTCCTGAAGGAGTGTCATGCGAATTCTAAAATTGTATGTTTTGACGGTTTTTTTAATGAAATGATTTGTCATTTGTAAAACGGGCTCTGGAATCCCCTTAAACGTGCTTGGATCCCATAAACCTGGCGAGGTGATATAACTTTCACTAACTTACAAGAAAACCAAGGGCCTCTGCCCCTTTTCGAGGTACTTACTGCATCCAGTTTTTGATACAAATTTATTGGATTTCACTCACTGATTGCTTCTCTAACTAGTTATTGAACAAGTTATCGGTCATTTTGTCTATCTCTCCATTAATTGATTTTCAGGTTATCGAAACGACAAATGGTGAGTCTGAAAGTCATTAAAGCAATCAATTCAGCAACATTTGCTTCTTCATAACCTCCAAAAATGTCAAAACCGGCCTGATGAAGTGTAATTTATTTGCTGAATGGAATAAAGCCATTTAAAGTATCATCATGAGGCCAAAGAAGTAATTTCTAGCACACTGCTTTGGTGAATCGGTGAATGTTTGGCGTAGAGTTCCCGAAGTTTGGATCAAATACACGCTTGAACCTGCGAGTAGGCAAAAAATTAATAAAATTATCCACTTATGTGGGGGGGGGGCAATTTTAACACTGCTCTGAAATAGCATAAGAGCAAACCAGTTGACAAAAATGCGTCAAAATATCCCGTTATGAGTTTATTCTAATTTTCTCCGCATTAAATCTTCACTCGAAAGTAATTTTTTTAAACTACCAAAACGGATATAAAAGTACAAACCACCTTGAAATCCTGTGTTCCCCAAGATGGCCACCAAATCCGTAATCCAATTTTTACTGCTATATACGTAATTGTTTCAACTACACATTATCATTTGAAACAGCAGCCTCAGCGTTAAGACTTTGGCAGGGTGGATTCACAGCTACCAAAATTTCTTCCGGGAGGGTTTTAATGTGGATATCAAGCAAGAATGGTTGTTGATCTCTTCGATCAGAACCTTCACTCTGTTGGCTGCAGCATTAAACGCTCCTTTGCTGAGGTGTTTACTTCCCGTTAGACCGGATTCTCGCTCTAGGTGGTTGTTGAGTCCCCAAAAGTCTCAGAGGTATACCGCGGCTGAGCCTCTTACGAACGAACGAAATCACTGATGGGACAGCCAATGCTTGTCCAAAGTACATCCACGTTGGCTGGTCACTCGTGCTTCAACTGCATGCTCTTTTACCCTAAAGCTATTTTCATGTGGTTGAGTTTTTTTTAACCAGTTTGCCTAGCCAGCAATTTGCCAGATTGTATTTTAAATGACCACTCCTATAAATTTCATCGTTCAACTAAAACACAGTTTGCAGCAAGTTGTGCTAGCCAAAAGCTACAGCATGCAATGAATTATTTTGCGGATTGGGGCATGGACCATATGTGTGTCGTAAACTTGGGGAGAATACTTTTCGAAAAACTTCGAAGCTATTTTCAAATGCCCACCGACTCCCACTAGAATCTGAACTTTCTGAGGGTAACCTGGCATGTGCATGCATTTTTTTCAGAAAAAACTAAGTTGTATGAAGATTGGTGAATTTTTTCCTCACATTCTCTTTTCCTTTTTCTGCTGTTGAAAACGGACGCTTCATAGGTCAAATTTTCGGAAATTATAGCTATACGCGATTCTGTTAGGCTAACGGTTGATGTGAACTCTGAATGTGAATGTTTCCTTGGTATTGGTTTTTAACATAGCCTATTTACCTGTAAAGGCTTAGCATATTACTCTAATTTCCCTATTTCAAAGACTGAATGTTTCGCAAAAGACAGTGGAAGACCCATCGCAGTGAGCAAGTCCATGTTTCTGCGATTAGCCACCCGGCTAAGGCACCAAAATCTAAAAGGGAACTACAAACGTGGTGCAATAGTGCATCTACAAAACCGGAAATAGAAGATCATTTTTTTATTGTGCAAGTGACTGTCAGGAATGCACTGCGATGATGAGGGATGTTGTACCATCAGAAGTCAAAAATTTGCCCAAACCCCTTTGGACATAAAGCTCAGGATAACGTAAGGGGATGTAATTGCCTCAGCTATAGACAAAAGCCGGATTCTCACAGACTGATCCGGATGGTTCACTGACTCTGTAGATGGAGCGAAAGGCATGATTATTACGTACTATTGGGGATAGACGATTTAGCTTCACTTTTGTTAAATTGCTCTCACCCCAGCTGATTCCTGATTATCTGTGTGTTTCACTGAGCAAGTCCTGATTTACATTGTTCCATCAGCTTCATTGCGGACCATTGGTCTTTTTGAGCGTTTGAGAATAAACACACTTCCCATTTGATGAAAACACTGTTTTTGCGCATCTTCGTAAGGAATGTTTGAGGGTTTAATTTGCGAAATTACCTCCGGTTTAGGCCTGCATCCAGAGACTTTTGCAGTCATTCAAGGGGCATTACTTTCGGCAGCACAGTGACGACTTACCATCACATCGGGTTTTATAAAGCCAACTTTTGTGCCTGCACGTTTCCACTCGCACATAAAAATGTCGCCCGCATAAATCGTCCATTATGCTATTTTGTTTTGGTTGGTTTAATTTTCTCGGTTACATGCACTTTAAAAACTTGTTCTTCGTGAATACATTTTCCTTCAGACTTCTGGTATGG
Source organism: Clonorchis sinensis (assembly GCA_003604175.2). Taxonomy (NCBI): domain Eukaryota; kingdom Metazoa; phylum Platyhelminthes; class Trematoda; order Opisthorchiida; family Opisthorchiidae; genus Clonorchis; species Clonorchis sinensis. Next base: position 201,835,331 of record CM030369.1, read on the forward strand.
CTACCGGGCTAACTGTTCTGCAAAAACGCTATCGATTGGATGAACTCAGCTGTAAATTGAGTTGATGTCGATGACAGATTGTACTAGCTCTCAAGTCAATCAATTATTCAGCCAAATGTTTTAGTTGGTAAGATATTCGAGATGGCCAAATGCATTTTCTTGACGAAATAAGCCACTTACAAGGTTGTTGAAAACTGTGACATCCGCTTACTGTGACGTCTCCAGACAAGGTTGAGAAAAATGGAACCGGTTGTAGTGTGTCGAAGCATTTTTGTGAGTAGTGTGTCCCGTCAGTAAACTACCAATTGCGCCTTTAGTTTATTCACTTATTATTTATTTATGCATTTTATTTTCATTTATTTAGTTATATTAGCTCAAAAACATCTGTAGGAAGAATTATGAACTTTCAAATCTTCATGAAATCATTATCCTTTCAGTGGGTCTGTCAAGTGACTGCGGTGTGCTGCAGGCAGGTGAAATACGTCGACGAGCAGTCAACGTACGCGGCCACCTACACAAAACACTGCACAACAGATCAAGATAGAAATTTCTACATCCTCCAACTTTTCTCAAAAGCGAACTATATGCACATTAGGCATAATCTTATTAGGGATACTTTTAGTTCGAAATACCAAGACCGTATGAACATCAACACACTGTACTTAACACTGTATTTAACAGCCTACAGACAAAAATTAATAATTTGGACCTTGTATTGAAGGAAAACTAGTGGAGAAAACAGCAGAAGTACTTTCCTTGGAGGAGTACACCACAGTGTTCTCCACAACAGGGACCACTTTTTAATCCCACAGAAGAATCGTTTCACAGTGGTCCCTAATATGGGATCGGTTGATCGCGACAGTGTAAGAACATTTCGGTCGAAGAGTGATAATACCCCCTTCCAATTAACAGTATTTGCTGTTTTCAGTAGTGAGTGCTTGTCGAGGCTACAGTTTTTGATTTTTTCAAGACTATTACTTCGAGGAAAAGTGCACCAAGGCGTTTTTTCATGATTACCGGACCAGACCAATGCACAGAGTGAATCGTAGAATGAGTGCCAGCATAAGTGTGGCTTGAGAAATTTTTTGCAGTCAGAAGCGGACGCATTAATCATATATCATTCACCTTCATCCGAAAGGAATCCAACAGTTTTGGAACACCCTACAGGCTTCTACTCGTGTCTGAAGATTTGACCACTCAGGCGGTACATCAAGTGAATTGTAGACAGCTTGAAATGTCAGCATGGTGTTTTTCTTTCACGAATAAATTATTAAAAATAACCTGGTTGTGCCCATCATTACAGAGAAATTCTCCGATTACAAATCGAATAGCATATTTATCAACTCGTACCAAAGTATGTCTAAGCAGAACTGACATTTAACGAAAGTATTTAGAACAGTTTTCATATGCCTGCAACCCCTTAGCTTTGATAAAGACGATCCATGTTACGTGCATGTGTGTTACGTGTTTCAAAGTTCTCCAGGATGATTTTTTCTAATGTACTTACTTGGGATGTTTTCTACGGAAAACTGGTGCTAGCACAAACTCTGTAGCATACCATCTCATTTCTGTCGAAGGGGCTGATGAGTGGAGTTTTGGAGCAAATTAACTACAGCGTTTTGATTACTTATGTTTATCTAGCTCCACGGGTAATGTTTCACTTTGTCGCCTTCGGTGATGTGAGTAACTTGACATAGTAAAGCCTCGGGTGCATTGGTCAGCTGTTGATTCGGTGGAACGCAAGCAAATAGCCAAGTCCGACGTTGAAATTCTGAATGTCAAACCGGCAATGGTGTTCACTAGGCGACTCACGTTCATTTGGTTGAATTGCTTTACAGATCGCCGAACGAGTATACACGGAGAACGATAAAAACAGTCTAGGTAAAATGCATCAACTTTTACTGAATCACCACAACTTGGATACCGAATGGCGTAATAGTCATCCGCAAGTGATTCGCACGTTGTGTAGCATTTCTATCCTCAAGGGCGAGGAAGCCAAAGCTTAGTGAAGGCGGTAGCTAATGTTTTTTTAAATTGTGATGGGGGATTTAGTCACGGAAAACATCCACTGCCACAGACCGCGATTGTCATGTTCTACGCACGCCAAAATATCGTCCACCGAGACGAGGGTTGTTTTCCGTGCCTAATTCACAATAGCGCAAATAGTAAGGTCAACAACGAATGACTTGACAGAAGGGTGAGAAAGAGATGACAGGAAGTTTGGGTATTGTTGGTGCGGGTTAACTTCTTATGATGGAGTCATTTTGACCCAACCTGCGCTTATCTAGGAATACTGCAAGAAGCGGCGACTAAATGATGCCAGTGGCGTTCGTTCTGTCGGTTTCCTCTCAGATTTTCTGATTGGGCGTTCGAAGGTGTGGGAACCTGAGGATGCTTGTGATGAGCTAGCATTAGGTCTCTCTGCCATCCATTTTCTTCTTTTTTTTTCTACTTCAAGTTTTGAAACATAGTGGGGTAAACCTCGTTGTTGTACAGCAGTGAAGTACTATTGTTGGCGCTGGTGTTGCTGCCTCTGATGAGGACGACACAGGTAAAATCTGACATCGCAATACACGCCCTGATTCAATGGGGAAGCTAGGAGATGTCTACTTGGTAAAAACCAGGCAGCGAAACGCTTATCCAAACTGTCATTACCGTTATTATCAGTAGTACCACCATCGTCGTCGTCATCATCTCTCTCGTTGTCCGCAATGCAAGCTTTAATAACCAGACTGTCATTTCCCATCGAAACTATCTCTTACCTAAGGAAATTTCTGTTTGAAACAAAACGAACAGCAGGGAGGCGGCGTTAAATTAGCTCTTCAGAAGTGTCCGAAAGTCAAGCATCTCCTCAGAAAAGCTAGCTAGCAGCTCCTATTAGGGATTCTGTTGAAATCGTTTGACAGTGATATCTTATCACATCTGCGAGACTATCACAGGAAGTACCTTTTGGTCATATAGACAAAGCTGAGCCTAAAACATAGCACTACGCTCCTTTCACATCGACCAATAGTTGACACCAAGTCACAGACCGGAGGACTGTGTTAGCTAAGTCGCCCATAACTTCACACCTTGACGGAGCTTATCTGGGCAGATTCTGTATCAACATGCGCAGCACTTGTGGTCGGTGTAAAAAATCGACGAAACAGCACACATCGCATCAGCAGGGAACCATTGGCGACGATGATTGATGAAATGTGTTGAGCATATTCAAAGGGTAAGAGTACTGTTTACCTGACAGCGAGTGGGATTTTGGTGTAACCACATCTCTGTTGAAAACAATGAAGAAAGTCTTCAGCGTAAGCAAAAATGTGTTGTGTTTTGGAGGAAATAAATATCCAAGACGGATATCGTGGGAAATGGATTTCCGACAAAGGAGAATGCTAATAATGCAGTGGAAAGTCCGGAAAATACCACAAGCGTGCTCCGTTCTTCAGGTTTCTTATACATATTCATTCGATGATATATGAATTATACATATTATTCATTACGTTTATGCAATAAGTCAAATATAACCTAACCTTGTAATTGTACGAACCAGGTTGTATCGAATAAATCATTTGAGATCTATCACCCGTCACTTGGGAAAGCAACCCTAACAGTTTCAATGCAGGTTGTGTGGATGAAGAGGCGGATAACCGATAGTCGGAGGAGTCCAAAGGAGCAGCCTGAAATCAGTCCGTACTTCACTTCATTAAATATGTTCGGAGCGTTAACTTGAAAGCAGGATTTATGTCCCTGGCAAGGCACTCCAATAATTGTGAAAAGATCCAAGGTCGGAAAAGTTCTAGAGCAATCGTGAAAAAGATGAGCGCTGCCAATTAAGAAGTCATTTGATAACCGGAATATTAGAGGAACAGTCGATGCTATTCAGAAAATGTTTCCATTCTTTCTCAGTTGGTCTTCACCCAGCATGTTGGAAGTAGAGGAGAAAAAGCAGAGATAGGGAGAAATATCAAACAGGCAAACTCTTCGACGGAGACGTCTTTTTGTGGAATTTATGAACCGTATCGGAAATTTTCCCTGCAAGTTAATAAAACTTTAATTGGGTTCTGGTATTTTTAACAACAAAACAACGAAAAAGTTCTGATCCTTTGTACAATACTCTTGCGTAAGTGACTGTGACAAACAAGATGCAGTGTCGCGTATAAGGGGTACTTTCCGTCGACGCAGTGACCCGCCTTATTTTTTGTGCCATCCAGACTAACTCAAATAAAAATGAATAATGCTGCTAATGATAAGACAACAAAGCAGATTAAGAGAAGGTAAAGTGGATTAATGTCTACCTTAATGCGTCGCTTGATTTGATGTTCATGCTTGTTTATAAGGTAGCAAGGCTTTGTGCATCCGAAAAGTGAATCTCAACGTGCACAGTCGCAGAGGATATAAAAATTGAAGCGTATTTGCTAGACTGGTGGAAACTCAGCCCAAATGAGTTAAAGTACACTAGAAGTAGACGAAGGAACGCGTCGTGAGTTGTGTCAAGTGTCCTACAGAAAACTGCGGAATTTAGACAACTTTTCTCGGTAAAACTTCATACTTGGAAAATCTCCCGAGAGTGTATATCCGCTCAGGAAAACTACAAAATTTGTTGATGTTTGCATACCGTGGAACAAAGCAAGACACCCATGCATTCGCTGAGAACACTCAAGCGACTACTACCTCTTTCGCTCTTCGTGGGGCGTCTAAGTCAACCTGATTTTGTACTTGAACACCAATCCGTGTGTATGCTGCAATGAACAGGTTATTTGGTGTTGAATTGTGAAAAGGTTTGTGGAGATTCGGTAACTAGGCCTATCTAATGAGCCTCAAGAATGCTGGAACTTGTAGTACACTCTATAAAATTTCCATCAAACTTATAATCGATAGTGAGGTCAAGAAAATCCACAAAGGCAGTTGACACACCTGTTTCAGTAACCGTTAAAAGACCTGATTACGTCCACCGAGTGAAAGAACAGGTGCAATAATGGATTAAGAATGGGGCTTAGAGAAATTGAATGACTTTCTCATACGGACTCGTACAAAGCCAGTTTGAACCTGGAGCGAATAGCTGAGCTCTTGTGGACTATAATGACCTCAAAAACAATTTCAACAGCAAGGGATAGACAGCAGTCGGTAGGATCTTGTTTTTTTTCTCATTTAGGCCATTGGAACCTTTGGAAACAATGGAACGTTTATATAGCCACCTAACTAGTCAGTTATTTGGGATTCCGAGCTGCAATATCAACAAACTGTAGCCACTTTGCCAGCACGGGAATGACGGTAGTTTGACGCAAGAACAACGGAAGATAAGTTGCACCACGAGAAAATACTGGGATAAAGATATTTGGTTATCCAAGCGTATGAACTGGATTCCTTCAGCAATATTGTAACGCCAAAGTTTCATCAAACGGTTAATTCTTGTTTCGCCCAAGAGTAAAACTAGTCGTGGCATTACTTTTGGGGGTGAAAGAGAAAAATGCAAAAGAAATGCAACGACAATCCGCCTAGAGTTCGATTACTTTGAGGGGAATAGTCTGCTTCTACAGACCTTTGGTTTGTAATAACCCTTGATAACAACACCCCTTTCAATAACTTTAAAGGCATTAACGTGCAAGCAACTGATCTAAGTTTCAGGATTATTTTGCAGCTTTGTACTGACTTAATCATATGTTTTTTTCCGAAACAGTGACGACACAGTGACAACGATAGACATATTTTATTTTATCTTTATAAATCTTGTTTGACTCTAAGCAATTTGTCTTTCAAGGTATTCCGGCTATACTAAAATGAAAATGAGATCATTTTTGCTTCAGGCTTGCAATAAAACAGAATGTACTGATGGATAGGTAGACCCAAAAATTTAAGAACATGCTGGCTGAGGTGCTCGTTGGAGAGCTGACAAAACACCACAATGTGTTTGTTACAGAACGTTAATGTTGCTAAGCCAGTGGACCCATGCTTTTAACAAACTTTTTGGCTGCTTGACCTTCTGGCTTAGAAGATCGTTTCCAAACTTCTCCAGAGGTTCTTCAACGTAGAGTAAAAATATGTGCCATCTCTGATATGGATTAGAGTATAGGTCACAACAGCTGGTCTGACGCTGGGACTATACTGAAGGACTGGAGTTATTACAAACTGTCCCAGGTAAGCTAAAGTAATCAAGCAGATGGTTACGGCAAAATCGATTGAATCATAGTTTGGTGATCCGGCTGCAAGAAAGGGAGTAAAAACGCACTGATTCGGGAACAAAGTGTTGCACCTCTGTACGGCAAAGGTATATATAGATGATATGGGAAATAAAGATTTAAACGACCACGTTGCTTTTTTATTCTAAACATTTGATATTATGCAATCTGTTGCACTCGATTTGGTATTCATGGAGAGAATCAAGCATGGCATCGGTCCTTTCGGAGCAATTTGTAACATTCATCAGTCTAAGAAAAGATTAAAAAAATATACTGAAGCACTTAAGTCACCTGCTGTAATGATGTATCAGCTGTGACGGAAGGAAGACAGCAAATCTGATTATCCTACGCATATGAATACTGGGAGGAAATGGACAGGCTTATGTTTGGAATAAAGCGATATTCGCACATGAATCGCAGTTCGCATTCTAAGTGTAAAATTTTACAGTGAAAACAAAAATAAAGTAGGGGAGTACGGACCTGGTCCTGGCCTATCGTAAGCATTCTACACCTCCGAAGGCCCAATCAGAAAACCTGCAAAGAAACTGACAGAACGAATGCCACTGATATCGATTAGCTGCCACTTCTTGCAGTATCTCCAGTCAAGCGCAAGGAGGGTCTCAACGACCGCATCCTGAAAGGCGAATTGCACGAGCAACATCCAAACCTTCCGTCATCTCTTTCACACCCTTCTGGCAAGTCACACTTTGTCGACCTCAATATTTGCGCTATTATGAATTAGGCATGGAGAACAACATTAGTCTCGGTAGACGATGTTTCGGCATGCGTGATACATGGCCGAGCCACATCAATCGGTAGTACGGGACCTTTTACCTTTTACTCAGGTGCCTTTTGCACAACCAAATACCCGTGCATGACAAACAACTCACGTATGCACCTTACTTTCGCATGACGTAAATCTTTATCTTCAGGTGGAATGAGGACAATATAATTTCAACCTCAGCGGAGTGTTTGACCATTAACCGAATAGACGTAGCTATCATTCCCCTCTTTATGATCAGAAAGGCACGACTAACTAAATTACTAGATCGGCGTTCAGTCTGATACGTCATGACAGTCTCTTCATATTCCCCGGGAAAAAGCACACGTTAGAAGATGCTACTGATGGACGCTGCAGCCTTTCAACACATTTCGATGCTTCAGATCTCCAGACAATAAACACCGATCTACTTGGTCCTCCGCACAAGTCAAGAGGAATATTCCTCAAATGTTGATACCAAAGTCCTCCATCGGCTGAGCATGAAATGTAAACGAGTCACATGATCGCGGATATACTGATGGACAGTAAGTTGAAATTCATTGAATTAAACATAAGTCAATCCTACGAGACAGAGGAACAAGATTCCAAAAACGACTAGCACCGCTAATTTCGGAGGCCCTGTCAGCCGACTTGGCTCATTTTCTCACTATGACAAGGCTTAGAAAAGTAAAGTATGCCCATATTCTAGAATACTTAGTTAACAAGGTCAATTCGTACCAAGAATGCTCCATTAGCATTCCAGCACAGCTTGATAGCTGATTTTATAACCGCTAGTCGAAGGATCGATCCGGTCACTGACATAAGGCATCCAGTTAAACTAAGCTACAGTTACCAGGCAAATAAATGTTTCTTGTACGAATCTTGAGGGGTTTTCTCAACCCTCCTCCCAAAAAAAATTTCCCCCAAATTCCCGTTTTCCCTCTCTTCGGGCTCGTCAGCGGTGCATATCCTAGGCCGAGGAGTTATTCCAACTCTGACTAGCTGACGTCGGATAAACCAGCCTGTCGATCGTTCAAGAATGAACACTTTCACCCTCCCAGATATGATAATTCGGATGCGTTCAGCATGCGCTTGTGGAATAGTTGCAAGACGCTCGTCTCCCCAGAGTTGGAATCATGACGCGGTCAAATCTGTGCACTACTGATGAACGCCAAATTTAGAGAATCCCCAGTCGACTGCTTCCCACCTTCAGCTTGGACTTACGGAATAAATGTGCTAGGACAGTAGTGGGACTTTTTAAACGCGAGTGGTGTAAATGTGAACACCAGGGCCTCCTGAATATAATGAAGCGGGATCTCACAAACTCGCTGCTTACATGGTCATAACAGACTACTGAAATAATCAGATGTGATATGGGTCTGTACCACAAAGTGTGGAAGAGTTGGTCATGTCTTATTTTATGTAACAGCGTTAGGCTGTTTGCAAGGGCCATGTCCTGAAGATTACCAGGTGTTCTGCAAGAACCTATAAATATCAAGATAAAACTGTCTGAAATTTCATTAATAGGTGTTACTAGGGTGAAAGCTTGTCAAACCCACAAACTTGCACCGTTTGCTAGGTCTTTTTGGCTAATAGGACCAAGTGTGGTTTGTGACGTTTTCCGCTTTGCTATGCCGCATCACAGGAATAATTATCCAGGTGGCAGAGGCTTGGTCCAGAGTGGTTCGTTATCATAACTTTACACGCATCACCGTAGTACAACATTATTCACACGATGGACAGTGATTCTTTCTGATGCGTTAACCACCACCGCATCAACTCCTGGCTCTAATCCCAAGAAAATCGCCCGTATGTGTACTCTATCTACAGCTGTTTCTGACGCCAAGTAGACTTCAGATTGCAAGTTTTTGATCCAGAATGTCTATGTTGGTTAGCGTTTTTGCTCTCCTTCGAGCGCCACAGTCCATTCCTATGTATGAGTTTGTCACTTCACACAAGAACATTTTGTTTACCGTCGTTTTTTCATCGGAAATTTGGTTAGGGATCTAAACTATGGTGTTTTCAGTACATCTATTGTGAAAAGTCCTTTTCCCCTGTAAATTTCTCAACGCAGAGCTTAAACGTGTTGGGTGTTTTCTAGTTGCCAATAAATGGTACGCTGACGTGCGCATCTGACAGGCGTCACGATGAACAGGACCATTGTCAAAACGTGTTTGACTGTCATGAGATGAGAAATACTGATCTCTCCTCTGGTGATTGATGGAGGTTTGTAAATTAATCAAAGCGATCGATGTAAACATAGATGCGGGCCTCAGGAAGCTGAAAAAATAGAAGTCAAATAATTCATTTGGAAAGCTAATTTGAAAACCCACGCATATGGTGAGTGTCTTTTATAAGGAACTGATTTCAAGTAAAAGTTTTCAATCTGGGTAAATTACCAAATGTGTAGTTGAGACATCAATCAGTTGAACAATTTTCTGGCCAGTTAATGAAAAATGTAAATCTATTCAGTCCATTTAACAATACTGATAAAGCAAGATTGTTTTTAAACGCGCACAGGACTGATCGTCGTCACCCACCTCAATGTGTCTCTGCAAACACTCCATGCTTCAGCAATTTGACAAGGCTAAAATATATACAGTGAAATCAGCTAGCCATTTTCATGTTGCCTTCATTTTTATTGGTATACAGCACAAAACAAGGGAATTGAATAAACTCACAATAAATACAACTTTACCTGCCTAAAATAGCTTGTTCAGCATAAACAAGGGAACAACACATCCACTCACACAAATAATTGTGTTTGGAAATGATGTATAAATATACCAAACAAAAACGTGAACGCTACCATAAGTACTTGTCAACCTCAGGTGCGCTCTAAGGCAGTCTACCATGTGCTCACCCACGAGGTGCGATTGACTTGGTGGGCAATCCTGTACTTACTTGGCAAGATGACCAAAACAATTCGCCACTGGGCCATTTTCGTTTGGCGAAACACGTCGTTTTATACAGCAAAACACGTTCGTTGAAGTGCATCGCTGCTTGAAAAGTTTGTTGAAGTTCTCAACTCAGCTCGTTTATTGACAGAAGAAACTAGTCATCCAAAGCCCCAAGTTTTGCGCTTCTTGCGAACAAACCTGCCTATGTTTTATTCATTAGCTGAGTCTTGAACAAAAGGCGAAATGGTTTACTATGGTTAATTTTTCCTACCAAGCTCGCTGACTGCAAATCGCTATCCTCACAAACTAAGCCCCAATGGACGCTTTGGCACTTTGCCTATCCTGACGACATATTGTCAACTGTTTGCGGTGCAGAAAATTTTGCTCGAGAAATACTTTATGTTTTCACTTTCGCTTTTCGTTGAGGTATCCTTGTTCAAATTTACCGTCACATTCATTCTCTCACCACTTTTCTAGAGGAGAAACCACTAGGATAATATTCTATAAACTTTTAATGTCTTATTCCAAGTAGTCAGCGTTGGTACTAAAAAGGCGTATGAGGGAACGTGTTCCGAAAACAAGTGTGCGATGTGCTCAAAATTCACCGAGTGGTTAAAAAGCCCATGCATAGAGCTTACACTGGAACACTGGGATATCTATTTACTTCCAGTAAGTCATATAGCTAATCTTGGCTTTATGAAAATAACTTTATTAGGCAATCTGTGGAACGAGCGCGAGGATTTTGGCTTTCCGAAGCGTTGGTGAGTAGCGAAAGCATTAATGATTGTACAGCGTGTATATTTTCTGGAACAGTCCGAACTTTAAACCACTGAAGGTGGATTTCCAAAGATCCAAGTAAATAATCCAAGTCGTTTTTTCACAGGGATTACTCCTGTTTGTCAAAACCTAGATCTGTTTGAGTCAAAGTACCCGCACACTCCGTGGGGAACTCAATACATTCGAGAGTATTTTACATTTTTTGTATGCATTCGACGCCAGCTTCTGGCGTCGCAAAATCAATGATTTGGTCGGTTCTGAAAGGGCAAGGAATGGCTTTTCGAAAAAGGCCGGTTCAGTGAGGAAATGTCCTCAAAAACACCTCTTATTACATCCACATGTTCAGATGCCTGTAACTGAATTAAAGACTGAAGTAAAGAAACTGGATAAAGGCAGACAACAACTACGCGGACAGTTTCCTTAATGGACTATGAAATGGCAGGAAACGTCAGTGAATAAAGGTTTATAAAAAGGTAACCAAGTGTTTGGGTCGAGTTATCTTCTAGAAGGGTTTCTTGGTTCAGAACTGCGTTAGAAGTGGTCAGGGGATTGAACCACTCGAGAACAGACAGTTGCAACTGATAACTTAAAACCCTCGGCCAAAGAAAAAAACCAATCTGTTTGGTGGTCGCGCTACGGTTCGAGAAAAGGAGAAAGCTGCTAATCAAAGAGGCGCGCAAACAATCCTGTAACGCTTTATTCGCTTGTCCCAACCAAATCAAAATGGTTTCTAGAATGTCCTTGCCTTACTTCGGTGTCTTTTGCCATAGTTTCGAGTAACTGCTTCTGTACAGTGCTTATCATGCTAAATTGTTTGAATTTCGTTGTTGGCTCTTTCTTGCAGCGAAAAAAGAAATTCAGTGAAAAACAGAAATGCTGCAGTGAGAGAGTCTGTTTGGTGTACTTAACGTTTAACATCAGAAATAGCAAGCAGGTCAATTCAGATTTTTTCAAATGATCATTCCTCTATCGTGTCGACCAAAATTACAAGTCCTTTGGAGACAACAACGATGTACCGTTCCTAACATTGCAAGAAATTAACCGAATAGAAACTGACGGATAAACGCTTCCTCGGTCAACAAATACGTACATAGTACGTTGAAAATCCAAATGCTGTTCGCTTACTCTAGGAAAATGGTCGAAGTCGGACCAGCCCCTAAAATTGTGATGAGATTAGTATGATATGCGCTCCATACTACGATTTCGACCAAACCAAATTAATTGCGGACGGACTGTGCTTTACCTTTTTGTGCACATTTAAATGAACGATAGAGAAGAACTGTTAAAACAGTCACAGAACGTAGTTTTTGCAGCAAACAAACTGGAACTCAGCGGCTCTAACAAGACTATAAATATTGGACTACTTAGCTAACAAACGTAATGTTTAATTTCACCGCTTAAAATTTTTTTATTTCATTTTATCTTAGGCGGAGGTACTTAATAACATTCAGCACGATAGTGGAGGTTCTTGCATCCGAAGACACGTCTGCCACCAACAGCTGACTTAAAGCCGAGAAGAACATCATGGGGCTAAGCTTCTTTTTCGTTCATATGACGCCAGACGTAATGACCGCAGTACGTACTCCGCAAAGAATACTCACAAGACACCCTTACTGGACAAAAAGGGAGCACAATGAGCCCTCAACAAGCAGTGCCTTTCCATGTCGTTTGGCTCACTGATTTCTACAATATATCGTACAGGTGGTGGGCTTTACTCGACAGCATAGCGGCTCTCAAATCTTCGTCTCGCTACTGTCATTCCTTAAGTTGGTGCTTACAGAGCAATCCACAGTGTTGTTCTCATTGGTATGCCCTGAATTTTTCTCCTCGTTCACTAAAGCTTTGCATCTGAAGCTGCAAATCAAGTGTCGTAACAAAAAGCTTAATTTCGATAATGAAAAGTGGGATTATCTTCAACACGTTGAGCAGACTGTATTTATTATGGGCGGAAACGTGCCTAGGATGACGAGTTCTGTTACCTTTTGTGAGTTTTTTTGCTTTTCGAATAATACCGCCTGGTGATTCTTAACACTCCAAGTATTCGAAGTAATCCGGAACCAATAGAAAATTCGGTGACAGGTCGATATGCGATTGGTCCCATTTGAACACATTTGAGCACATGTCGCCTAAATTGCCCAATCTTTTGTTTTCTGTTGTATTCTGCTGTTTGTAGCTGTTACATCAGTGGCCCGTTATGCACAGGTCTTCAGAATGAGATACCTCCAGTTTTGGAAAGATTATTCACCTTTTTTCCGCAAGACATCTCAACAACAAAAAATACCAACAGCAACGACAGCAGAATTAAGATCCACCTCCTGCAAATTCTTTTCACGTCCGAGCGAAAGCTCTTGAATGGAAACTTTAAAAGTTTCAAGCAAAAGTCCAATTAGATACGTTCTGATTAAGCAGGAAGCGTATAGTGGTGAGAGAACGGGATTTCTATTTTTCACAACCCAATATCAGCTCGGGAATAATTCAATAGCCCGTCACCAATAGGCCCGCGTTAATTTCTTCAGAACAAATGTGCACTTTATGAGGCTGAAGGTCCGTGCTAAAACCCACTTTTCGTCAACCTTGCTCCTAGAATGTGGCTGTAACGGAAAGCACTTGGCAAATTTGTTAGTAGCACTTGAAGAGAGGGAACGTCTTGGGGGATGTTGAAGGTTCTTGGTCTGTAAGTTAGGTGAGGAATCATGTCTGAAGCTATTAGGGTAACTAGGCCAAGCCAACTGACGTTACGTCCCCATCCGAATTCCTGGTCAGTCGACCAAGAAATGGGTCAGATTAAACGAAAAATCGATTGCAATTAGGTAGATTATTTTGCCCGAAATCCTCTGTCCATCAGTTCCTAATTTGGATGTATCTGGTATGTGGAAGTTAAAAGTGACTGATTGCATTCAGAGTACGCTTACAATGAATGATTCACTGAACTAACCACTTTTGTACACCCATTTGCAACCCATAGTTTTCAATGATGAATACCTTGGCTAAACGAAAACAAGGGATATTTGTAGTATCAACGCACAACCAAAGCTGAAATGCAGAGACAAATATACTAAGCTTTGTATGTTTTCAACACCCTTCTTCGATCAGTTTGCAGCATCAGCACCCTTTTATTCAGCAGGGGATCTCAATGCACAAGTTGGTCGGGGCTACTCAATGTGGCTATGGTACCGGAGCGGGATAAGAAAGGCTAACTCCGATTTGATTCCCTGCTCCCATGGGCTACACCAATCCCTCGAGAAAACAAAAGAAAGGTCTTAACCGGACACAGTCAATTGTCTTCTATTTCCCTGGTAAGTGTTTCTGCGAGGTGGTAAAAGTCGGTAACAAGATACGCCATTATGTATTACACAACACTCAGTTCATCCATACTCACTGAATCCTCATTAGGCAAGCTAGAAGCAAGCTCATGTTATCGGCAAGTGATACAATGGGAACAGTCTGCATTTGTGAAATCAAAGGAGTGGAAAGAGAAAAATAAGAAAATAGACCGACAAAGCAAGTCAGGAGGAAAACTAACTTTAGTCAATGATGCCAAACGTAAAGAACTTGATGCGTTTGGCCGTACTAGCTGGTTGTTTCTTGATTCTTGAAACAATGTCTCTGAGAATTAATCGGGCTCTCAGTACCGCTAAGGCCCCTTAGTGTTTTGGACGCTTTGATTACAGTATTCTTTGTTATTCCACCTTGTTAAGAGAGCAGATCCAATTTTTGGGTTTGACCTCATAAAGGAGCTTTCGATGATCAGCGCATCGTCTGGCAATACGGCGCAGAATGCGTCCCCTGATTTTACTGCCCTCTTCCTGGTTAGAACTTCTTTCCTAAACACAGTACACAAGGCCCAGCATATGCTATGTAAAGTGACGTGAGCACCTAAAACGCGTTGAAACTCGCAACGACCATCTGCTCAGAATATGCATCGAGGCTCACTGGTAACCTCCGAAGTAAGATTTCTTTCTCAGAGAATATCACATCGTCAGCTGGGCAGGGCTGACGGTGGTCATTCGAGCCGTTTGGTTGCATCATTGTTTTCGGAGAAACATTCAAATGATGTACACAATAAGTGATATAACGTGATCATTAAGACTTAGATGACTGGATGTATTTCATCCCGTTGCAAGTCGTAGGAAGCGCAAAGGTCAGTCCGTATCAAAGCTGTCGTGTAAAAGTATCGATCGGCACCTGTACTAGGTAGAGGAAAGCAATGCATTTTTGTAAAATGTAGTGATACGTTTTTTTCTCAGGTCGTAGATAAGATCTCATCAACAAACAAGTAAGAGTGCAACCAATCAGTACACAATGTGTGGTCTTAATTCAAGCCTGCCACGTCACATTAAGGCAGCATTTTCCTTCACGTATTTTTCTTGTGTCAGGTTCTTTGAAAAGGTGCACAAACGAACGGGAACAGATGGACGCTTCATTGAAGTTGCTGCAAAGTTAAGGATATGTAGCTTCACAAAGCACGTATAGCTTTAAATCACAGGTATATCGATAAACTTCCACAGGTTTAATGCAGAACACCGAGTTTTGGCTTGCTAAAGAATACTGTTAGAAAGCGTGATTCGCGTGTTTCACTTCGGTCGTGTTATCTATTGGTGGCATAGTGGTTCTTGAATTCGTGTTTTAACAGAAACGTTGCTCATCTCAGCCTTACACTAAGAGACCATCCCGCGAATGGCAGCGGACTTCTCTTGCCCAGAGAAAGTATGCCTCTTCTGAGCATCACCTGTGATTATTCATTGGTTCGGCAAGACATACAGCTATTTTCATATTGTAGTCTACTGCTCAGGTTGAGATAAATGTGAATAAATGATCCGTTTTGACACATACCAAGTGAACCCGATGGATAAGAGATTATTTAGTTTGTCTTAAAACTGCTGCTCGTGCACTTGATTTGTTAAATGCATTTGGTTTCTACATAAAAAAACCTCCGTATGACCATCCCACTTTCTACTCTAATGTGAAAAACTTAAAGACTTCCCATACAAAGATAGAAAGAACGCTTGAGTTTTACCCCAGATAAAACTGGCTAGCATTGCAGGGACCAAGTGTTTCTTATTTTATTTGGATATCTCGTCATTATGAAAGAAATATAATTCCACTTAGTTACGCTTTCCTTATCTTAGCTTGCAATCTGACCAGCTTGTAACGTTTTAGTGAGCGATAGTTTTTTCTGTAGGAGCACATTTCCAAACCGAACTACCAAACCACTCTGTTGGATTGCTTATTTCTTCCCCTAGCTGCCACCACTTTTCAGTAGGTTAGTGGTGAAGTTTGAGTTCTCCCAAAATATTTTTAGAACAATTCTCTGAATATCTTTCATTGTTTCATAAGTTCGTATGAATATCGCAGGTCAGTTTCTCGGAATGGTTCAAGCCCAATTTTGAAGAATGTCCAAGGGGAATATAGACAGAATTGTGCGCCTGTCTTAGAGCAATCATGCTTAAAAACCTTAAGAAACCCGTACGCATTCCATAAGTGAGCATGTACTTGGTTGATAGAACCATATTGCATATAATTCACCTGCAATTAAAACAACTCCATTCTAGCCTGCTTTTATTCTAAGTCAATTGAAGATGAGTCTCCTCCTGCACTTTTAGGATAGGCGATTGACACGGTTTATGTGACGTCAAGATAGTGTAGCAACCATAAAATCACGTCGTTAGATGCTTTTGATTTTACAGTAAATTGCACTCGATGGTATCACTCCTTTTGGAACAGTATCCCCGATTCCTAATTGCAGGAAAAAATGGATAGTTCGATGACATTTTGCTTCATCATTTTCCATCATTATCAGGGATGCTCAAAAGATTGCATCTTCGCTGGGAGAAAAACAGTCGAAAATGTTTGATAAATTGAAGAATGTTGTTCAGACACAAAGTTTGATTATTCAATAGAAATTTCAATTAAAACAGGACGGTCAACCGAGTGAGTTAAAATTAACGTGCATCACTCTTAAGCCCACAACTGTTATTAGAACGTTCCAGAAAAATGAGCAAATATTAACACAAACTAATTCAACTAGGCGTAGTGGGACAGACGGAAAAACTTTTCACTTCACTATACAAACGGGCAACTGTGGAACCTTTTTCATGCGGGTGGTCAACGTTTCAAAATTTTCCTGAGGCATGTACTCAAACCGTTCACTTCGTAGCCCAAGCTGCTTGTACGATTAGCATACTCTGTGCATGCATTATCAGAAATGAAATCCTCTAACGTGATTACCTTGTTTTATGCTTTGTGACTTAGTCAATTCATCCTGTATTCAAAAGGGTGAAGCTCGTGTGAGGCACTCCAGAGTTTAAGGGGACATAGATACACTGATGTGTAATGAGCAGTTCGACCTAGCAAATTTCCTACGGCACTCTATAAAATACCGCAACCCTGAGAATCGGCGGGATCGATAATGGTTCAAAACCCCCAGAACTGCCTTCTGTTGTTATTCAGATCAATTTGTCAGGGGAGATTACGTTCATATAGCGCATTATTTATGTAAGAGCTCAACTAAAAGACGGGTCAGATGCAGATCTAACGTTATATAGTGTGGGCCTTACTGAGCGAAAGTTTGGCGGCGTGTAAAATGGCCCAGGCTATTAAAGTCTGTGATGATTCCAATTGGTATTCGAAAGATGATATAATGTTGTCTTGCAACTAACCACTTGAACTACTAACGCTAACATCTGTTCTTATTTAATGCTCATTGGAATGCATCGTTATGAACACCAAACCCGCATTCACAGGTTTTCCTTGAGGAGCGGAAGTACATCTGTGGGCACAGCTATGGTTGATTGTTTGGTTATGAGACTAATTATCGGACCACTGTAAGCAAACAACATAAGCAACAGACGACACACATAAAAGACATTCTGATGTCATTTTGCATATTGCCTTATTCAGTTCGCCTGCCGAGACTAGATGGTCCACATCATAATATTCTTTGTATTTTGACTCGATCCAGTTTCCGTCCGTTCTCAAGAGGCCAGACAAAAAAATCCTTGCGAAGGTGGCTCACTGTGCTGCTGCTGGCCTTTTATCAGCCATGTTATAGGAAACGTTGAATGAAGCCAGAATAAACGCCTCAAATTCCCTGAATGATTTTGTGAATCATGTCTGTCTCACCCAATGTATTACGTACCTTCCACTATGTTGGTCTGACCTCTATGTCTGACCAATGCGAAACGCACTGGGCTTGTTAGAGCCGATACTGCAATTAAAATGGGCGCAGCCTTTCAATAAAGACTTACTTAGAGTTGTGTCTGAGTTTCAGATGTATCACCATCAGCCAGGACAAAAGTGTACCACAAACCGACGAAGCGGATTCCACAGGAAGCTGATTGTATGAGTGTTAGTATAGCGTAAAGCTAACGGATTTCGGAAGATCCCGAATACGCACTTATTTTCCGGTTGCAAATATAAATTTGTTCAGTTCGTATGGATGCAGACGTTTATATCAGTAATAAGAAGCTGACCAAAGCATCCACAGGCCAGGTAAGAGTCATATTAGCCCAAAACAAGGATAAGAAGCTTGTGTTCACTTGTAAGGATCACTTGGCTTTCCAAGCATACACAATTAAAAACTCAGTGTCTTAAAACGACACACCGTGGTACGTGAATCAAAGGAACTGTTCAAAATTTTCTGTTGAATCTTCGGCTAAATCTTTGCTGTTTACACCCCCTAGAAATACTCATTTCTGTACACCATTTATGCTAAAATATAGGTCGTCAGCGTGAACCTGCACTGCGTTGGCTTTCTCCCCTATTGCATAGGTTTTGCTCTCACGACAACAGTGTGTCTTGCACTCAACTTTAATTGAATGCTCATCGCTTCGAATTAAAACTGCCCAGGGGAACAAAGGGCGATGTTCTAATTAACGGGTTCCATGTAGCTAGCATTATAATGCAGTTTGAATACCATAATAAATTGGACTGTATTGTCCAAATAAAGCTGTCGGACAAAGCTGACTCTGACGAAAAATGTGTAAACACAACAAAACCGAATGAAAATGCTGCCTGGTGACAGCTATTCATGCTTCGCTCTGTGCAACAATCACGGAGTTTTATGTACTCTGATGGTGTGGATAACTAACGCAGTTACTTCGAGAGTGGTTGCTCAACAACTGATTAAAGTAGGTGGTAAAATTTATGTTGATATGAGGCTGCAGGTATTTTATACGTGGGAGTGTGCTATCACTACGCTTTACTTTTCGGTTCAGAAACACCTGATCCTCATTCAGGCGAATTCTGTTCAATAAAAAATGCAAAGATAAACAACGCCCATTTCTTCAATCATCTCTTCATCAGGTATCGAATCAATAAGATTCGGTTGGAAATAGAGTATCCTGTGAAAAAGAAACGTCCTGCAGAATCGCCTACTTGCTGGAAGGCACCGCGTGTAAGACGGGCGACTTCAGACTATTTCATTGACAGTTTCCAGCCCGGCAGTTAAATACTTTCCTTTGAACACATCATGGGCTTATATACAGCTGCCAAACCTGAAAAGAGTTTCTCACAGAAAAAACTAGGTTTGGCACACATCCAAAATGTAGGTCAACAGTGATCATCTGTTTGGCGTTTCCGAAGAAGTGAAAATTCACCAAAAAAACTTCACAATTCAGATTTGGTCAATGAATAGCTAAAGCGTGACCCATCGCTCATTAACACCGCGTTTACAACAGAGGGTTTTATGCCTACAATACACTTTCTATAACTGGAACAACAAATCGACGCACTATATAGCTCGCAAATTTTGTCTCACGGTAATGTGGTAGGCGAATTACCCCGCTAGCAGAACGCACTCACTGCATGCCGCAAAAGAATAAACTTACCTGAAACACAGACAATTTTCCTTTTTCTGTGTATGCTACAGGAAGTGGCTGATAAATCACCTTCAACCCCGTGGAGTAAAAGCATAATTTCACACTAAATCCTCATACCTAGTTGACCACCACTTTGGAAACTAAACGAGACCTTCTGTGGTCATCGCTAGTCAAACTGGGTAGAACTTCGTTGCCCACGTGATCATGAGTGAATCAATAACATGGAACAAACCCGGCGTAGTGGGCTGGCCCATATAATCCATATTTTGCTGTTCAGTATTAAATGAATAACTAGATAAGTAATGAATAGTAAGTTGAATGTTCAAATGAATATCACCATACCTACAGACTGTTTCCTCTCTGCCCGCCTAGTTCTTCCCTGCAGTTTGTTTAGACTAGTGTAACTAGTACGTAGTAACCTGCAAAATGAACGCAACCAAAAGATATGATAGTCTTGGATATTAGGTCACTTTATAGTCCCGATAAATGTCCTATTTGGCTTTCGTGGAGATCGCTCTTCTTTCTCCAGATTGTCTTGTAGTCGGAAGGCCAAAATCACTTCTTTCATGTGTGATGGTTTATTATTAAGACAAAACACCGCGGCTCCTTAAGTTTCCTCACGCCCATCATTTTGAGTAGTTTCTACTAGTAGTACTAGTTTGTACCAGTTTGTACTAGCGTATCCAACTATTGGGTGTATGTGTAGTCCTTCAAATGAATGACGGGATCCATCATTTACTCCCTGCAAAAATACCGGAAATTGCGCCTGTGTGTATCAGCAGTAGCGGATCCTAGGCAATCAACTCCTGTCTCCAGAATGCATTTGTAGATTCATCAGTTATCTTGAAGTTTTTTTGCTTAGGTCCGAAGACTCTGTAATGTCTAATCTGGGTAACACAATTTTGAACACCAAACAATCATGATTCACCGGTTCCAGTTAGACTGTCAGTTTTGATAAGTAACGTTGTATGCCCTCACTGCACTCTCAGACTGGTGCATGTCAATGTGATATATTTGAACCGTTACGAAAAGTCAGGTCACTTTGTTGTCATTGGATGGGACTCACCGTCTTTAACCCTACGTCGTTGTTGGATTAGTTAAACGTCCGGTCAAGAAGGGAATAATGCTACAGGGGAATGTTAGAGAAAGCGAAGCTGATGCACGTGTGGCTATTGATACAATAAGTATAGACTAAAACAGTGAACGCCTTGCACTGCCGATTTTAAAAATTTGTCATTAAACAGTTGTTTTACTTTTCTCATCCACTGCATTTGGTGGCGATTAGGCGTGGTAATGTGGCTCATCAGCCTGAATTTCCAAATCTGTTTAAACGGCTTCCCAAGCTCAAAGAACTCGAATAAATTGTCAAGCTTGAAAGTATTTTGAAACTTGCACTTGCAATTAGTTACTGTACCATTTTGGAAGAGCACCACCGGTTCAAAAACTTCATTTATTCATTGTTTCAGTCACCTGAAGAAAACATTAACAGTTGTGTGCTTTAGTTAAGGACAATCGTAGGATTCCTTCATAAATATTTCAAAGTCAAACCAATCGATCGGCGGCAGTATACTACATATGTACTCACTAGTACTCAACCTGCAAACAGTTAACATATTTACAATGATAATCTACCTAATTTAAACTCGACAAACAAAAAGAGGAGATAGAATATTATTGGTGGATTTCTCTACCTTAAAGTGGCTTGTAATTTCCCAGAAGAATCTTCTCGAAGAAGAGCCAACTCGTAAGGAAGTCACATGGATGCTCCCCGCCAGTCACGAATTTGTGCTGGTATATCCGAAAATGTGTTACTTCACAGTATGTGGCCTTACTTTCGATAGTACTCTATAGTAAAAAAACCCTGGGCTGTATTACGCGTCCCCCCTGTAATCACAGGATTCTGTCATTAAACGTTTAAAAGATTAACTGACTACCTCCTGGCCTTATTTCTTGAACTCTATTATAATGTAAACCCTAAAAATGTGTGCAATTAGTTCGCACTGGTTTCCCTTCAGTCCTTACCCAGTCAATTAACTAGAAACGTCTCGACATTGATCGCGACTTTTCAGCTGCTATTTGTTTAAAATTTGGTTGAGTAGTTGTTCACCTTCACTTCACTTAGATTTATGTGTCAAACCTGTCTTTTAAAAAAGCAGCAAGCTGATTTTCCTCATCAGAATATGCGTTGCTTTAAACTGCCCCAAATTTATTCCTTTGTGTGTGCTACTCACCAATTTGTATGTACCTAACTGGCTTCATCTAAGCTCAATATGAAATCCCGTGCTAGAGAGAAATTCAGTTCAATTTGATAGGCTTTAAAAATACCTGTACTATGGTTTCGCGCATAATAATTGTTCGGTTGTAACACCCATTCGGTGCCCAGCTGCTATGCCACCATAAGCAAGCACGGAGGCTAGGATACTGCCAGGTTGACCAAGCCTAGACAGGGGAAGTCGAGAGACAGATGTCGGGTTCGAACCACGGACCATCCAGTTAGTAGATTCGCGCTCTAACCACTGAGGCATCTCACCAAGTTTCACGCATACCCGAAATGCAACCAGCTTACCGTGTCAAATCGTGCATATGAACCCGTACATATACTTAACCATCGAAAATGCTGACCGCAAAATCGAACAGTTAGAAAAGAACCACCTTTAAGCCTGCATAAACTTTCATTTCGCTATGCAGAAAACTTGTCATTCTTTGTTGAGCTTATGGCATTTTTAATGGTGTGAAGATCAGAGGAGGATCCTAAGCCTATTTTTTGTAAGGCCTACGTTTTCAGTGCTATTTTCCTACTAAAAAAACGTCCCCAGCTGTACAGTTCTGCTCATCAAACAAAGATATATTACCGATTTTGTGTCAGGCAGGCTAACTAAGCAAACAGGAGCACCGTCAGAATCGGTCTATCTGCCTATCTATCTAATCCATCTATCTATCTATCTATCTATCTATCTATCTATCTATCTATCTATCTATCTATCTATCTATCTATCTATCTATCTATCTATCTATCTATCTATCTATCTATCTATCTATCTATCTATCTATCTATCTATCTATCTATCTATCTATCTATCTATCTATCTATCGACTGATGATCAAATATCTGCGCAACGGAAGATCGCACTGACTTCTCTGTCGCTTCTTTTGTTCCATGATTTTAGCATCGAAACCCTTCAAAACTGGCCCTTTCTCCGTTCAAAATGTCCAAATACTTTGAGTATTTTGCGTCTTGCTCAGCATGGTTCACACTATCGAATGAGTAGCCATTTATTTCAAGATATGAGAAGGCAAACTCAGTTTCGTGCTCCTGTAATACACGGTAGACTATCTTGTTTTTCACCCCCTTTGGGGTTTCTATTTACACTGTATCCCCACTTGCATTGTTAGTTATCAACTACTTCACGTTTGAAATTGATTACTCGAAAGCTTCACTCATTCGAGCATCATCTTATCTCGATGACAACGCACTACCTTTCCGTCTCTAGGATCGTTCAACATTTCCAAATTACGACAAACTTCATTAGCCTACTTGAAGCCGCGCTAATTGCTTTCGATCGGACAAACAGGGTATACTGACGGGGAGTTATTAATTTGTCTGAATCTGTAGCAGTCAGAGTTTAGAAGTGAAAGTGACAAGATAGTATATTACTCCACACAACATTACTGGATTTGTGTGTGTGTGTGGCGCTACCTGAAGTGTTTAGGATTGCCTCCAAAGTTGAACGCCGCTGTGATTCACCTGGAGAATGGCATAAACGGATTATATCTCAAGATCTAGAATGCGCTATTTGTGAACTATACACCGTTCGCTCAGCTTTTGTAGAAAAAGAAGAAAGGGTGAAAATAGATATAGTGAAAAATAGAACCTGAGGGGCGACACAAAATCCAGCAAACTTTTCCAGTTTCTAATAATCAGGCAATTAAGTAGATCCGATCGATTGGTCAATGATGAACACATGGTAGAGGATGTGCTTTCAGAAAGCTAAAAATCTTGTTTTGGTATACTAAATGCACCCTGATCTTCAAAAGAGGCCCCAAAAGTCTCATTAGTAGGTAATACCGCTCCAGCGTGTCATCTTATGTAGTTCGGATTGCAAATAATCTCTGGTATGGTTTGGTTTGTCAGTCACAACTCCAAGTTGAACCAAAAATACCAAGTGACTAAAATTACTGAGTGATTCTCTGCAATGTAGGCCTTTCCCCATAAAATTTTGTCCTTTTCAATTGGGTTCGCGCCAGAAAGTGATTGCCTGTAACTTCCAACCACATGAAAGGTTTATCTCTTTCTTACATTTTTAATAACTTCGTCTTTCTTTTGCAAGTGCGCGTGCAAAACTGCGCATTTCCAGTGAAATTTGAGACCGATCCCCTGAGACCAAATAGCATTTTGAAATATTCTCCCTCGGAGGCACCGAAAGGGCAAGATCAATAGTGATAAGAACCATCTTGTGAAAGACCAGTGCTGTAGATACGTATCATTTTAGACTGCTTTAAACTGCCATCTATGGAAATAACTTCCTAGGCACAATGTTACCTTTCTCAATCCTAGCATGTGTCGACCCAGATTGCACTTTCATTGACACTTTCATGTGGAGAAAAAAGTAGACACCATGAATCGATGAGACACCTCCTCAGTTTTTCAAAACAAATATCGCGCCATGTAATCTGTACTGTACAAACATCAAAACCTATCACTCTCTGATAAAGTCGAACTCGGGTCGGGAAGCAAGGTGAGGTGATTTGTACAAAGTACACTGGCAATTAACATCAAATCATACCATCTTCAGGTGTAATATGTTCAAAATCTATCTTCAGTACGTTCTCTTACCACAAGAATTCACGAGACTGTTGAATACACATAATTCATCAGGCAAATCGCTATTTTAGCTTAGAGCGCAAAATAAAAAAATAGGAAAACGCATGTTTTGCGCGAATTAAACGGAGAAATCTTCCGATATATGCCACATAAGTTTTTTGACTGCCCTGATCAGTGCGTAATAAGCCCCGTGTAATGCACACTTTAGTTCAGATTTTGTTTATACGTTTTTGTTGTCAACGAGTCTTGCCACATTCCTCGACAGTTCACTCACCAAACTGTCGAGCTAATTCAGCAGAAACCGTTGTATGTCTCAAGAGAAATCCAGGGCTGTCTTACTAACCCTTTGCCCTTCTGCGGAGTACTTTATCAGCCAATGACTTTACACGATCTCATTCCTAGTAATTTAACGCTAACAGACCTTTCGTCACACGAATGCCGAAGAAACTGTGTCGAATACCATCACCACCATCAACGAGTCCCTTCCCCAAATGGGCGGGTATCTTTATCGTACACGAATAACAATACGTATAAACTCACTTGGTATACGAAGGAGCCATTTGTGTTCTGTACTAGAACCAAGCTAAATCCTATTACAGACAAACACTGTTCAAATGTTGACACCGAACACCTGTGCTTGAATTTCGACAGAAAGAGTGAGTTCAGCCCCGCGCGTCGAAAACTTAACGAAGATTTCGCAATAAGAATTTCGAAGCTTTTCAAACAAATAAACTTTGTCGAACGTCACGATTACCAAAGAAAGTAACTAAGCCGGCCCTAGGTTCTGCGCCGAGAAATTGTTCTTCCGTATGCCTCCAGTGATTTCCTGGTAATTCGCTGTTGAAAGACTAAAAGTGCGTTGTCCGCATCCATATACTGTTCATGTGGCGTCCACTTTAGGGATATATTTTTAATTTCACACCAAATTGTGCTGTTACTGGTGCAGAAGTTTTTTTTAACAAAACTTAATATTGCAGAACGTACAATTTCAACAGAACTGGATCGATGATCGGCAAATCTAAGTGAAAACTTGTCCAGCGCGTTCATTTTGTCTCAGATTTCATGCCCTGCAAATGTTTTTTCAGTAATATTTTAATTCGATGTTTAGAATTAGGGTTCAACTGAACTAGTGAACATAGAGTTTTGGAGATGCTACAAATGCGCTGGTGAGTCTGTCCATTAGTGCAGCGACTTTGCCGTAACAAACGTGGATATTCGACAAATACACTCATTGCATATAAGCTGGTCTTCACGGGAGACTCAAGTCAATCTTTCGTTTATGATGTTCTCCAACTAACTGCCCCGCGTAGATCCCGCTTCACCTTTCAATTGAGGAATGTCACAAGTGAGAGGTTCAGTTGGGTCTCCCGTGAAAACCAAACTGATGTGCAAATGAGTGCATTTGTCGAAATCTGCCCAATGTGGTTCAAGTAGAACATAAGATTAACGGAAACTGGGGGACTGCGCCAACATGATGAGCTCCAAGAAGGCCGAAACCGGTCGTGGGCTGTCGAAGAGTCTTCAACAACCTTGCGAGTAGTTTTCTTCACGAAAACTTGGCTATTTTTAGTTCACAGGCTGTCCCATTCTCACTGTAGACTGTTGAACAACATATACTCTATTTCTTGAAGATACTTGGTCGTCTTATGAACCACATGGGAGAGAAGGCACCTTATGATTGGTTATCGACGACAAATCGATTACGGGGCTGGATTCATCACTCTGTATGTTTTTCTTTGACCAATTATATATCCATTGTTTAGATTTTTATTCACATATCTCATCCCCTAACCCATGATCAGTCTTTCATTGGGCTTTTCACAATACACATTGTTTACGCATTGTTTTCTTTGCAGGCTGAATAAATCACAGGTTTGTTTATCAGCTAAGGCATACTGAGTTGCGTGAAGGTCTTGAAATAGCGTGCCCCATTTAGTGTGATCTCTTACATTTAATGTATTGTCCAAACGCACTCATTAACTGGCACTTATCGTTAGCAATTCAGTGGAGTTGGACAACAATAATGGTTCACTAAACCATTGAAGGGGTCACTCGGATCGCCCCTCAGACACTTCGTGCAAATAATCACTCACATTTCTCCATCATGTCTTTATATAATGAGGCTAATTTAATGCACACCCATATTTGATCATGTGGCTTCATACCGAAATGAGCTAGTTCCTGAGATTTCCTCTGTACTTTTTTGTCCAGCGCGCCTTATTGTTCGCTTACGGTTTGGGATATTTGTGTTACGATGTGTCCGTAGGAATCGGCCAAAGTGATTATTTCCAGGTGACCACCTCTAATCTTAACCCATCCCACGTAGCAGCCACTATAAAGTAAAAAGAATCCGTCATCGTCTTTTTTACAAAAAAGATCTTTCTCGTATTTATCTCGGTTTTTGCTGCATGTTATGGTTGTCATTAAAACTACCACTTGAGGCTGAAACGCAATTCACTGACCACACTGATCGGTTGCCTGAGGAAATCTAGCGCCGGATGTTTGTTTATCGGATTATTATCTGTATTTTGCTCTCCATTAGTGACTGAGGCATCAGCAATATGCGACAAATCCTCATATTTGAAGAAAACAGGACAAGCATAGCAAGCAATTTTTAAAAAAATTTCCACTACCTAGCCAACACCGTATTGTTCATCGAAACGCTCAGTTTTTCATTCTGTAGAAACACCACCCTCTACGGAATACCGTTTTCAAAAGGGTTTTAACTTTCCATTGAGATTTTTTATCCCGCAAGCGAGGCCAATTTGTGCCGAAAAACCAAGTAGCACTATACAGATGTTTCGTCCTCATGTTGGATCGTCAGCAGTGTGTATCTCACGAAAACTCAGGGAGCTTCAAACCCGGAAACTCCAGGCTAGCAGTTTGACTACTTAACCACAATAATTAGACTATTACTCGAGTAAATATTATACTTTATTACCGGATGAAACACTGAAAAAGCAATAGTGGAAGGCGATACTACTAACAGCAAGGAGGTAGCGAATAATCACTTAGCTTAAAAAAACTAACGGGTTTTTCACTTCCATTTTTAGACCGACAGTAGCTGTGTGCTCTGCAGATGAAACGTGCTTCTGGCAATCGTCAATCTGGCGTCCCATGGGGTTCTGGTTAGCATAGCGCGTCCATAATGGTGACAGATGGTGAAAAATCCAAATTCACTGAAGAACCAAATTGGTATTTCTTGAGTTACCTAATCCGTAAGTGGTGAGTTAGTTGTCCGTGTGCACCCCTAGGCGCGTGCTTCAATCCACGCTTTGTGCACTTGGAATTACTGTTTATAGGTTTATCGTCACGATCCCAGTATCCTTGAGTACCCGAGCGATTTCAACCTGGTTTATTGTGGAAATAAACACAGGGAGTTACAGGCTGACGTAATTACGTAAACCTGTGGTGAATCACTTATGAGGCTGAAATTCAAAATGGTGACGCAGCAGAAGCGCCGTGTAAGCTGCTGTTCGGTAATAGGAAGGGCCACGGTTTGAGTCCATTCAGGGCGTTGCCTGAACGTTCCATTTCAGGAATTGCAAAATGCTCTATAGTGCGATAATAGAAAAATCGCACAAACCGTTTCTTCAGAGAACTCTTTTTGAAAAAAGCCCTTTCACCATCCCAAGATCTTATCTATGTGGAATGGTGTTGTCGCTTGACAAGATCTCCATTGGGAAGAGTCAACCTCATTAGGATAATCGTAAGGACCTGAAAGGTAAGATTTCTGTTGTCAAATCTTATTGTAAAGATTGTACGCGAAGATATCGTATTCTAAGCCCGGATCTAAAGAGTCCCGGTGTTTTTCTTCTGCTAATCTGCATGAAGTTTTTATTCAGATCACGGTCCACTGACTAAGGCCTTGCAGTCACATAAGAAAGAAGAAAAGGAAGGGCGCAATGCCAGTTGGATGTTGCTCACTCTCGCCAAAGGTTGTATGCAGTTTGCTCCTCAGTAGGTTGTCAGTGAAGTTAGGAAGGATATAAATTTGCTAACAGTCGCCTTCATTTGCGTTTCACTGGATATGTATGGTGAGAAATCACAATGACATAGTCACTGAACTCTTTTACGCTACTCTACACTTCCGCGAACGTTCCTCAGCTGCGTCCACTAAAGTGATTTAAACATACCCCGTGCAAACTAGATTCTGAAATGCCCAAACTATCCCTGCTCTATTCAGAATAACAATGTTGCACCGAAGGACCAATGAGAGCCCGTTTCACAATACCTAAGACTACTGTTTGACTACTTGGTCTACCTTATCAAGCAACGGACTTTTAGTTCCTGAAGTTTTCCGTGGGCAGAAGAGTTTGCTTGTGGTCCAAAACCTAATGAGGGCAAACTCAGATGGAGACAAACACCAGGCCTCTAAAGACTGTCGTTGTTTGTTCGTAGTTACGGAATCTGCAGAATAAACATTCCCATCAGTCCTGTTCTGGCACCATTATTCCAGCGAGTTCACACCAAATGGGAGGAGCCCTGGTAACAAGTTTCGCCTTTATTAGAGCTCAGCAGGACTGCATGTCCGTAACCCTGCAGGAGTTTGAACTCCAACTATATGGTGTCCGAGTTCATCCATCCATCTTAATTCTTACGTCTGAACAGGGGAACGTGTTCATGCTTGAGTGATGTGGTTGGTTTTAGCCGGTGCCTCGAAGGACGACCCAGCAAATGTACTGGTTTTGTCGATCGACTGACCAGATTGTCAGGGCTCATCAGACATGTAGCACCACGGACGCTTGAACGCTCCTGTTGTAGGTGGTTGCAGGATTTGTAAGCCCGAGATGAGATAAACAAAAGCGCCCTTCAAAACGTTCGCGTTCTAGGAATATGAAGTGTTGTACAGGTTCGTTCAGAGATGGCTCTGCTCTCGAGCTGGTGCCGCACTTTTCAATGACAGTCAGGTTATTTAAGCGCTCCATTGACGATTAGTACTCACTTTCTGAATCAACCAGACTAAGCATATAGACTTGTGTGGAACCTTTTCGTAACTCTAGCCCACAAAATATTATCGTATGCGCTTCAAGACATATTGCTGTATACCTCAGAACACCTGTTCGGTGACCTATGCAACCCAAAATGGGCTCTTTCGTGCCTGTCTGAATTACAGCGATCTAAAGCAGTTTAAAAGGTAGTCCAGAATCGCTCAGATGTAATCACTCTATGCGGTATCACAAGTTCCCACAACAATGGGTTTCCCATCAGTCTGCTGATGTCTCCTAGAACGTAGACGACCTTTTGGGAACCTGAGTTTAGTGTTAGATGAAGGACAAGCAATTCGTATTCCCGTATTTAAGGTCTGAAGGCGTATGTAATCTGTTTATTACATTTAAACAATGATCAAACCTCATGCGTGGGGTATGAAACCCACCCAGCGGAAAGTAATGAAGCATGATAGTAGGATGTTAATTTGTATTTAATGAGTCACCCGTGGGCAATCAAAATGTAGATTCTTCGCAGATCCTTTTCGATATGCCTTGGTGTCACCTCATGAAATCCATTCTCAAATCTAGTACTTGCCAATTCTTTTACAGCTGGATGACATTCTATACAATGTGCCTCAGGCATCTAACTGAGTTCATTCCACGTAAGGCCAAGAGCTATATTCTGGCCAGAATGTTTCATGTTTTTTGCCAGTCGGCATTCTAGAGACGGACTTGCTTGCCGTTTCATCAAAATATCTGTACGATCTCTGGAAAGCACCTCATCCTCCCCTCTGTTTAGATGCCGCTGAAATCTTACGTGCACCATTTAGAGATGTATGCCATCAAAATATCTGTTCATTCGTCTTTCTGGTATGTAACACAGAGTCAGCCAACGTTTCCATACAATTTTACCTCAGAAGAATCAAATCAAAAAAGGGAAAGTACTGTCGAATATGTATTTTAATGACACTCATGAGTCCACAATACGGAGGCAAGCAGCCACGCATATGAGCCGCACCCGCTCTCTGTTCTGTAGTTCTCCGAACAACATCCTTCAGTTTAACGTTCACCCAGCCGTGACCACTACCAGTGAACGGTCCAAGTGACCCCAGTTTTGGACAAGACCTTAATGGATGAACTAACTTCACGGCTTAGACAAGCAATTATGAAAATTAGCTTCTTAAATAAGTCTTGATTTCTCGGGGGTCGCAGAAATAGTGAGCTTTGAATTAGAACAATGGGACTTGTCAGTAGGGTTCCACGTGTTGTTGCTCTTAAGTTTGATCAGATGGTACTTGGAATTAAAGAGGGCAGGACAGATGTTTTTTTTTTCAGGTGAACTCCAGTAGTAATACATGCTTCTGTAGCACTCGTTCATCTTCACAATGACGGGTAAATTTGCGTGTCCTACTCGACGTCACATTAACTGTCGTCCATCCATTTCATAGCATGAAATTGTCCGAAAATGCACCAATTGCGTCTAACCTAGCTACCCGATTGGTAGCGTAAAACAAAGTACAAACAATTCGGACGTTATCTTAAAGGAGGCTAGATCGAAATTACCGTGGCCACTAGTTGCCTTTTTATGCAGGACACTAAGTAGTAAGTGATACATTCGAGAGATGAACCATACAACTGTTGAGCCCACATATACCCAGATGACTTCACTAACGTCTTTAATGCAAGGTTGCTTGTCTTTTCATACCTTGTGGTAGGTATTAATGTACTGACCTAAACAGATTTTTTTCGCACGGCCTGGCTTTCTGATGTGTAGAATTGGCTTCTGTCTAATTCCTTACATAGCGCTGGTTCCCAAACTGGGGTCGCGAGTGGTGTCGCGGAGACTTACCTGGAGGAGAAAAGGAGCTTCGAATATGGAACGTGTTTCATCCTGCCTGAAAGCCCGTTTATAAGAAAGCGACCAGCAATCAAAAACACTATTTTTACAGAATGAGCAACTACTAAGTCTGGACACAGCATGGACCCTGAAGTAAGGTAAAATATCGTACGTTTCGAAATGGGATTTCCCTTTACCTCTCGCCTACCTAGATCTGTTCTCAAAACGCTAATCAAATTACTTATCAATGCGGCACTGACCATGTCACATCGGTTAATGATGAAACGTTTGCAATCCAACTGCCAAGCTCGGCGAACAGATCAACAAGCAAGCATTTATGCTTGTTTGATAAGGCGAGTATTGAACTACCAACAGATGGATAGGTGATGTGCGTTTGGCCAACGAGGCGATCACGGCTCACTAGTGAGACTTAGTTAATGTGATGGGAGTCGAACAAGTATACAGTGGAACCGGGGACTATCTTAAGAAAGATGGCTTGTGTAAACCTGATGAATAAAAAACTGGCCACCTCGGTTTTTTATGTATTGTGCACAAATATATCCAACTATTCGTCTGCAGGTTATGTCTGCTCTCATTTGCGACCTTCAAAGCTAGTTCCTTCGGAAAAAGGAAAGGAGTAATTTGAAAACACGTTTGGGTGCATACAACACTATTTGACAAGGGCATTCAGTGCGTTAACTTGATGTTGTGTTACATTTTGTTTGTTGTTCGGAGTGCTATGGTTTTTTGGGTGCGTTGCGTGGCAGAACAACAAGTTGGTATCGAACACCTTGTGGATACGACGGGAACAAACAACACCAATTGGAATTCGTGTGTTTGTGGCACACCGGCTCAACAACCTGTCAAGAGATGTAAAGATTTTTCGCTGTTTTGTGCTTCGTATGGAAAAGCTGTCAGAGAGCAGGGTAGACTAAAAATGGTAGAAAAAATGCTGACACCAGACGAAGTTCTTATGTGAATTAACCTAATATTTCTCTGGCTCGCATATTATCGGACACATTTCTGGTCCTTGGATCACGATGGAGAATGTCTCCGCAATACTTACTAACCTGTTTTGTATCCCAGCTCTGCCGGTCACTATAGGAAATTACACTTGTGAGTTCCGGACTACAAGCTGCGGTATATTTCCGTGATTATCAGTTAACTTAAGCCAAACCTCCTGCCTCAATTCGACTGGACACACGAGCAAAATGCATGAAGAAGCAGAATTCTAAAGTCTTCTATACTACTGTTTTGAGTCACCAGTCTATCCATCAGGGAAGTTGAAAAAGCGAGGAAGCCTGGTTTCATTGTAAAGTGCGCCTTTGAAGGACAAAGCAGAATAGTAGCCCATCCCTTGTGAATGATCCGCATGCTAAGGGAGCTCCATTATAGGAGAACTAATACACAGAGAATAGTCATACATTGAAACGCAACATTCCACTCTGCTTGGGACATGGTCTCACCTGAAGCTGTCCAAGAAGACCCCACAGCCCGCCAAGTTGGGGAGACTTTTAGTCATATATACTGAACAGAATCGAACCCATGTGACCTTATCATTTTCGTCCTATAGTAACCTTTCGGGTAAGTAATATGTGCCACTGACCACTCAAACACGCTTTACAACACTTAATATGCCTGTCTCATACTAATAAAAAATTATTATTATGTATTGAAACCTTAAAAGTAATTAAGCATGCACATTACCGTTGAATCTCACTGCATATTATAGATATCTCTTTCTTTCGAAGTCACATATCCTCAAAGTTGCACTAGGCGAATTGTGGAAGACTATGGAACGGAATAGCATGTTGGGATATCGATCGACATACTTTGAGCGGAGGGGGGGGGTCAAAATAATGTCAACGACAACGAACTGCTCAAGGAGGCGGAACTTCTTTTATTTTGCCTTAGCCTTCAGCGCACTTCTGTTCAAATTTACCGGAATTCTTTCCTCACCTGCCATCCGTCTTCGGTAGTTGTCCGTGTGATCCCCTGTAGACACGTACCTTATCACAATACTCAGGACATGCGATAGTGTTCACAATTTTCTGAGATCGGTGACAATTATGACAGCACTCACATTGAAAGACCAAACCTGCAACTAAAACCGTGATGAACATTCTTAAAGGCGGATCTGCCGTAAAGGTTTTATCAATTGTAACTCGCTTTCTTGGCGGTAGTTTCAAGTGGGACGACAGCTTACATCTTGGGTCAATGAAAATTTTCTTTTCCTCACCGAAACCGTACCTCTAGTCTACCGAGCCAAACTGAATGTTCAGTTTAAACTTCATCCCATGATCGATTTTGCCGTTTTCAGTGATTTGATCACCTTGCTACATAATATATATGGATCAGATTGAACACTAAACTCTTTTGCTCTCGTCTATTTTGGTTACAGGCTTTTTTGTTCACCTGACGAAATCACTAGGTATAATAAATTTTCCGACTTTGATTGCTTATCGCCTGATTAACCGCGATCAAAATCCGCCTTTCCGTTATCACAAAACAACTTTTTTGTTGATTATGTAAGTTTAACTCAAGGATTTTTTGCCCGATGTGACGTCGATCTATGCTTAAATGCCCGAGGCTTCTTTTTTCCTCCCATTTTTAGGGGATGCGTTCGAAGGAAATTCATTTAACAATTACCTTTGATTGACTCAAAGATATCCAACTTCCCAGCAAAGTAAATTTTAAAATTGCAGAAAAACAGGGCTACTTTCTGTGTCTGTTTTAAGGCTAAATGTTAGAAACTGGACGAGTTTTGGGAAACCGTACAGAGAGAACTAGCTCTGCAATGCAAAGTTCAGCTTAACTATGATAGTGCGTCTATGTATCATTCAATCTGAGGCATTTCAGACAAATTTTGGCCCAGTTTTTTTTATCACCACCAACATGAGTTACAAAAAGGCCTTTATAGAAGACTGCTGTAAGCGTTGATCTCTATGAAGGTATTGCAGCTGGAACCAAAAACAAGTTTGTTTCACTGCGACCAGAAGAGTGCATGCGGTTGAACAACGGGAGGTGCTGGAAAGTAGGGCGACGTCTGTCATGCAGCAAACAAAAAGACCGGTTTTATTTACAAAGATCGTGGTGGCACAATCTGACGGCGGCCAGACAGGAAGGAATGTAAGCAAAGAAGCTGGCCTTGAGGCGAACCTGGTCAATGACGGGTTGAGGACACTACTGGTGACGAGATGAAACGAAATAAGGTGAAGTCTTCGTTTCGGACAGAAAGAGAATACATGGAGCACTTGGGGGAAGAAAAAGCTGCAAAGGATACTTATTGAACCTGAAACCTCGGATGTTAGCAAGAAGTGGAACAAACGATTTATTTGATTTCCCATAGCTCAAGAGAGCCAGATTTTTCAACATTTGTGAGCTTCATGCTTGGATGAGCAAAGGCCACTAGATCCAACTAAACAAATGTAAGGTCAAGAATCTTATCATATTCGCGTAGGAAAGAGAGAGGAACAATCTGGATTAGGACTTGGGGCAGCCACCATCTTTCCGTATTCAGTCCTTTTTCTTGTGTACCTTTTGTAAACCTAACCTCTATTTGGACTTGATAGTGTGGCTCGTTGGTCCTCTGCACTTAAAAACAAGCAGGATACTAAATTCGAAAATCTGTCTTAGTTAACACCAACGTCCCTTAGGAGATAGTAAATCCCAGATACCATCTTGGCTTATTTCTGTTTTGTAAGGACTTGGAATCGTCAATGCCAGTAT
Source organism: Clonorchis sinensis (assembly GCA_003604175.2). Lineage (NCBI taxonomy): Eukaryota > Metazoa > Platyhelminthes > Trematoda > Opisthorchiida > Opisthorchiidae > Clonorchis > Clonorchis sinensis. The sequence continues at coordinate 201,870,073 of CM030369.1, forward strand.
GAGAACATTTTTATAGGATTGCGAATTTAATCTCGACGCCTCTGAACACTCATTATCTGGTTTGGAAATGTCCGTTTCACGCTTGAAGAACTCAGTTCTCAGGGAGCTAAAGTGCCTTAATAACGTCGCAAACACTGTGAGAATAAGGGCAATTTAGTCAATAAAACACTTCAATTCAGACCGAAATACAGCCCTTTCACTGTGTTTCGTGACCAGTAAATTTATGGAACCTGAATTTAACTAAACTGGCCTACATCTGTGCATCACGGGTGTTAGGTAGGTCGCACAACAGTCAGTTCAGATCACACGATCGCTATTACATAAATAGGGAACTGTTAGTTAAGTTATACTCCCGCATATCAGAATAAACAATCTCTAAACACGCGACGTTCCTCCTGAAAGAAATGTTCTTAGCAAGCCAGAAATTCCTTACTACTGAGGTTTTCGTTCAATTAGTATACCTCATCCCTTCCAGACAGGAGGCAAGGTTACCTTTGAAACAGGAATTACCTCTTGCCCTCAGGATAAAATGCATTTCTGTGTTGAACAAAATAGTATGGACTTGTGATCCCAATCAAATGAAAACTACCAATTAAATCATGTACCACCACGTTTTACCCGCAGTCGTCTAATCAGGGAACCAGCGATCAGTGAAATTGTCCTACTGGCGGAAGGCAGCTAACTGATCTGTTCATTTTGACCTGGATAATGAAAAAAGGGGATGCGACCATGACATCTGTTTTGCTATCGTCCATAGATCTAAAAATAGGGTCGAATGATTGACAAGTTCTTGCTCACGATAGCCCTAATCTGCTGAATAATTAGCTTGTGACGAGTTTGCCCACAATAAATTGGCCCACGATGAATTGATGATGTGGACTTGGATTGTCACCTTGAGCTTTGGTTGTTTTCGTTGGTGAAAGTGCATCGTTTGTGTTCAGCTCGTAAAGGCCTCGATGTTATTTGATCACAAAATTTCAACCAATCACAAATCTGCATGCTGTTCGATGTGAATGGGAGATGCTACCCAGATTCGAATGATTGACGTCAACTGCCCACTGATGATGTCACCCCGATTGGTGAAGTTCGCAAGTTAATTTTCAAGCTGAGCATACAAATCAACCACCTGTCATATAGAACTCTTTGGCTGGTTAGCAGAAACAAGTCAAAGGCGCAGCCCAGACTGGATTTATGGAATTCCCCGCAACCTCCAATACCTCAGCAACCGGGGGAATGAATTAACTTGGAGGACCCCACTTATTTCGGGGTGGGGCAAATTCACCTAGAAAATGATGCTACTTACATAAAGAATTATCGGTAACGAGAACAACGTCGAATTTTGGGCTTGTTTGATAAATAATTTGGCAGACGGCGGCGGTAACTCAGAACTGCTGTTCTTGCCTGATACACAAAAAGAACTCGACTTGCGAAGGTATTTTACACTTCTTGCTTTGGCTCACATAACAGATGTATGCGTGAGATTTACAATGTCTCTAGAGTATCTCTTCTCTATTCTTTGAATTTCTTGGCGACCCATTGCTATGGTGATATGAGAGTCATCGACCGGCTGACCACAGCATTCCCACTTTTGATAAGTTAAATTAACATAAGTGTATTTGCCGATTGCGTAGAAAATAGAGTGAAGACATGCTTTTATAAAACTATAGCTACCTAGAGTTGTCCTATTAATCTTGAGTGGTAAACCTTAAACAGGGGACAGAAGGTAGCAAGGAAGTGGGCATTCTTTAATATGGAAATCTGAATTTCGAGAACAGGTTAATTCACCCATGCTTACGGTGCACGGCGGTGAAAAGACATGTGGTATGCGCGTTTCTTAGCCAACAAGGTCCCGAATATAATTTGGAAAAATGCAAACGTGGTCCAGTTAGGTCAAGTTGGAGAATCTGGATGCACTAGTTAAATAAGACCTCTTCGGTCAAATGCAAAAGTTTGTATAGGTTGTCGGTAGTGTGAGAAGATCCGGGAATTTTGATGAGTTCATGCTGTAAGTGAAGCTAACCTACCCTGGAAAACCGAGGAGCACTGTACAGCTGTTTCATTCTTATATTAAATCATCATCACAAAACTTTAGGGGGCATCGAACCCTCAACCTCCCAACAGCTGTTTGATTACCATCAGTCTGTCCACGAGCGACTGATCAGCGGTGTTATTAACCCGCATCCAAACGGGATATGGCGCCGCTCGTCCCCGTCGACTAGTTCCTCGAGTTACAACTTCTCAGACGGAAGTTTCAATCTTTTTGTGAAATTATTTTTACTCTGAGCCACTTATGCATTGGTGGTAGTGTGAAGACAGGACAAAATCTCAATTGAAAATCCCCGAATACCCTCACGCTACCAACAATCTACAAGTAGATCAGAAATTTAACCAATGAGTGAAACCTCCATCTGAGAAGTTTAACTGAGCAGCTGTTCAACAGGTATGATTGAAGGTACTATATCCTGTTTAGATGAGAGTTAATGACACTGCTGATCAGTTGCTGGTGGCCAAACAGTTAAGCATTCAAAGTCTCAGCCCGAAGGTCGCCAATTCGCGACTCCTTAGAGTCTTGTAAGATTTGCGCTGTTCATGAATCCCAATAAAAACGAAGCGGCTGTGCAATGCTTCTCGGTTTTTCAGGATAGAATAGCTTCACTTACAGAACAACATCTCTACTAAAGTTTGTATAAGCCCAGTGCCGGATTCTACTGCCTTCTTTGAGCGGTTATGGATTTGGCTGATGAATCTGGCGGATGCTTCCAAATAAAAGACCAGAGAAGAGACAAGAATGTTTGCTTGTCCCTGATTTGCGAACACCTTACTAATGCGGAGCATTCGGTTTTTGCGCGTAATCGATTGTAACGTGAGGTGCCAAAGATGACTTCAGTGGCTTGGTCAGCATTCGGGACACCAGTATACTATGTTTACTTTTCATAGGTTAGCAGCATCACATTGACTTGAGTGGTGATCCCACTTAGGTGATCAGCTAAATACCTAAATCCATACTACCAGGGCGGTAATGGAACGTTTCACTGTACACTCGGTTTATGCTGCTCGCCATTAAGATCAAACGGTAAACTTATGTAAGAAGGCTTCGTTCGTACGGCAGTTCCTTGGTTTCCCTAATCCTCAACATCACTAGAGTCAACATCTACCCACAAGCGACAGTCTTCAGCGTGAGATAACTTTCGATTGAGACTGTTCAGTTGATGTAGTTGATTTTACTCGAGAAAAAAAGAGCTCGTTGAGTTCAAAGTTTCAAAACAATTTGGCTGCAAAATTATATTGCTTTTCTAACAGACACTGCGACGGAGAGTTCCTAGACTTTGTCACTATCCTTCGGATGTTAGCTGAACCCACAAGGCGTGACCAAATAGGCAAAGTGGACATTTGCACAAACACACACACACACAGCCACCATGAATTTTTGTTCTTAGTCAATGATGCATGACATGCATCGTCAACTAACCAGGGAGCTTTGGGGTGTGAAATTGCCTGACAAAACCATTCAAGCATACAAATTCAGTTCGAGGTTCGTCAGTTTTCAATCTTCCACCGCCAAAACATCCATATTCCACGACAAACCACTTGTCGAATTCACTCTCTCCGAGATAGTAGTTTGATGTGAAGTAGTTGGTTGCCGGCAGAAGCATTCAAATTGCTTTCATTTCGTGAGACACTGCACAGAAAGTTAATGATGTGAACATTCAGCTGTCAAGCGGGAAGAAAAACTACGTCCAAGCTGGCATTCAATTACGGGTTCCTTGGTCCGTGCAGTTCTATTCCGATAAAAACAGTTTATACTCAAAAGCGGTCATCCTTGTTGTTTATTTTGTGTTCCGTTTTGTGAAGTGTTTTTTTCGACTGACCTGACTTCATAACCCGTGGTTTTTATGCACCGCATGGAACAGACGCGAAGCTTTTTAAAACTTTCGTGTTAAAGTGGATTTCAACTGATATCACGTCCATCAGATTAGTGAAATCCTCCGATTGGTGCACTGGGGACAGTAATCTTTTTGGAAAGGAAAATCAGGCAGTTGAACCGTAAACGTGCAAAGTCACATTTATATCCAGACTGGATCACACGCACGATCTTTGCCTTTCGAAGCTCAAGCTTCGTTTTTCTGAAGGGTTGGCATCATCAGCCTATTTTATAGTGAAATGAAACACTTGTCGACTTCTTCAAAAAGTATTTTCCTCGTTGTTTCAAAGGGTAAGGCAACTTCAGTGAACCGCACATAAAGCATTTTTCATCGAAAAGAACTCGGAAATGTTATATTTGCATTTCTAGCAGTGTTTTTAGTCTAAACCTGAAACTTTTTCAACAGTTTACATCAATCCCGCTATCTTCTGGCATTGATACTGACAAACTCACTGAAGTTCAGTTCGAGAGTCTCTGGCATCAGTCGAAATATCTTCGTTCTGCGTCGTCTGGGAAAGGAGCCTCGTGGTTAAAAGTCTAGTTTATGAAAACGTTTTATCCTCAAGTATAAAAATACTTGCTATTTTGAGAAAGAACATTGTAGCATAATCAAGCAACCCAAATAGAAAGACGATCTTCTGAAAGACTCAGGTTTTGTAAGCACGGAAAAGACGGAGTACATAGGCAAAACCATCTGGTAGAGCAAAGTTTCGAAAATGCATACAATTCTCTACTAATAAGGAATTGGTTCGGGTGGAAACTTTACAGCTAGTGACTTGACAGCCAACTCAAAACTGTTGAAAGTAGAACGCTAAACCTCTGAGACAAATTCTGGGTACGCATGACTCCGCCCATTAGAATTTCGCCAGATAGCTGGTCGAAATTTTGAAACGTCTCCATCAGGCGCTCACACACTACTGTGTAACAGATTCCTCTGAGCACGTGCCATTTCTGGACCAAATGTCAATAAGTTCACGTAGGATGTTTTCCGTAGATGTACCAGACTGTAAACTATTTTTGCGATTTTATTACACTACACAAAGTGCCGACGTATATAGTATAGTATGACAGCTAATCCTCTTACGTAGCAAATACATTCGCTTTGTATTCGAAGGCGCTGTGCACAAATGAATCGGTGGTGTAGCAATGGTTGTTCAGTTTGGGCATTTATTAAAAGACAGATGCTAAGACGTTGAAATATTGGTAGCTCGGCTGAGTTCATTGGTTGTTGATCAGGTGGCTGTTGACCTGTTCGCCGAGCTTGGCAATTGGCTTGCAAACGTTGCAAAGGCACCCAGCCAACTGCGCACTGATGGTGTCTCCTTATATAGTGACGAAACGTTTGCAAGCCAATTGCCGAGCTCAGCGAACAGATCAAGAACAGATCAAGCGTTTAACAACCAAGAAAAGACGGATTTTAGACGTGGTTGAAAGACAGCTTTCTGATTATATATGTTCAGTACTACATTCTACAAGTAACAGGTGGACAACATTTCACTTTTCGGCAGACGACAATCATTATAAAAGCTTTTGGAACCGAGAGAACAAACCACAACCAAACCTTCTATGTCCTCTTTGGACAGAAATTACTGACAGATTCACATTCTTACTGTCACACCTGGATGGCAACTCCAAGCGTTCTGTGGTCCTGCTGGTCCTGCTGTTGTCAACAAGCCTGCTTAGTACCCAGTCTCGCTGTACCAAATTTTGTGTACCAAATCACACACAGTTGGGGTACATCGGCAGAACAGATGCAGGCTTTTTGTGAGCTGATCAGATTTGTCTCGTTACTTGTGTCGGACGGCCAGACACTCAACCAAAGACTCGGAGGATGAGACCCGAAAACCTGCTTCATCGACCGCCATTCGCATTCTATCACCTGGACACACAGTTGATCCTGGTGTATCGTTCAGAATTTTACTCCACAGTTTTGACTTGAACCCTTAGAAGGCGAATGGGTGAACACTTTTCTAGGCAGTCACAGATATCTAATCCTGGCTATCCAAGAGGCGCCACCTATAAACATCTGTTGGACAGGGGTCAAGTCGTAGATTCCCCCTTGACTTCTAGTATTATTCTTATTTCCAAGCATGAACACGTTCTTCAGATAGCGGAAGTTCTTGCTATTACCCCCACCTTGCTGATAACCTCACCTTTATGCATGGTTGAAAAACCAATCACTAAACTCAATCTAACCTGGTAACAAACTGGCCTTGTTTTTACTCCTTATTTATATCCGCCTTCATTAATTGGAAAATTTGGCTTTGCACTGATGATATTTTACTATACTTACTGTTTTGCAGTTACCTGACTTGATTACCTAATGCGAATAATTTACTCAAAACCAACCGATCGATTCAACCCATTCCTCATACTCTTGAACCCACACAACGGATTCTTATTGTCTACGTCGGCGTCAGCAGTTTAACTTCACCTTGCATGAACTTCTGACCTTTTCTATCCCGTTTTTATCATGCGACGTTTGTACATAGCATCACGGGATAAGCCACTGAGCTGTGATCAAAATTTCAATGCACAGACGAGATCGTACACGACAACTTCAGCTGTTTTCAACAGGAACTTCTGAGTTTCCAGTGAGATCATACTGATCAAATAATAACAATAGTAAATAAATTATAAACAAAAATAAGAATAAAATTCACCCGACGAATGAAACTTCCATCTGAGAAGCCGTTATTCGAAGAGCCAGTTGACCACTTGGACCTGTGATGGGAGATCTACGGCGCTATGTCCTACGTGCGGGTCAGTCACACTGCTGACCACTCACTAGCGGCCTAGTGATTGTGATCAAGCCCCTAGTCGTGGGTTCGTGTCTCCTTGGAGCCTCACGAGATGCGCACTGCTGATGACTTCTAATAATGATGGAACGTCCGTACAGTTCTTCTCGGCTTTTCAGCGTATGTTGTCTTCAATAGCAGGGTGAAATCTCCACTGATTGCAGAGATAGGAAAAAGCATTGCGATTTTCTACACGGATGACGTTAGCCAACAGTCGGTGAATGATCTGTGCCTTTAAGCGGACTAAGTGTATGTCTTATGGAATAGTTCCAAGTGATCAGCAACACCCAGGCGTATGTTTTTGTTGAATCCTATTCATGTGATTTGGCTCGACTTGGAGAGTGCTCTCGTTGGATGCGTCTACCTCCAGAAGGAATATCATTGAACAGTTCTCTCATGCGCATCATAAACTGTGCTCAAAACGGGCCCCAGAGGCATGATCTTCAACTTCAATATGTTTGACTGTAGTTAGGATTTACACCGATATTATGAGCGGTACACTTAGACATCTTAAATATCGTTCGAACGATATGGCTTTTCTGCAACACACTCAGCTAAGAAAACGAGGCGTTCAGCCGAGTTTATCGTCAAAAACAACTTAACGTTCAAATTACTTCTCAGATGATGAATAAGCCCAATGAAACGCCGGAGGCTAGGTTAATATAACAAGCACCAAGCAGGACGACGGCGACGGTGGTCTGTCCAGTGGTTTCATCGAGGTTATGTTTAGTGTTAAATTTACACTGCTTTCCGGCTCACGAAGAACTCAGAGAGTGAGTTAACTAATAAACCCTGCCCGATTTCATTGGGGCGCAACTTCTGATAGGCCAAAAAACTAGTCGAAGCCACTACGGTTTGTGACCTGTTGGCCGAGCACTTGTCACCCGAAACCGGGCAAAGTGGACTTGTGGCTAACTTGGTTGAATACTCTCTCGAGCACATCAGAGAAGCATACGGGGTAAGGATTCAAGTGTATTCAGAATAGAAAATTCAGTTTTACTGGGCTATATCCCTGGATGTCTCAAAATTTTCACTCAATTATGCAGCTGACAGCATATCCACAAAGGATGAGAAGTGTCTGTCACACCATTAATAACATTTAGTAAACATTTCGGATTCTGTCTGAATAGCACTCTTGTTCCGATATTTTAAAGATCTTTATGGAAGGTTTCGGGTATGGTTTAGCCTCCTATAGAAAGTAAATTTCACTATTGGACCGACGAGCATTGTCTTTAATTTTAACCTTCTTCTTGAGAGTAGAGGTATAAGTGGAAACGCGAACTTTGTTATAACAGGTATAGTATCCCTTTTCTGTTCCCTAAAGCTTAATGAATCTTTCATTGCTACTCTCAAGGTTGACGAAAACCCTGGACAGCACACTGTCAACTTCGTCCCTTTTGCAGCTCATCAGATAGCTCTACTTCCCCTATTTCCGTTAACCTTAGTTCCTGATCTGTCACGAAGAGACTGAACCTTACCGTGATGTGACGGTTTGTGTACTTCGGCGTCCCAGTGAGCTTTACTGGAAGGGCTGTCCGTTCGACACTCACAGAGTCCCTCTACCACGTTGGTCGATGGCTAGAGCTCTGACGAAAAGACTCTCCTTGTCCTGCAGGTTGGGAGTTGGAACATTTGTGGCGACATGTTCCGTAAAAATGGTAATGTACTTGCATTTCCAGCCAAACACGGCTGCCTTGCGGCCAGGCTTTAGAGCCAAAGGCTTTGGTTGAGGACCCTAATCGTCCTCTTGTCTAGGTGTGGGCGCCCTCGCAGTATCACAGCCCTCGTACAACCATGGCATTCACAAATAACAGTACTTTCATGCCACATCGGCCGTCGCGTGGTGCCATCAGCCGCTGTCCATGATGATGATGATCGTCATCATGATTAGTTTCTAATATAATGCATTGATGTGGAGTCCCTCTGAGTTCTCATTCAACTCCAGTTTGATTCGTGAGTGGGTCGTTGGCTTACCTTTATTGTATCCAAAAGTTTATTCTTCTATTTAACGGGAAAGTTTACCGGGCAATATACCCTAATGGACGCCATTTTAGGGAAATTATGAAACAACATGGACAGAACGTGATTAGTTTTGGAAACTAATTCGCTACGCGATTCTTCCTGATTAGACGCCTCAAATGGATACAGCAGGATCGACTACAAGTTTTTTTGGTGAAGTTTTCTCCGTATACCGCAGTGCTACCCGATCAGTAATGACTTTTGAGCACATTATGAGTGTGAATCAAAGTGATTCATTTGGTTCGTCAATGCGGTCAGCCAGAATTACCGCTTCAGTCTTTATAATGCAAGACTGATTACGATATGTGCGTACGTCTTTTTCTCTAACTACTGCAGACAATGACACCAGAGTCTCATGTGAGACAAGTATTCCACCAGTGCACTTACAGGGAGAAAGCCATGTGTTTCAGTAGGAGTAATCACGCGCAACAAGGTCTACAGGTTTCTACTCATTCTGTTCGTGTGATACGCCGAAATTTTACCTCCTTCATGTGTAGCAAAAACGTACATCATTGGATTAACAAGCGTCAAGCGACGCAACAACACTTGAATAGGTCGATTAGTCCATGGACATTCATTTGTAAGTAATCGGGCAATCCAGTGAATCAGTGAACTAGAATAAAACGGCACATCTTTAAACAATGAGTGCTGAATGAGTGCTGTTTCACTGAGTCAGAAAGGTGTACGGCAAATGACGTGTTGGAAGCAGGCGAACGGAAACGTTGTTGTGTTAACCGTTTCTCAACCAGCTCTGAATACTCTCCCTGGATCCATACCTTTGGAATCCTAACAATGTTTGCAATGGTGTTTTGCGTACCCCGCTGAAGTGCGATATGAAATCAAGTCCCTTTGATTATCCACTTACTACTCTGAAAAGCTCAGCCACTCTACATTGTACTACTATGCCACATGCGTAAATCTAGCTGAGAGACACCGAAGTAGTCAAAAACAAGGATAGTGCACTGCGCATTCCAAATAGAGACTACTCAACATTATCTACGGGGTGACAACTCTTGATCGAATTTCAACCGACCGGTTGAAGTGAAACTTTCGTGATCCATCATCACCTTCATCCAGATGTTTCGAAAGCGGTTAGAGTTACATCCTTCGGCCCAGTTTGGTCGTATGCTGTCAGGGGATACAAGTGGACCTCAAGCTGTTTTAAACGATGTCCACGACTGATAGTTTTTCGCCTAGTTGGAGTAATATGATTAGCCCTTTTGAATGTAGGCTTGGGACCGGGACGTCACGAGATTCCTAGCTGATTCTTGGGCTATGCAGTTGCTACGTGTTTTCGCTGGAAATCAAGATATCGGTTTCAGAATACCTGATGGGGCATATAAAAAACAGCATTTAAGCTGAATGATTGAGTGAGAATTGCTGCGACCGAATATTTCGAATTCGAGGTCTGCCAAAAACATCGTTGAAGTTGAGAGTTGTGGTCTCAAATGGCAGTGTTGTAATTGTGGTTAGTATCTCTTGTGTTACCATATCGAGTTTTTCTGCTGCAATCATCAAACTCTAGCTTTGATTCTAGTCCATTTCTGTCATTCGCAGTACTTTCTGGGTCACAACAACCCACTTTATTGAGGTTCCAGATTTATGCTTTGGGATGTATTATCAGGACACAACAGACTCGGCCAGCTTAACCAAGCACTGGTGCCATACTGTGACGGAGGATCAATCTTACCAGCCAGGCACTACAAAATACAAACCGCATACTTTCGTTTGCAGGATAACTGACCTAACCAAGTGGAATTAACGCAATCGGGAATAGCTGAAGAGGAATGCGGGCGTCGGACAAGCACTAGTTTTGACGTTCTGTAAACATGAACAGGAGTGTATTGCAACCCGATGAGCGACAGAACCCCGAGACATGCTCGACACCCAATTGGAGTATCAAACCCAGCCAATGGAAGGCGTATACCACAGAGACGTCAGTAGCGATTGCTACAGATGTTGGAATTTCGCCCATTTTTAGGACGAGTCGCAGATCGACCGGTCCTAATAAACGGTTGATGTAGCAATTAGTCATCTTCTCAAAAAGGCTACTTTCCTACCACGGGATGGCACGGTTTAGTGTTGCCATCGGGAAGTCACTTTGGTTAGCTGTTGCAAAATTTCCGTGAACTACAAGACAGATTAGAAGTACGTCACTAACAGCAAAAAGCCGAAACTAATGTGAGAGGCGGTGTGAAGTTCAAGGATTTTATTTGCAATGCATCCATTCAGTTTTAAAAGGAAAATTTCTTGTCCCGTGTGTGGACCCTAATTCTGCTCTATTATTTTCAGAAGCCCACAGTTACTTCACTAACTTACTGAACCCAAGTTTCTTAAGCAGCTGAATAAACGTTCTTAGAAAAGCATCTCGCGTTCCACTGTTGGACACAGCAGGACCTTTACTACCAACTCCTTGTACTGGAAAGAAAAAAAACCAATTTGGACATTGGAAGTGCTACTCACTGCAAATCAATTTGGTTTTCACGGGAGACTCGAATATCGTACCAACTGAACCATGAGACAGTCTGTGTGCAGCACATTCAGTTGAAGAACATCATAAACGAGAGATTCAGTTGAGTCTCCCGTGAAAACCAAATTGATTTGCAAATGAGTGTATTTGTCGAAATCGGTCCTACTTGGGTTCAAGTAGAACATGAGGTTGACGAAAACTCGGGAACTGCGCCTACCTGATGAGCCCCAAGAAGGACGAAACCGGTCGTGGGCTGTCGAAGAGTTTTCAGCAACCTTCTGAGTAGTTTCCTTTATGAAACTTCTACTGACAGCCCTTATTTTCATTTAATCTGCACTGTACGACGACAAAATTGGCCATGAAAAAATTACCCGCACTGACGACGACAAAATTGGCCATGAAAAAATTAATTTCCCCACAAATATATCGTTTTTCGCACGACATCTATCCTGCCAAAACACTGTACCCGTCTGTATCCGCCGGACTATATCACGGTTCCGCAGGATGCGTTCATTCGCGTCGTTCGCTCGCGTACGTGCGTGCATGAGTTTATGGGAGTGTTACCACCTGTCACGCAATCATGCATAAACCCTCCCATGGGCCGTATGGTGGAATGTCGAAGCGAACTGATGTGTTCGAATGTAACAACTAGGTTGAGTGTTGTGGCCGTAATTAGGGTCAGCCTAAGCCCCTCACCCCAACCTATTCAGGCCGAAATAACTGATCTTCTAACTTAGGTTGGTACAGTTACCATAGGGAATTTAACGCAGGCAGTGGGAATTGAACACAGCATAAAAAGATGGAGTAGCTAGAGCGTGAAAGCTTTTGGATAAGTTGAGGAACATATGGTACTAGGGAAAATCACTGAGGGCCATGAGCAAATGTTTTTGTGGAATTCTATCAAAAGAAATGCGCATTTGAAGGGCCTCATTATACTGCAAATCTCCAAGTACTGGTGCAAAACAGGCCCAGGTGACACGACGACGCAGCTGAGTGAAGGTAGGCTTGGTGCACCGATGACCACTCCCGCTTAGACTAATCACTGGCCTGCTATTCAAGATCTCTCAGGCAGACAACACCACAGACTCATTGTATTCATCTGAATTGTATGCGCTGAATAGAAATATCCCATGGTTTCATTATGTCTGAACTAGCGTAGCACAGAATCCAGGTTACTGTGGTTTGCGGTTAAGACCGCAACTGTCCCCGTTCGGAAATGGCGGATCAAGCTTCCAGACACGTCGCAATTGTTGGGTAGCCAACCCAATGGGGTTTGGTGCACCTCCTTAAGTGGAGCTTTCTGTCCGTGTGTCCAGCTGGGCGAAATTCACCACAGCTACGATTCCAGCCAGTTTCATACATCATTGCTTTCAGCTACACAGCTATACTGTGTAAATTTACGCGACATTTACCAAGTGGTAAAGAATTTTTGAAAGAATCCTAATGTTAAAATTTGACTGGTATGCTCCCATATTACCGGCACCTTCAGGATTCTCCCGTCATTGGGTTCTCAAACCACCATTCCTCAAAGGTGGGGCTGTAGCAGCATAGTTTGTCGACCCTCAATCAAGTAAACTGACAAAGTGGAGTAGATATTCCAGTGGTGTAGCAAAGAGCCAGTGCAGTTAACGTGGGTGCACGTTAGAGCAAGAAATCGGTTACCAGGTAGCTACTGGCTCTCGGATTATCTTCACCGAATTTGATCGTCCTAATTAAACTGCTTGATACCGGTCGATGCAACTCGTTCAAATGCCGATACACAAGGCACCTCCTCAGGAAGTCAACTAAATTGGCCTAACTGCATCGTTAGAATTAGGCTTTCCAGATTTCGTTCGATTCGGTGAGATTGCTTCGGGCAGTGTTGTACCAGGAAACACCGTTATTTTGAGGCAATAAAAGATACCAAAGTACATTCAACCCATAATCCTAACTAGCTTCCTGACCGATTATCTCGAAATGGGGATATCTGACCTTATACCCATAGTCGCAACGAAGTGGCGCGCAAAGGAATGCTTGGCGATTAATCAAAACCACTAGAGCAGGAAGTAAAAATTTGTCGGATTTAGTTGGTTGAGAAATCAATTGCGTACGTCCAGGCACCGTCTACAAAGAAGCTCTTCGTTGTTTACGAGTAAAGAAAGCGCCTGTCGTCAGACTGGATGCTGTCGGATCATTGCGTCACCCAGATTTAAATGCACGTGATCATAATTCTACGTGGTTAGAAATCCTGTGGAAAACGGTACGCAGTTTCTCCCTTTGACGAGTATTCTGTTAGTTCCTAGCTAAGACTAACCCGTCACTGTACACTAAACTTCCGTTAGGTGAGGTTCACAAATCTCAGTGATGACATCTTTTCCGATATGATGGTCAGATCTAGTTATTTCATTGACGTTCAAAAATCTAGACACCTTGTTCTTGATAAGCTAGGTTCAATTCCACACCTTTCATGCTTCTATCCACCTTGATTTGTATGGTAGATAGTCACTGATATATTTCTGTCAAAAATGATGAACGAGCTCTAAAAATTCATTATTGATGATGCGACAATTAAAGCTGAGGATGAGATGATGATTGAAACGATTGTCATTAACGTGCGAGGCACTAGTCGGAGTTGAATATCCCGCGATCAAACTGGGTGTAAACAAAAGAAATAAATCATTGCACAAGTCTTTGAAGGAGATGGGCTCAGGGCCTTATTACGGGATCTTATTCATACCAGGATATCTACTTAGTGGTTAGAGCGCGAATTTAGCGAGCGGAAGATTTGTGGTTTGAACCCGACCTCTGCCTCTCGACGTCCTCAGTTTAGGCTTGGGCAATCTGACAGTATACCAGCCCTCGTGCTTCCTTCGAGTGGAGTGGCAGTTGGGCACCGAAAGGGTGCTACAGCTTAACGATTTTTTTTTACACACGTCGTTACCCATGGTGAAAACTTAGTAATGAGTGGTCGTAACGAACGCTGTGCTGCTAGCCAGCGAAGAAAGCGTGCCAAGATATTGTCCAAGGTGTAAAAAGAATGCAACATGTGCACGTGAAAACGGCAACGACTGATGTTTGCAGTTGCAGAGGACTCCGTACGTACCGATGGACGGGTTGCAGTACCGCACAGCTGTCTTTCTGGTCTGACAAAACTAAACAGACCAGTCATAGTGTGCTTTGTAACAAAAGGGTGACTGCGTAAATGGTGGTACTTTGGAATGAAGACTGTTCCATGCGAAGCAAAACACCTGACCGCGAAGGCAACTATCAGCAGGGCAGAAAATAGAGGGTTTTGGTCGCGAAATTCGACAAACACTATTCTCTAGATAGGAGGTGCAACAGAAGTGGAAGTAGATTTACTTCGGTGACAAAGGGGACAGCTGGTCGACAGCCTAACAGAAGTTCCTCAAGCAGCTATTTGAGAAAGTGTATCCAAATGTATATCCTTGCGTGTTAGTCAGCCAGGTCAACAACCTGGCTGAATCCTATGATAAGAGACATGTTCACGAACATTTACAAATTATCTAGTCATCTATCCTCTCCACTTAGAGACCCATCCCTTGGGACCACCAGTTTGGTTGCACACCATGGACGGTCGTCATAGTTTTTCCACCAGCCAACAAAAACCTTCTCTTCGTACTTCGAAAAACCAAATGTGACCGTAGATTGCCTTGGCGCAACAACTGATTTCGTGGATTCACCCGTTGTGTGACCAGATGACTATCACTTAATTTTTGGAAACTGTTTAACTTGGCTTTGAGGTCATTTACCTGTACAAGTGTAAGGACAGTTGTCCCCTACCGAAGACACCACAGTGGGCGTTGAGGGAAGATCAGCAAGCAGTTTAAAGAAGCGACCAATGTGCTCTTTTGAGGGACTTTTTAGAGAGACAGTTGCGCTGCATCTGCCAACGTCCGCATTTCCACTGGATTACCCAAACATCTATCTGTTACAGCGTACGTCTGCTATGCAAAGAATCCTCTCTATCTGATTACCCTGCGCACCACGAAAACCCAATTAATTTAACCTGCGATTGTGAAAAGCATTCAGTTGTGTTTGGGTAATTACCCCCCCCCCTCCCGTCCAAAAAAATGGCCAGCTCTCCGACACTGCCGAATTCGCTTGAATTTCCCGGTCGTGTAGACAGGGAATACGGTAGGAATAACTCGAAGAGCCAATGACCTAGAACTACGTCCCGACGCGTGTGCATCCCAAAGAAACTTAGCTGAACTAGAGCGGACAAACAGCCCAGGTTGATGAGGACTGTTCAAGGAACTGGAACGAGCAATAACATCAAGCGCACGTGATACTCACACACGTCCCTCGTCTCGATCTGTGGATGAAGGAAGAAGGCGAATACTGTTTCACTTCTGCCATGTCAGTTCAGGTTGACTTAATTCAATGCCTATCTTTGTCATTAACTCGGGTGGAAATCGGACTGCGCACACCAAGTTTTCTTCCGTCCCCACTAGAGATATGCGGAGTGAGGTATACCAAAGAGATATGCATGAGTGCACTTCGATATTGTCTATGCCACCAAAAATCAATTTCCCACCGTGACAAGAATTCCAGAAAAAAACAGCTGCAGTAAGCAAAAGTCAATTCGCGCGCCACCTGCTGTAAACGAATTTGCAAGTTATGTTGTTTTGAATATAATTTCGATTCGATTGTACCAACTTGCAAATGATATTGTAACTCTCAGGATCTAAACAAACAAAACCCCCACTTCTCAGTAAATTCAGATTACCACTTGTGGGAAACGTACATTACTCTGTTAATCTGAAGTTGTAACGTTACTCTGTCTAATATGACAGTAATCGGAAAGGCCAGGGCAGCTTTTGCCAACCTCCGACACCTGTGGCGCCGACGTGACGTGAGCTTGTCTGTCAAGGGAAGAGTTTACAGTGCTGTGGTGCGATCCATACTGCTTTATGGATCAGAGACGTGGCCCCTACGCACAGAGGACGTACGGAAGATGTCAGTGTTTGATCATCGATGTCTCCGCAGTATTGGTCAGGTCTGGTGGGAACATCGGATCAGTAATGCTGAGGTACGTCAGATGGTCTTAGGAAGAAGGAACTCTCCCGCGATAGATAAATTACTCACGCTTCATAGGTTGCGCTGGTTGGGACATGTACTCCGCATGCCAGAAGACCGTCTGCCCCGCAGAGCTCTTTTCGCCCAGCCCTGTGCTGAGTGGAAGCGACCGAGAGGTGGACAGTGTATGACCTGGCAACGAAGTACGAAAGCGCTAACCAGTAAACTTAGTCGGGCGGGCAACTGCCGCCTCCCTGGATGGGGACCCCGGGACTCAAATCACCAGTGGTTAACGACACTGGCAGAAATGGCCCAATCGCGCAGTCAGTGGCGCTCGTGCATCAAAGCTATAGCCTTCAATGCGTAGCTACTCAATTTCCGAACATACCTTCGCCTCTAAGGCTCCGTTGTACGTCCCGCATTCCCGTTTTCCGGTGATCGAAACTGTAGCAGCTGGAACCAATGTGCCTATGGTACACGGTTTATAGCTGATAAATTGATTGATTGATTGATCTAATATGACAGTGGATGTGAACGGAAGTCTAGTTTATTCACTCCTTCACGTTGCGAACATCATTCTAATAGGATTGCATCCGTTCGGGGATATCAAATTCCTAACAGAAATGAAGTGTTGTATCTGCATCCATTCCGACTCCGTTTCATCCGTGTTAAAAAGACACTGGCTGAGCACAACTTGGTCAATTTCTGGCACAACCGAACGTTCCACGCTTGAGCTACGAGCGGTGACCTGCAGTGAAGGCAAAAGCGAATCGCCCATTTTCTTCAGTAGCGTAATGTCCTTTCCGCGAACCTCCTAAAAGATCAGCTTCTATGCTGTTTGCTTCACCATTACTGAGAACACAAAAGAGAATCAACTGTCAAGTGTGCAGGATAACGGTAAATAGAGGAACGAGTTGGAGCTTACTTACTCTAACCTAACGTAGCGAGAAAGATGGCTCGGCCCTAGTTGGCTATGTGGCTGGGCAGGAAGAACAAGAAGATCCGTTCCTCGGAGAAGTAAGTTTCAATGGTAGATTTTGCGACGGGCATCCAGCATGCGAAAGTATGATGATTCAGGCGGACAGGAAGCAAACTGTACGATAGGGATCAACGCCAGTCTCACACTATCTGCACAGATTAGGTTTTGTAACAAGTCCAACTGCACATCACTCGATCAGCTAGCCAACTGCCCAAATTCCACAGAGTCAACAGTCACTTTTTGAACATGCATTCCATCGTAAAATTGTTATTCTAAGATTAAACAATACATAATACGCCCGGAACTGCCTCTCAAATACGACCTTCTGGGGAAGAGGAATCCCAATCAATCTCCCTGAGTGCCCTCCAGAAGGCTGGCGATAGACAGTTGGAAGTTGTGACGCCACCTGACTGGGAAGTCCTGGCAGGCGGGTCAATCGATCGTCACAACCAGGCAGTTACTGGGTCGTCGTTCGATCAGTCGGGTACACCAATCACATCGCTCAAGCGTGAATACGTTTGCCTGTTCGGACGTGAAAATTCAGACGCGTCCAACGCGCGTTGGTGGAGTGGTCGTGACACCCTCGCCTCGCATGTCAGACGTCCGCGGTTCAAATCCCGGCACGGCCACTGGATATCCACTGCTGATGAGCTCTAATATGAACGAAACCTGAGTTTAGTGATTCCCTTTAATGTGGACTCACCAGAATAATTACGACAGAACAGGAGGACGACCGTTCAAACGAGTGGTGTGAATATGAACGATCCGCGATCGTCGCTCCAGATGGAAAGTGGAAACTTCAGCACCATCTCTGAACCCACCTGTGCTACAGCCCGGACGGATTGTCCTCAATTTTCCCCGAATACATTTCCGTTCAGGACTCACTGAGATTTTATAAACTATGTATGCACACAGTACAGATAATCAGCTTAAATCGATGTAGACGGGGAAATCGGAAAAACTTTGATTATAACCAGATTGAGCAAGGATGACAATGAGGTCGTCGTTGGTCAGACACTGCCCCTGGTCCTAAAGTTCGTCAACAATCTCGAAAATTTCAAAGCTACACTGACCCAGTCATGTTACAAGTGTCGAAGGCGTCAAATGAATCACAAAGAACCTATTATCCGTAAAATAGTGAGACTGTGAAAGAATCCGAACGTGGTTGACCAGGTGCGGAAATCGTGGCCATACATCACGTACTCGAAGATGATGGGAAGTCTTCACGAGACAGTATTCAGAAAGTCAAAAACCGAACGGCTGAAGGCAAACTGACCGCGTGGTTGTTCGATTTCCACAAATCCGCGTGTTCGATTCCTTCAAACCCAGTGGTCCTATCGCATCATCTTCGTACGAAGGAGGCACGACTTCCAATGCGCCCGACCGTTGTTGCGGCCAGTTTTTTATCCAACCACGTTATAGCTTGGTGGCTGGTTGAAGTTCTCCAGCCTATTCAAGGTCAAAAGCTCGCTAAAATCGACATATGCTTCAATTCATGGATCTCATAAGACAAAATGTTGCCAACCACAAAACTATGTCCTCCTTCGATGCAGCCTCCCCACTCACAAATTGTACATACATGTGTTGAAGATTACTGTCTACCTGTGCACATGTATCGACGCTTCAAGGGATGCGTTGCGGAAGATCTCCTCACACGTTAGACCATTAATAAACGCGTACATAGATATAAATACATACAAACTAACATCAAAAATACGGAGCACTGACGGGATCACTAGTGATCCCACTACCCACGAATATTTATCTATATGCTCAAACTTGGGAACCAATGGCTAATAAGACATATCACAATGCATTCAGATATCTTAATGACATAATTTGTTTTGTTCGCAAGGTGCGATTTAGGAAGTGTTTTGAATCGACCCAATAAAACAAGCAGAGCTAACAGTAACAGAACGTGAACGACCGGATCTGTCTTCTGGGAGTGCAAGAAAAGACGGCTCTATTCAAAGAAGCACAGGATAGCTTGGAGTGGAGGACGTACGAGGTCTCATGGTTTTCCCCTATACAATGGAAAATAACCCTCACTTGCTGTTTTATTACGAGAACTCTGGAAACACGATCTTCTGGAACGCGACTTAGATGCTATTAGAAACATCCTGAAAGAAAATGACTAACTTGATCAGTAGCCGAAAAAACTAAGGCATCCGAACACGAAAATATTTACGGTGATTCCATAGCCTACACGGTAACCAAATGATTTTCCGTAGCCCAACTTCCAGGCCGCTCTCATTGGTGACCTCTTCGACAGTCATGTGTGAATTCAACGGTGCATGCAATGCCACTTGCGTGTGCCTCAGATAAGACAGACAGCTATGTATGAAATGATTTCTGCTGGTCTGTCCCCTAACCTCGGGACTGCCTTAACCTAATTGGTTCACCTCTCTTGGTTTGATTCTATACGGGATTCGAGCCGGCCAGGAGATGAATCACTGAGAGCACATGGTTGGTCAGTGTTCCTTTTTTCAAATACTTCATTAGATGTGCCTAAATCAGTTACGTCTAGCGTTTGTAATCACTTCTGCATATTGCATTTATCTTCCTCCCATAGAATGATTGACCGACGTTGTCATATGGTAGTGAAGCTTTGGTGTTCTACGTTCTGTTCATCGTCAATGACAATCGCGATATGTCTAATTCAATGCAAATCCCATAGACCATACATAAATCCAACGCAAAGCTATTTACAGGATGTATTTTGGTAAAAATCAATAAAAATGATCAGAATACACTTCAAAGCGATGTGAATGCGCCACAGGTAATTACACCACCGGTTTTCAGTTACCACTGAACTGATTCTCGTCTGTCTCTGTCAGTAAACCCTCAGTAAGCCAAGCGACTTCAGCAGCAATCGCGGCTTCGAGAAGAACTGTGTCATCTTCTTCCAGTGTGACTGTTTTCTCCAAGTCAGTTGAAGTACTGGATGGTCCCAGGGCCACTGGAGTAGTAAAAGAGTCCTTGTCGGCTGTCTGACCAGATGACTTATCCGGACTAGTTTCAGGCGTATCGGACACGAGCACCCGACCGGAACAGTTCAGAACATCTGGAGCAGCAGGGGGCTGAGTTACTGTTTGAGCAAACAAATTGGTCAGTTTGGTTCGTTTTGCTGGTGGAGAGGTGCGCTTTGTGTTTTGTTCCTCTTCGAATACCGGGGAAGAACCCGCCATATTCGGATCATGGATATTCATGAGTAACCTGTCAACCTCTTCATCATCGTCCGTCATGAGTTCTGACTCGAAAAAGTCCAGGATGGATTGCTGAACTGTGGTCTAGAGCAGTACAAAATCCATAATGTCAGACGTGTGCAATAAGTGCAGGTGATGCCAAAGTGCATATATATTTGTAAAATAAAATGACCAAAACAACGAAAGAGAAACAGTCACAGTATGAAGTTGCCGGATACAGAAAGGATGTGACGGTTCGTGCACAAAACACCAACAGAAACACCGCATTTTATTGAATTATTTGGTCACTCCGATACTCGAAAAGAAAACTTTCGAATGCTGCCTTAAATCAACCAATGGGAGTAGAAAAACTGGAACATTCAATTTTCAACTCAATTTGTCAACTATAACATAAAGCAATTCCTTTAGTACGTCCATATATAAAATCCCAAGAGCCGCGTTCAAGAAAGAAAGAATTGGGTAGTGAATCACACCACCTGGATGGAATGGACTCAAGTGAGAAGCTCAGTTGGACCTTTTTGAAAGGTAAGCAATTCCTTCAATTCCAGGAAGTTGGCTGAAATGATCTTTAAGCAATGCATAAACCTAATACTGCCTCGTCACATAGATTGGCCCATGCACAGTCCGAATCGGAACTCGATCGAAAACGACTAGGGTTTACCTGAGAATGACTGTCTTTTGTACACGATGAGTTGAGGTACCTTATCATTCAGGAATGGGCGATATTCGAAGTTCAACTTAAACGAAATTCAGTCGAAAGCACGCTGGAACGGAGTGCTTCAGTGGGAAGTGAATACGGGCCATGACTTTGTTTGTTCATATGGTTGTTTTGATCTGTGAAAGAGGGCTTTGATAACAGTTCGTGCCTCTGGAGAACACATCATTTGCGGCAAGTCGGTGTATTGAGTTCGATTTCAAACCCGAATACATTCTACGCTATGAGGGTTTTGGACATCACCGTGTCGAATTTCGGCATCCTCCCTAACAGATTACCCAAAGAATTAAACAAAAATATGATGCTTCCAACTGCGTTTTCTACACTGCCATTCCCCTTGGCATGACTGTGGGCAAAAATCACGTGTCGAACGAAGTGACGTAGACATGCCAAAATCCAATTCCAAAAACTTTCACATACTATCGCACCAAGATAGTGAAATAAGCAACTACCGACTTTCCCCGGGGTGGTGATGCGATGTGGGCGGTCGACTAAAACACGGGCCATTAGGGCCAAACATCGGTTTACGGTGTTGGCCATTAGGGTCAGCACTGAATCTTCATATGTGTAGAACTTTACACCACAGCTGTTGCGATCAGTGATACCAGTGAAGACGAACTAACCCCCGGGAAAACTTGGTCGCAGCAAAGTAAAGCAATTGAGTGTCAAACGTTGATTGCACATCGGATTCTACCCTGCAGGATGAATCCACTTCATGGTGACTCGACTCAGTCATTGGACCAAAACTGTGGGAAATACCAAACGGATGCAAGCGTGTGTAGATAACCAAATCAGCCGCCACCGGGGAAATGCTAAGTCACAGAAAATACTCCGGATCTTACACGAGCAAACAGTAAATCGTCGCTATGGGGGGGCCATGTGCTCGTCTATCGCAAGCATTCTGAGGTACTTACAGCTCCAAGCACTCAATCAAACAATCAAACTAACACCACGAACACCACTGACATCGATCAGTCGCCACTTCCTGCAACTTCTCCAGCCCAGGCAGGGTGGGTCACTTGGACTCCATCCTGAAAAGCATACAATACCAACAACACCCAAACTCTTCCTAATCTCTTTCATACCCTTCTGTCAAGTCATGCGTTGTCCATACCACGGTTTCCGCCATTCTGAAGGACGCATAAAGACGTCTCGATAGACAGTGTTCCCGCATCCGTAGATACGGCTGACCCACCGCAGTTGATGGTGCTGAATGTTTTCCGCGATCGAAGTACCTCCTGCACAACCAAATATCCGTTCCCTAATTAGCTCGTAACGAATTCGTTGGCACCATCCGACACCCGTCACGCTTCTTAGGCATCGGTGGTCAGAAACCTGAAAACGGCTCACATCATCTGTTCTCAGAGGCCATATTCCGCACCCATACAACAACAGAGCCCTTACTTTATACTGGTACACACTACCCTTGAAGCCCAGTGACATACCATTTTGAGGACACAAGCAATGCAGTGATGCCTTGGAGATTCGTGGAATGACTTTATCAGACGCACTTCCGTCGGAGCTGATAAAACTACTGAGGTATGTAAAATTCTCCATAATCTCCAGTGGTTAAGCTTGATTTGTAACCGTTATGTTCATGGACTGCACGTCCTGAAGCATGACTTTACATTTTGAAGGTACTAGGCACATTCCGAAAGATAGTATGATGGTGGTCAGTTTATTCAACAGAGCTTGTGCTACACCTTCGCCTTCGTCTTCAGAGATGCGGTCGACTTCATCTGCGCACTCAACAAAGTTCTCATAGGCAACGATTTAAACACCGGGGTTTTGAAGACCTTCCAGTGTTCGGCTCAACAGGAACAAAGTGAGCGGATATTCTCGTCGGGCACCACATTTTGTGGGAAAGCTTTTGAAGAGTTCACCATAAACTCTCACGCGCCCAGAAGTATGTGAATATAGGGATCAGATTGGGTTCACAAACTTCTTAGGCACACCCTGTTGGGCAAGTGTGATTAATAAACTGACCGATCGACCGAACAACATCACAAACAAGAAATTCAGCTTGGATTCAGCTGGGTCTTCCATAAAACCACATTGGAATGGATATCTGTTAGGCATTTCAACGGTGAAGAACCCCTCGATCCTATAATCAAATAGTGATCATCAGGGCAACAGTCGGTTACCGATTCGCTTACATTTTGCAGGGAGGCCATGTATAGAGGTGAAAAGCGTTGTTTAGACTTTTTTATAATGCAGGGTTGAGTGAGTGCCTACAGCACAAATTATTGATTGTCACCAAGTGACCGCAACAAACTTGACCATCAATATGCAGATTGTCGTATAAGGGCACTCGGCCTGGTTCCAGATGCAAGGGGATATTTTCTGTCGTTGTGGTTGGTTGATTGATTGATTGACTATTAGCAAAGTAACATTCCAACCGTGGCACCCTTTTGATGCATAGCGGATGTACAACTTGACAAAAGCAATAAGGCTGAGATACTGACAGAGTGTCCAAACCTAGACAATTGCAATCGAAAAGCCGAGATAGGGCTCAAATAACGAGCTCCTCAGTTAGCAGTTTCGCGCCTTAGCCGTTGCGCTATTTAGAGACTGGTTACCGGCACTTCTTTACAGCTGATCGTCACAATCTTTCACCACACATGCGGTAACCCGATTAGCGGTTTTTCAAGTCAATGGTTCAGCGGTAGCAAAAAGTTGGACTTTAACTGACCGGTGCCCATACGCAATTTACTGCGACGGTCAGTTAAAGCGCAACTAATCACGTCCAGTTGCAGAATAGATAGATGTATTCGCCCTGAGGTGAAATTTTCTGATTAATTTGGTGTCACCCGGTGGCTCAAAATAGCTACCTGAGTTTGAAATTATTGTACAGCGAGGTCCTGCAAAAAGCCATTTCTATGAGATAGCTCGACCAACCAACTGGAATAAAACTGAAGAATAATTTGGTAAACTCAACTAAATCCCAGCTAATGAATACGAAGAACCAGATACGGATACTCGCCTACCTGATGAACCCCCAGAATGGCGAAACCGGTTGTGGGCTGTCAAAGAAGTTTCAGCAACTCAATGAGTAGTGCGTTCCACCTAAACTTGTTCATGTTAGCAGTTATGGGAAGATTTTCGAGGGGAGCATCTGGGTGTAGCGGAGCATTGCGTTAAGTCACCATCTCTACAGGTCAGATGACCTCCTCAAGGGGCACAGTCTTTCGGTAAGACTCAGCGATACAATAGGTGTCACTAGCATTGCTTTCTTTTAACTCCGGGACACAAAAATCAACACTATCATCATATGCTTGTTGGTGCACAGAGCGATTAAGCACAGCAGCTTTCTTCTAGGTTGTGGGTTGACCATGGTATCAGGCGTCAGATGCTGCCTCTTAAAAATTCTAAGTATGATAAATATCAAAGCAATCCGGCCATTAAAGAGCCCTCAAGTGTGATAGAACGCAAAAGGTTCCGTATTTTCCAGGGGAACCAGTATAACATGGCAATAGCGTAAGTGTGGGATCACCACACGCCTACTGGAAACGTTACAAACGTTCCAAAACAGCAGTTGGAACAGGATGGAAGACTTGCGTGGCAAAAGCGACAAGTTTGGTTCACACTTACTCCGAGTCGTGTTGTATCCGCCGTTCGGAAAGTTTCTTGATTTAAGCCAGCTTTGGATAAAACGTTCAACTTCTTTTCGATCAGTGACCTTGAAGTGGAATTGACACAGTACACAGGTCAAAATATGGCGAATTCGAAATGTTTCCAGAATCAAGAGAAATAGTATATTCTAGAACTTGGGATTTGGTGATCAAAAAACACCAGTGAGCTGTGACGAACCCAATGAAGCTTAGAAAATTCGAAGCGGCCATGGAAATCGATTCGCTGTTAACATTCACTCCTGTTCGTACTCAGCTACGTGATAACAAACGAGGCCGGAAACTAAAATGTGCCTACACAGCCAATATTACACAACTAACGCAGTTGGGAGTGACGTAGTTGTACCACTATATTCTGAACGAGCTATACTGTTTTGAGGTCAAAACGACCCACTGCTGTCCAAAATACGTCTCATTATAAATGCTAACACGGCCTAGGAGAACTTTAGAAATAGCCCAATATAAATCAAACGGTATTTCGAGAGAGTATCTGCTATGCTATGAGTTTCTTGTCACAGACTGAACAGCACTTGGGACATACTAATTTCACATGGAGACTAGATTAGATTTCCACTGAGATGTCTGAATAATATCGGTGAATGACAACATAAATAATCTGCAGAACGCTGTAATACAATATCCGACGGCCTTACGAGGGATGCCAGAAATTTCAATCTTACTATCTTGAATCACACTAATTGCGCAAAAGTCCAAACAACCTGTTAAAGTTTAATTCTGACACTGCCACAACGTTCGGTATCGGCCAAAGCATAGACACAGCGTCCAAAATCGTTAAGCAAACAGTTTTCTAGGTAAAGAAGAGCTCCTGTCTAATTTCTATAAATTGGACAACGCGGAAAACGTTTGCCAAAACGCTGTATCTTCCAACTCCGCTGAAAAAAACGCCGTCGAAGGCAAGGTCGTGCTAAACAAACAGTGGCGCTGAATGGATGTAACATCTGCGATGGCAAGGGCTTCATCCTGGGACAAATAAATATTTACTGTGAGACACACGGTAAACCTTAAGCAAACAAGTTATCAATCGGGCGGAAAGTCGATTGTTTGCATAACAGTGGTAGTGATGCGGGGTTTGGAGAAAAAGCGAAACGCACTGGGGAAAGTGATACAAGATAGCTTATGCTTCAAAAGACAGACAGGTGTTAAACGGTTGTGCAAAACAAAAACGTTGTTTGTGTAGTGAAAAAATGAAGCAAGAACGGAGAAATGATGGTCCATCTCAGGTCTGCAACCCAGCCGAACCAGAGATCACTGCGCAGTGCTTGATTTGATTACCTAAAGGTGGCATTTTAAAGCAAAAATACTACCAAATATTATCTAATACATTATGAGGCTACTGATATCATACAAATACAGATCGGTAAATGTTCAGCTGAACACATTTTAAAGCTATCGGTTTCGGGATTAACATAACACAAGTTTCGCTCTGATTTTCGCCTTTTCACACGCGTGCTATCCTGAAGATTTTACACTCTAAAGCCCAATGATAGGTATCTCAAGCTTCTTTTCTTTGTGATGAAGCCGGGGTGTAAGAAACCGCTTCGCCTCAAACAGTTTCACTCAGTCTGTGTATTACAATATCTTGTTTCTTCAACAGTGTCCCAACAAACCATTAATGAGACGGTTTTGGCCCGATCCACCTGAACCGTTCTATACCATGAACGTCCAATCGCATTGGGTAGGCGAGCGCACAGTGATTCGGCAGACTGGATGATGCGGCTAACCCGATTAAACTAAGGATGGCTGATCGGCGGATATCTGATTGACAGCCATAATACTACCTAATGAAGAACGGAATAACTCGTGAGTGAAACTCACGTTACTTGCCGCCCTGTCTGGCTCAGGCTGCTGGCCAAAAATAGGTATATGCTTTATACTACATACAGTTTATCCTCCATTGCACATTGTAAATAACAAATCCAGTTACCATAACTAAATGTGCCTAATTCATTGACAGCAAACCGGTCGTGGGCTGTCGAAGAATTTTCAGCAACCTTATGAGTAGTGTGTTCTAACAAGAAAATATACTATGATACATCGAATGTCGTTACAACTAAAACACGAAGCGGCCTTTGTGCAGCATAACCAGTTGGAGAATGTAACAGATGAGAGATGAGCCAGGATTCAGTTGAGCCTCCTGTCATTGCAAACTTAGGTTGCAAATGAATACGTTTCGCCGACGGCGTACATCTTGGTGTTCAACTAAGAAATGAATTTGACGGACACCTTGGGACTGCGCCCACTTGGTGAGCCCCACTGAAGTTTTGGACTATCGAAGGATTTTCAGTAGCCTTATAAGTAGTGCGTTCCATCGAGAATAAAAGCAACTCATTATTTCCCAACGTCTGCTCAAACTGAAAGTGAGCTAGTCTGTAGACTGAAAGTGCAAGTTTCTAAGTAGGTCGAAGTGGAATTTCCAGTCTAGCTAAATGCATCAAGTGTGAAAAATGGAAAATAAATAGTGACAACACATGGTGACCCCAAATGATCAAACGATTCGGTAAAGAAAGGAAGCCGCGGAAACAGGAAAGTTGTACAGGTCATCACTCGCAAGCGGTGATCTACTACGGATGTCACCATCGCTGAATGCATTACGGACAGTCGTAACAGTGTTTCAAACATGTACAGTGAGGAAGCTTGAACCTTTGAATGTCGTAAACAGACGCTGTAAAGTTAAATGAGTTAGTTACTAAAAGCCAACAAGGCAGTGGTTTGAGCCAAAAGCTCATATAAATCTATTCGTAGGCGTACATTCAGCTGAGTGTGTGACCACATGCAGTATGGAATTTAAAGAACTACGGGGGGAAAAACAACTTGCAGTGAATAGTGGAACATAATCGCAAATCTAAACCGCCACGTCACCATCAAAACTAGGTTCGATGCTAATCCAACCAGTGTTAAGAAAAATGATATGTATGAAAAAATAGGGTAGAAACGCACCAGATGTAATCATCCGCAGTGCCTTCGGCTAGGAGATACCTTACGGACACTGAATCCTGCTGACCAATACGATAGGCCCGGTCCTCTGCCTGTACCAGCGCACCGGGATTCCAGTACAGTTCCGCAAATACGACCAAGCTGGCTGCCGTCATGTTCAGTCCTAGGAACAGTGTACAACAAGGAGGAAACGCCAGATATCACGATAGTTTAATGCTGATAGCGGGTAAACTAATAGATAATGGACAAGAGGATTAGTCACTTGTGAAAACGAGTACATCCTTCAATTATTAAGGATGAATATTGCAGTTGGTCACATGGGGACGAATTTTAACTTGCTGTTGCGACCAGAATGATGGGAGCCCAGCCAGAAAGGATTATTACAAGAAACTGATGCGACCAACCAAAGCGGCCGTCATGGAGAGCAGTTCACTACAGATAAACAGAGAGCTGACTTATGGATCAGATGAGTTCGGTATGACGCGCACATGATAGCCTATGATTCTGAGCTACCTGGAAGTAGCTCAGTGCCACAGGCCGCGCGGGAATGATGGATGTGGACACCACAGCTGTTTTACTTTCATTTTTATTCTATAAACGTTTTTGAGAGACACGAAGACATGCCGTCAGAATGAAGCAGGAAAGCACGACCGAATCAACACAAATGAGACATATAAAACAAATGGCAAGCAAGCTAAGTTAGCCTAGGGACGTATAGTTAATCCTTTGGGCTAAAACTTAACGCAGGTGACGCATAGGTTGTACTTTACTCAAGAATTCACACGTTGATGATACACACCGACCAAATCCCGCTGTGTTGTTCAGGTAAATAAGGATGGAAAAATAACAGCACAGCTATCTAAAGTAGATCAGAAAACAGCACTCAGTTTCAAAGACAAGTGCATTTATTTGATGTTAAAAAGTACATCTTAATTCAGCTAACTAGCTCACCAAGGTCGTGATGAGTCACTTTCGTTTGAATGCAAACGCATCTTCTGAAAGAACAGTCCTAGAAAGTATACTTTAGTACTGATTATCTGCAGTCTTGTTCAAATAGAAGCACAGTTCGATTGGGATTACTGTTGAACCCGACTAAATTATTACGCAGATATTCCTTGCTTCCCCACGCCTTTTTCTTCTCCCTACCGTCCCGAGTTTCGAAGTTAACAGGTGCTTCAACCAAATACTGAGTGAGTGGAAACACAAGACGGACTCTGTGGTACTGTACCTGCAAGCCTGGTGTGCCCAAACGGAACATCTCACTTGACACTTACCTATGGCTCTAGATAACGGCTTGCATGCAGTATCGATCAGGGTGCACTGCTTAGAAGGTGGGCCGAACATAAAACGTTGGAAGCCCCGTAACTACAGCCAAAAACTACATACAAAGACAATGATGAAAGACTGGCAGGACGGAATCTCCGAAATTCAACGGGAGTCCGAGGTCAAATGAGAAAGTAGGCTGACAAAATCAGCAGATAATAATAGCTACCTCGCACTGGTCTACTGTTCTGCAAGGTACACATGCCAGTGCGAGATCATAAGGGCCATCCTAAGAGTCAACCATCCAACAGTTGCCAGATATGAGAGGTGTTTCTTGGCACGCATTTCGTACAATAAAATCAGGAACTTGGACCTAATGTGTAACAAATCCCCATGAAATATCACAAAACTCCGAAGCACATTGTCAGAACAAAATGAGCGCATGCAAAAACGAAAAGAATTCCTCGACGACCTTATGAGTAGTGCATTACGACTATACATGTATCGCGATATCTCAAATATCGTAGCAACTGAAACATGAGGCGGCCTGGTGCAGCACATTCAGTTGCCCGGAAACATCATAAACGGGAGATTCTGTTGGGTTCCAGGTGAGTCTCTCGCAAAACCAAATTCATTTGCAAATGAGTGTGGTTCGCTAGAAACAAATTCCATTGATGTCCCTCAGCCTCAGTCTAAGATAAAGTTGATTCCACTTACCAACACAGTTAGGGGTGAACGAAAAACTGTCTTATATACATACATTCACTTCCAACTTGATCTACTTTGGAAGAACCATCGTTGTCTCCGAACGTCACAGAACAAGGTTCAACATTCCCAACGCAATACAAGCCTGATCTGCTGCTTGTCGTTTGAGGAACCGGGAAAACCAACCCCGTCACTCGAAAATTCATTTGCTCAGAAGCCTCGGCTGAGGTTAGTCCAGCATGCAACGGTCTGGTATTGGTAACTGTGACGCCTCGTACGCTCGACGCCCCGGGGTTCAAATTTTAGCAGTATCAAGAACCTGCATTACAATGAGGTCTAATAAGACCGGTGCTCCAGTCTAATGCGCCGTAAGGGCAGGATAGACCAGACAAGAGTGATGTGGATGAAACTTTTGGAAACGCTGTAACTATCTACAACCGGTTTGACACTGAAACTGTAATACTTCTTCCCTGGAGCGATCCTCGTCCAGTGATGGTATTTTCTGTGGGTTGGCAAATTCGATAACAGATACATGCGATAAAAAGACCACTCCTCCAATCCTCGCAATGACCAAATTTTCGCGCCACCGTGATTCCGTTCGTCACAGCTGGCAATTAAATCCGTATGTAAGGTGAAATTGAGAACAGTGGGGGGAGGGAACACATCTGCTACTTCGTTCAGCGTACAAAACCGAATCGCGCCTCACCGAGTGTCAAAACAAAACACCTGCTTTGTACTTTTGAGCAATGTATGCATGTTCAAGCCAACACCCGGCTACTCACCAGCCTTTACCAAGCACTTGTGTCTAGAACGGAACACAATATTTGTGTGAGTCCTTTCGTGGCATGAAGTAACGCGTTTATGATCCCTAATCCATGCATCAATCTGCAAGTGCTTCTTTAGAACAACATCCGACCTAATGACGGTTTTTGCGGGAATCTCGAAATCTGAAGGAAATAATGAGGTGCCGACCACACGGCTCGACAACGAACATAAACATCATTCGTCCGCTTGATTCCACTGCTGCTTCTTCAGACTGCTGGGGGTGTCAGTTAATCTCAAGATGCTCGTGAGTAACTTGACATAGCATTCGGGCGACTGGATGGTTGGGTGGCACTAAAATATACACATGCCAAGGAGACGCACTCGCTATAAAGCTGTACACCTGTTTCTATTAAATGTGAGTCGAGTAGCCTAAAATATCAGACTTGTCACTGGTCTCGAAGCGGGATTTGAAAGGTTATCACTGATTTACTCCGAAGGCTAACGGAGCAGTACAGCGATTCCAGGGTTTGATTGGCTGCTGTAGATATGCCTTTTTAGACAAACGACAAAAGTTAGCAATAAATTTGAATGTCAGTCGTGATTTGGTGATAAGAGTTCCAGTTTGTTGAAAATCATTTGATGCCAGATCAAGCCAATGTGACCCAATGTGATGGAAAAACGATATCGAAACGAGCATGAAAGACGAAATCAATAAGATGTTTGTTGCCAAGCTAGTTCGACGCATGCGCAAACTGCTCTGAAGCAAAAAACTATAAACCAATTGCCAAAGAGTGGAGTCAAAGCCAGCTGACATCTAAACTTCAGCGGCTGCGAAACTGCCGAATTAAGTAAGATTTACTACTGTTCTCTACAATACAATAGTAACGGTGAACTGCGTCAACAGTTCATGACCAGCAGAATCCACGGTATGCCATCATACGGACCACCATCTCTGGAACAAGGTGTTTCTTTGTTCACTTGGGACGGTCACTCTGAGAGGTGGGACGATATACCAAAAACGCTTGTGGAAAGAAATGACTAAAAAGACCATAACATCCGAGTTTGAGCTTTACTGTGGTGTATTTACAAAATGTGGCCAGCGGATCTAGGATTGGTAAGACATAGGTTGGAAGTTGGGTTCGATGGTCATGACACGCCTGTGGGACACGTGACCCTCTACCAGCCTAGCTGGAGACGCTGGAAGATATGGTGTCGGTTTCTATTCCGATCGTCTCACTATAAGCAGATCGGATGTTTTCAGCAGTCTATCGGCAAATCCTTCGCTTCGCTCACTTTGTTTTTCATTTCACTGCGTAGTTTTCTTCAAACAAAATCGGGTGTTTGCATGAAGTGAAGCACTGGTGTTAAGTAACATATCTACGGTGTTTGATTGTTTGGATGCTAAGCTACTATCGAACTGTGATAAAAAGATTCAGCGTTCAGTTGAACCGTCCAAGACTTAGGTTTTCAACTAGTTTCTCATTAATAGGACACATACCACGAGTTTTACGCCCATCTCTTCAATAAGAGACAGACTAACTAAGTTTAATCGCACATCCACTGACAGTGGAGTGCTAACTGCAACGTCAACCGCCGCTTATCCTAGTGCAACAACTAAAAGGCTTAACGAATGAATAAGGACAAACACAGGCCTTATTGACTGGTGACTAGCATAGTTCGATTGAACAAGCGCTACCGAGATCCCCTTCAGGTCGGGCAGCAAATAGGTATACCCACAGGCAGTGCGGGAAACCGAATCTAATCAACTGTACGGTCTGTAAAAACATGCATCTGGTTGATATGAGTCATTTTTGCAAGAGTTACACCCTTAGGTTGGTCAGATATAAGAAACACTGTTCGAACCAGTTGCTAAAAACGACAACAGAACGGCAGGTGTGTACGACTTGTCGCCTCCCCAACATTACGAATTCGGACCTGATAATCCTAATGGTGCACCCGTAACTTATTTCGATATCCCACACTTTGGGGGCAAACAATAGAGTCACTATTTTAAGCTAATTCATCCCAACTGACATAGCAAAACCTTTCAATAATTTCTGAAGCGCACCTGACGATGCATCTCCCGACGCCTAAGTGGTGAATCTGCTTTATCTCACTGGAATATGCGATGAAAAAAGCACTAAAAGGTGGTCAGGCTGGCCATTGGTCTAAAAGATAATGAAATGAATAGATCGGGGCTATGGACACACAAACTGAGCGTGATACACGTTCTCATCGAATTAATTGTGATCCTTAAAGCGAAAGGAACCATTGATGCTCGGAGTACAAAACGTTGTAAACAACCACGCGTAAGAGGAGACTTTTAATGCACACCTGTGCCTGCAGCCGTAATCGATAGCAGAGCGACAAGACAGTTTTCCTCTTGTTGGAATTTTCTACATACGACGGAACGCTGCTCAGAGTTCGTTCGACCATCGATTCGAATGAAGTCAATGGACTGAAAAGTAGACCGAAGATAGGAATGTACCAATAGAAAATAACACCTAAGACCATCAAGATAAAGATCGTATCAACAGAATATACAAGAATACCTAAATTGGCTTCGTTGATATCAGTAGAGAAGTCAAGTTCGACAGCCCACAAAATGTGGCCAGCGGATCTAGGATTGGTAAGACATAGGTTGGAAGTTGGGTTCGATGGTCATGACACGCCTGTGGGACACGTGACCCTCTACCAGCCTAGCTGGAGACGCTGGAAGATATGGTGTCGGTTTCTATTCCGATCGTCTCACTATAAGCAGATCGGATGTTTTCAGCAGTCTATCGGCAAATCCTTCGCTTCGCTCACTTTGTTTTTCATTTCACTGCGTAGTTTTCTTCAAACAAAATCGGGTGTTTGCATGAAGTGAAGCACTGGTGTTAAGTAACATATCTACGGTGTTTGATTGTTTGGATGCTAAGCTACTATCGAACTGTGATAAAAAGATTCAGCGTTCAGTTGAACCGTCCAAGACTTAGGTTTTCAACTAGTTTCTCATTAATAGGACACATACCACGAGTTTTACGCCCATCTCTTCAATAAGAGACAGACTAACTAAGTTTAATCGCACATCCACTGACAGTGGAGTGCTAACTGCAACGTCAACCGCCGCTTATCCTAGTGCAACAACTAAAAGGCTTAACGAATGAATAAGGACAAACACAGGCCTTATTGACTGGTGACTAGCATAGTTCGATTGAACAAGCGCTACCGAGATCCCCTTCAGGTCGGGCAGCAAATAGGTATACCCACAGGCAGTGCGGGAAACCGAATCTAATCAACTGTACGGTCTGTAAAAACATGCATCTGGTTGATATGAGTCATTTTTGCAAGAGTTACACCCTTAGGTTGGTCAGATATAAGAAACACTGTTCGAACCAGTTGCTAAAAACGACAACAGAACGGCAGGTGTGTACGACTTGTCGCCTCCCCAACATTACGAATTCGGACCTGATAATCCTAATGGTGCACCCGTAACTTATTTCGATATCCCACACTTTGGGGGCAAACAATAGAGTCACTATTTTAAGCTAATTCATCCCAACTGACATAGCAAAACCTTTCAATAATTTCTGAAGCGCACCTGACGATGCATCTCCCGACGCCTAAGTGGTGAATCTGCTTTATCTCACTGGAATATGCGATGAAAAAAGCACTAAAAGGTGGTCAGGCTGGCCATTGGTCTAAAAGATAATGAAATGAATAGATCGGGGCTATGGACACACAAACTGAGCGTGATACACGTTCTCATCGAATTAATTGTGATCCTTAAAGCGAAAGGAACCATTGATGCTCGGAGTACAAAACGTTGTAAACAACCACGCGTAAGAGGAGACTTTTAATGCACACCTGTGCCTGCAGCCGTAATCGATAGCAGAGCGACAAGACAGT
The DNA here is from genome assembly GCA_003604175.2 of Clonorchis sinensis. Taxonomy (NCBI): domain Eukaryota; kingdom Metazoa; phylum Platyhelminthes; class Trematoda; order Opisthorchiida; family Opisthorchiidae; genus Clonorchis; species Clonorchis sinensis. The sequence continues at coordinate 201,904,406 of CM030369.1, forward strand.
TTTCCTCTTGTTGGAATTTTCTACATACGACGGAACGCTGCTCAGAGTTCGTTCGACCATCGATTCGAATGAAGTCAATGGACTGAAAAGTAGACCGAAGATAGGAATGTACCAATAGAAAATAACACCTAAGACCATCAAGATAAAGATCGTATCAACAGAATATACAAGAATACCTAAATTGGTATCGTCGATATCAGTAGGGAAGTCAAGTTCGACAGCCCGTGTAGCTGTCAAAGTCAGAGTTCGAACTCCTTGGATAGCCTGGCAGTGGCTCAGTCTTTATGCACACAAAAGGCTGTATAGCAGCTATGCTACAGCTATGCTATAGCAGCTATGCAGCGCTTCGTTGATATCAGTAGAGAAGTCAAGTTCGACAGCCCCGTGTAGCTGTCTCCTACTTTCGGTGAATCGAAGTTCCAGATGATGCATGCGTTAGAGTTAGAGTTCCTTGAATAGCCTGGCAGTGGCTGTCTTTATGCACGCAAAAGGCTGTATAGCAGCTATGCTACAAATAGGCGCATGTGACAATTCATTAGTAGCGTGCAACCTATACCGTACGACGATTAACAACTAAAAAACAGTCTTTTTATGCAAAATCAACACCAAAGGATTCAAGCCAGTTGAGCCAATGAAAGGCTACTTGCACAAGCCGTTGAGGAGAACTGGTGCCATACGATGCGTAAATAAAGTCTATCATCTATCGTCCACTGACAGATCAAGCACACCTCACAAACTCACCTTTTCCATGAGCAAATTACTCAAGGCATCCAACACTTCCGTGTGGTGGGCGTACACCAAGAATTTCCTACCAACTTCGACTAGGTCGAGGACATACTGTCTGGAACGATAAATTAGAACCAATAGTAAAAATACCGCAAACACCACAAGCCAACAACCATAATCAACAATAGTTACTACAAAATATTTGTGTCAAAGCGCCCAGAATACGCCAACCGGCAAGTACATTGAGCGACCAGCGTATGCTATGCTCACACAGAACGTAACCGAGGGTGTCCTTATCTACCAGCACTAAACCTCGACAGACACTAGGATGGGAGTATCCCACAGCTTAACCAACGGGAACGCGTTCACTGAAGCTCCGACGATTCTTAAATGCAACAGGAGGGGAAATCAATTAATACTCAATCAGAGCGAAATGGATCAGTGGCTAGAGCACAAATTTACTGAACGGAAGGCCCGTAGTTCGAACCCGACCTCTGCTTCTCTTCTTCCTCTGTCTAGGCTTGGGTAACCTGGCAGTATCCCAACCCTTGTGGTTCCTTCTGGTGGCATGGCAGTTAGGCACCAAAAGGTAGCTACAGCTGAATTATTTTTATTTTACGGGAGCACGTGCAATACTAGTCCACGGCACAAACAGCTCAGTCGTCACATAGAAAATTTTCAAATGACCGTACATGCAGAAGTATCTAAAAAAAAATAACTGAAGCTTCGAATCAAAAGCCGCCGGCTCTGATAGGCGTCATTCACAGCTCGTGTCAGATTAACCATCTTGATGGATTCTAGTCCTGAATGAGTGTAAAGTGAGTAGAACATATGACATAGAATAGAATCGTTAATTTTGCAATTTCACTGATCCTTCAGCAGCCCATTCGCAGAAAACCCTTGGATTCGCCGAGCGAAAGAGAAGCTTGACATGCTAAGTAGCAGCAAAAACAGAGTAGTCGATAGCACCATAGGTCACGGCGAAAAGACCAAAGGCCAAACATACACCCCTCAGCCATCGGATAAAAACTTGAAGCCCCCAAATAGTACGCCATGTTCAGTTACTCTTGAAACAAGAATCCCATCATGTAATTTGTACGAGTGCTCGAATCTAACGCTACGGCTTCCTTCGGGTGGCATTTTAGCTAGGCACCGGAAGCGAGTTACATCTGAAAGATTATTTATTTAACGTCAAACTGACGATGCAGTGATTCCCCGTCTATCGTGATCCCCTTCTGTAGATGCACGCAAGGCCAGTCGTGCACATTAAGGCGTACTGAAGTTTCCACGCCGAAAGATGAATAACATGCTAACATCGAAACAGACGCAAAATGCACTCTTTCCTCGTAAATCATGTTAAAATAGTGGTGTTATTACATAAAATAGAAGCTCTCGTGTGCCATCAGCAGCGCTGACAGCAACGCAAAGTGAGAACACTAGTGCTTCAATGCACCAGTGCTTTAATAAGGACGTCAATTAATTTGAATAAAGTCCTATAATCGAAAGTAAGAGATGGGGAAGGGAGGGAGGGCAAGCCTATTACAAACATCCGAGGTGTCCACACCGCCGGCACTCAGTTAGACAATCTAGATAGAAACTGACAGCATCAACACCAACGACATAGGTTAACCGCCATAACGTTCAGTGTCTCCAGCCGGGCACAGGAAGGGTCACTTGGACCGCGTGCTGGAAGGCGAACAGCAACAACGGCACACAAACTTTTAGTGACATCCTTCATTTACTTCTGCTATTTAACTTCTATCCACCTCTAGGTTTTTACCACTCCGAATTAGGCATGGAAAACAGCGCTCGTCTTGGCAGGCGATAACTCAGCACTGTGACACATGGCCCAGCGACCTTGGATTGCGCTGCTGCGTTCCTTCTTTGAGTGAAGTACCGACTGCTAGATCGAACACCCATCTACTGATAACCTCATTCCGAATTCGTTGATTCCAGCCGATTCCAGCTTTAGTTCTGGGGCATCATGGTCAATGACCTGAAGATGTATCAGATCCTGCGCCCGAAGTGGCCAAGTTTTGAAACCGTACAACAATACAGCCCGTACTGTAGTCTGATACACGCGTCCTTTGACACCCACTGAGATGCCTCTTTGAAATGTGGCGCAAATTGTCAAAAACAATTCTGACCTCCGATATTCGTGCGTTCATTTCACCTGTCACACTACCATCAGAGCTGACGCAGCTTTCAAAATACGCATAGGGTTCCACAATCTCCAATGTCACTCAGAGGCATGCTCAAAGACTGTATGTTCTGCAGCATGACATCTTCACTCTGTGGACGCGAGACATACGTCGAAGGACTGGATAACCCTAGTCAGTTTTTCCAGTAATGTATGCGCTTTATTTTTCAAAAATGAGACCAATATCGTCTGCATATTCCAGGTCGTCAAGGTTCTCGCTCGGATGGATCTGAACACCGAGGTTTCGGAGACCTTCCAGTGTTCGCTTCATTATCCCATCAGTAAATAAATCACACAAAAATAGATAGGGTGGACATCCTTGTCGAACAGCACTGCTTGTAGGAAAGCTTTTAGAGAACGATCGTAACACCTGGTGCCAGAACCCCCGCCAGTTGGGTGCAGATAAATCAGACAAGTACCGACTCGGAATGGGTGGGAGTTCGTCCCTCGGTGACGCTTCAGGGACAAAAGGCATTCACTTATTTCCGAAGCCATCGAGGGTTTCAAGTTCACTGTCCAGGGCCGCATTGCCAGTTGGGAATCCGGCTGGGCAGTTGCAGGTGGTCAGTTGAATTGGTCTCGAAAGTGTTCAGCCCAACAACTCTTTTCCACAGACAGGCGAGCCGCTGTTGTCAGTGATTGATTCGCTCACAGAATGCTTTTTTAGGCCCGTTACGCACATTTCCGTGGTTTCTTGCCTCTCCCATCTCGTCAGCTTTCTGGATAAACCAAGCTCCTCGATCCGCCCAGATGCTCTTTTTCACCTGAAGTTTGACAGTTCGTCGAGCGGGATTGTACTCTCGACCGGGAGGAATACGTGTCTGGGGCCCGAGTACTTATATGTGTTACTTGAGATCTAGTGCTTAGATCTAGTTGGCCGCTGAAAAGCGCAACGAGGAACAACAACGAACAGGCGCGTGACCCGAATAGACATGGGTGTTCCAGCACAATCGACAATTAGTAAATGGCCCACGTCCAGCGCTAAGTGACCACCCAATTGAGCCTCATCAGAGCTGAGTTTACCTAATTGCGCATTCATGTCTCCGGAAACCACAAAAATATCTGAGCTCTCGAACCGCCGCAACAAGCCGTTCAAAGCGTCGTAAAGGCTGTCTTTGAGTGTATCAGAGCTACAGTCTGTTAGGACGTAAGCAGGTAAAATCAACAGGCAGCGTCCACGAGATAACTTCACAGATGTTGCCAAACGAATCGCACAGAGCCGGGTACCAACGGGGAAACAATTGGCTTCCGGATCACCAGAGATGTGCAACCGGAAGCGAGCTGGAACCAATCGGGAGGTCAGTTCAACAACTGTATTTGGACTTTGAATCCTCGTTTCAGACAGACAGCACACATCAATAGAAAACATCCAGCGTACATATAAGAGCAGTCTGTTGCCCGGCCTGTTTCAGAGTGCAAACGTTAAAGCCTGCCAGGTGAATTGAGCGTCGGGGTTTCACGGACGATATAGAGTTTTTTGGGGCCGTCGTTACAAAATCAACCGTAGATACTGCAGCTAGCGGCAAATGCCGGCAAACAGATCTGTCAGTCCTTAACAATCGGTCAACAGAGACGTCGCTAGAAACGGGTTGAGGGAGAAATGGACGAATACGTGAAAAAAGAAAGAATGGATCCGTCAGTACTAGGTTGTTTTGGTTTTTTTGTCCTGCTGTATGTGGCAAGGTGACCCGGCTGATGGCACCACGCAACGGCCGGTATGGCATAAGATTACCTGTAAGTGTGCAATTCATGGTTGTATGTGAGCTGGGATACTACCAGGGCGCCCACCGCTATACAAGACGATTAGGGTCCTCAACCAAAGCCTTTGGCTCGAAAGCCAAACCGCGAGGCACCGGTGGCAGGCGTAAGACCGTCACAGCAGCCTACATTCTTAAGAAGCAAGTCACCGCACATGTTGTAACCCGCAACCTGGAGGACCAGGAGACTGTGTCGGTCAGACCCATATACATGGGCCAATCTGGTATGACAAGTTCTGTGAGTGTAACCAATATGCTCCCCAGTATAGCTCAATGGGTTATGGAGGTTCACAAGCAGTCACACCGCGGTAAACTCCAATCTCTTCAGGTGTAGTGTGGTTGTGAGCCAACAACCGATTTATAAAACCTCAAGTATATACGTAAAGCACTACTCATAAGGTTGCTGCAACTCCTTCGACACGGGAGATTCAGCTGGGTTCCAGGTGAGTCTCTCGCAAAACCAAATTTGTTTGCAAATTAGTGTATTTCTCGAAAGACTTCAGGTACTTCATATGTGTAGCACCACAATCAAAATGAATGCCATTTCGTTCAAAAACTGCAAGTTTGTTTCCCTTCTCCGCCAATATATATATTGCAATTCATGCTTATATTTGTAAAAGGTTGTTTTTGAGGAACAAACGCGTTCGGAAGCGATGCTTGCCCAGGTCAAACCGTAAGGCACCAGTCTGATAGTACTTCTTCACAATAAAATACAACCTAATAAACAACACGACCTTGAGGATGGTAAGGGTGCTGTCTACCCAGGAGTCCCAGTGTTGAACCCCCATTCAGTAGGACCACAATTCAGCCCAAAAGTATCATTTCCAAATTGGTCCCAGCAACCACAAATAGTGCAAAAATAGCAACAACTAACTTACTGTAAAGCAGGCACTTTTACCGATGCTGTTTCGTGAAAATATTGTAACATCGCAGCACGTCTCTCGTCTGACTGAAGTGGCAAGCAAAGAGCGCAGATGATGGAAGGGAAATAAATTTGCGCTTACAGGTAAACTGGAAGTGACCATCCGTTTGGCGTGGAATTTTAGTCGACCGGCTTTGATGACGTTCGGATCTAAGACGACTAATTCACGCCGTTTAGGAGGTAACTGGCTGAGTACATCCGACTTTAGTCGTCTAGAAGGAAAACAAGAATTATAATCATATAGCAACAGTAAGCAATCACACGGTGAAAAGCAACAATAAAAATTCAAAGCAGAGAGGACCGAGCGGCCATCTTCAGTGCGGGTTGACTAACTAATGATGCGGAACCCGCCTTTGGCTGCTTGCGGAAATTAATCAATCGCTATAGTCTGTCTATAGAACGATTTCCATACCACTTCTTAAAAATGTTCATCAATAAAAGAAGGTAAACCCGATGATGTGGTAATTTTGGTGCGGGTCGCACAACGGCTTACATAAACCAGGAGGTTTGAATGGGCTGCCAGAACTACTGACATACTGGCGAGTCTAGCATGAGAAACTGTCGCAAAGATTGGCTAGTGCCTGGCAGATGAAACTTATGCGGCAGGTACCATGTTTCGAGCACGAACTACTCAAGCACAGTCAGTAGTGTGATATGGGACGAAAAAGGAAGTCGTGAGTATGGCAGCGGATAAAGCTTCAGGCACTTTTGTACAAATCTTTCCAATGGTTCGAAATCACATCAGTCGTAGTCAAAATTAGTGACATTCTGTGAGCCGCTACGTGCAGAACGCGTGTGAATTGTAATTTACAGCTATATGCGTGTGGTCGATCCCGCTCTGTTAGTCTGGTTTCACGACAAACCGTAAACAGCTCAATTCATATTACGTGACGGATGGAAAGCAACCATGAGTTCGTTCAGCTGTAGCATGCTTTCGGTGCCTAACTGCTATGCCACCCGAAGGTTGCACGAGGGCTGGGATACTGCCAGGTTGCCCAAGCCTAGACAGGGGAAGCTGAGAGGCAGAGGTCGGGTTTGAACCACGGATCTTCTGGTCAGTAAATTCGCGCTCTAACTAATTGGGCCATCTCGCAACGATAGATATCTACGTTCATGCTTCGAAAAGGTTCCGAACACCCTAGCTACGTTTGTCTGGACACAGAAGAACAAGGCATTGGTGCACAGATCAGACTGATAATTAAGTAGTGTGAAGTTCGTCATAAACTAATTATGGGTACTTGCCTTATCATGATCGATTCCTCCAGGATCAATTGCAATTCCGTCATATGTGAGCATCCGGTGTAGTCCCAGCCCCATGGACATTCTTTTGCCGCACAATAACGCAACCCGAATTCGTGAAATCCTCCACGAAACAGATTTGGGGCAACACCCGAAATTTGCGAATATAGTTCAGCTGGTCGAGAAACCGCTGGAGTGCCACTGAGCAAAAGAACTCGCTTTGTAGCCTGATCAGTTGGTACCGAAAATGTGAAGGACAAGGGGTACCAAATAAATAACAGAACACCGATTACTCACTGTAAATCTCACGTAAATGGATGGTCGATAGCTACTCCCGCAACCCGGCTGATGACACCATATGGTCCCCGCGTTTAAGATGGGGGCACCCGTCACCTAAATACCTACACTCCTCAGGAACAAAAGAGGCGCGGAACGAACCGCTGTCCCTACAGTGCACACATAAGATGTGTTTCGAGAGTAGTCATGATCAAAGTGATAGGGAAAGAAAAAGGCAATTGAACCCACAAAGTGATTCTACTACGTCCAGGCTGTCATAGTAGCTTTGATACAGGTAGTTCAGCGTTTACGAGTACGAGGACTTACCAATGGTTGTTTTAAAACTGGGGGCTCTTCATCAAAATCCTCTTGTTGTGTCTGTCGATTTTACGATTGCTTTAAACTCAGAGCTTTCGGAGACTCAGCACGAAATAGAAAAGATCTCAGTTTGAAGTCTACATTTTAAGTTTCCCCGTCATAACTTGTTTCCTAAGAACCCCTCTGCAACGAGGGCTTGAAGTGGGAAATGAAGCTTTCCCCAACAGTGTTCGTAACTGACCAAAGCCTCCGAATCTGGTAGACCTTAGTTGCTGGAAGAGCGATCTGATTTGGCACCACATATACGTTTGGGCGGCCCGCTAACGCCTGACATGCTGTGGCGATCGAATAGTTGAGAACGCGAGGCAAATTCCGATCGGAACAGGCAAGCCACGAAAGAAAAACCGCTAGTACAGTATATATCAAGTAGGGTGAACAAAACTTGATAGAAACAACCGGTTTCCTACACCAAGTTACAAACCGTTCTGGAAAACTGTCTTAATATCTATGGGAAATCAGAATGAAAGGTCTCCCTCGAAAAATCATTCTTTGAAGCAAGTTCCAACAGTGAGGCCCTCCAAGAAGAGCTCAAATTTTCGTCGACTCCTTCTACTAAAAGAAAACAGCTATAATCCGAAAACATGTTATAGCAAGAATACATAATACGTGTTGGACCCTATGAAATGACTCTATTGAATTCGTCGAAACTTCAACCAGAAGTACTTGCCTTCAGTAGAGGAATGGCGGCCTTGGTACGGCTCGCTTTGCTGTTCTTTAGGAAATGTGACTCATCCTGGAGAAGAAAAAAGAAAATTTATCATCCGACTTACTACCAGATGGCAATTAACCGGTTGAAGAAAACAACACAAAATCTAAATAAAGCTTAAAATGCAAGGTATAGCTTTCACCCACCCACGCACACACAAACCATCATTCCAGCTGAAAAGGGATCACGTCAGAATTTAGCAACAAACTTAACAAATGAATATCGAAAAAAAAACAGAGAGACCAGGTGGTGTTCTGCATGCACACTTTTATCAATATTGCTGCATCACTTACAATGTTTCTGGATATTCATGCCAACTATAGTTTAAAAAGTGGTTGCACGTAGCGGAACATTGGTCCGTTGGATAAATCTCGGGAAGCAACAAGAGTGAGGCTGTATTAGGAGAGTGCCGGATAATCAGTAGTGTGGTGAGAAGCGCTTGGGTAAAAAATTAGCACGGTATATGGTGGAAGCTTTTGAGAAAGATTCCCCGAAAATCCTCAAAGAGAAAAGGAAACAGTGATTCGGAATTGTGGCTAGAATCTACAAGTGTGAGCAAAAAGAGTGTTGATCCGCTTGTTACTCCTGCACATAGTGCAAACCCAACTAGAATCGCACAACAAACATCCATAGGACAAACAATAGTGCCAACGGTGTTGTAGCGCTCGTGGCACGCTACAGAAGGAAGTAATGTACACTCAAATCTTCCAATAAAGCCAATTTGAGGAGACTGCAGAACGTAATAGTATGGGGACACGGAGATGGAACGCAGAATCACATGAAATGCTCCAGGTTTCCGAACAACTTGGGAACAGATAGAGCAACCAGGCGAGTCACATATGGAACCTGGGTCGAGGACCGTTTACAACCACCAGAACAAGAGTAATGTTCTTAACAGGCCAAAAAAGCAATGGTCTTAGGCGTCACAAGTTCCCCCCATCCTTGGTATATGTTCGGAAACTTTCCAATCAGAAATGCCTCATGGCGGAAACAATAAATCGTTGAATAGACTCATTGTTAAATTGAATTGATTTTAACAGGAGAAACGAATATCAGCTGGACGTTTACCATCTCCTACATGCTCTTCAAATGCACAGGCAGCACAAAAGTATGTTCAATAGAATTTAAGGCTAAAATATATCCTATCGTTGGGTATACTTCTGGTATGAGGAGACATTGTGTCGGTAAACAAAGTAAGCTCAAGTAAACGGAACAAAGCCAACCCCTAGGTAGTTTACCAGGAGAGTACTGCATTGGGCTACAAAGCAGAATGGTTTGTAAGACGAAACAAGCTACTCAAAATTTGGGAGTAGTGTGAAATAACGCTACACGGTCAAGACAACGTGCATATCGGCCAAAACAACTGGTTATTCGTGCCATCGCATTTTCCGCGCATGCAGTGGCGCACTCACCATGATGATCACACCAAAATGGCAGAGTCTGAGCTGTTCAGCATGTTTAGCCATCAGGTCGTAGCTGATTATCGTTATCAGCCTGGTTGTGTATTGATTGATTCCTTCCATATCACGACCGTTCGCCACGACAAGAATGTCTGCCGATGTGATGCGTAAGGGTCCCGACAGCCAGCGCAAGCATTGGTCGCGCCAAGAAAAACGCACAGATGAAGGAGCGACAATCAGTAAAGGCCAGTCGGAACGATAGGCTGCGGCCACAGCCAATGCCTGGATAGTTTTTCCCAATCCCATGTCATCGGCCAAAAGTACGCGACCAGATCGTGCCAAAGCCAGACTGAGAAAAAGATAGAACCGAAATGGTAGAGTGATATGGGGTGGAAATCCTGTGCTGACGGAAAACGAAATGCCAATCTTATATAACAATACAAGGAGCAATCTGTTCAGTGTCCTATGCTTAAATAAGGTGCACAATCCACTGCCCTGAAGAATGGAATCCTCATTTTCGTGCACTGCTACATCTGCTTCAGAAAGATCTAAGGACTAGAAGACAGTTCGGCGGGCAGAGTAGTTTTTAACATATCGTTTGGCACAAAGAAAAATACTCACCCTCACTGAACGCAACTCGTTAGCCAATCAAATCTGAATACGTAGGCGAGTGGAAAAACACAGTATCCACAAAAAGAAATCCCGAATAAACTAGGTCTTAGGATTAAGTCATTTAATCATGGGTAATCAACAGCAGCGATGACTGTTAAAGATGTGCGGCGACCGATATCGGGAGCACAATGAACTATGCTTTGAAGACTCAGAAACCATCAGAGAAGAACAAAACCAAAGTGCAGAAAAATGACGATAACGGAAAACACTGCCTGGTGTCTTACAGGCCATAAAGGCAATGCCGCAGGTGCCCACAAGGAAATTTAACCAGAAAGATGAGACGCATCTAATGCAGCAGAAAGCGGGGAGAGAATTTGATGTGGCGACAGTATCCAAATTGACAGAACCAGAATTCCACTCCCAGCACACCACTACTCGGCAGGCATCCTCGACAGATTGGTTCAGACCTTAAAGGACCAAGAACGCATGTGCTCATTTTTTTCAATCAGGTAAAATCCGAATAAGTACTTCACTCGACGAAGGGCCAGTAACCTGAAAAGTCGCTGTGGTTTCTTACTTCTTTCGTCGTTACCTGCGTACGCTCACCAAAACCTTCGATAGGCACGGGCGCGTTACTCGGTACCCAAAGGCGGGTTCTCCTGTGGCGAAGTCGTGCGCAGGCACCCAGTAGTGTAAAAGATGTACCAAACTAAGAACATAGACTATCAGTTGGTACCTAGAGAAGAACGAACTGAATGCTCTTTTGGGAAACTAATCGAGCACTCATTCAAGTAGTCTGTACATTTTCAAATAAATACTCGAAAACGCCTCAGAAATGTTGGAATGTACGAAAGCAAACACTTTTCTTGTATGAGACGAGACATTTCGGAAAGACCTCAGGAAAACGAGATGAACCTGGTACGTCTCGGTTTACAGCAAAAAGGTAGCGAGCAAAGTATAAACCTTCAGCGTTAGGAAGTTTACTTTCAGAATGTGAAGTAAAACGGGGGTTATTGTTGATGGGACGGGCGCTGTTCCCATATATTTGGTTAGGTCGAACCCATAACGCTGAGTCATTCGTACTTGGAAAGTCCTCGAAAGTTTGATTTTATGGGTATCCAGTGCTCTTCTGGAATGATCAGCAATAACCACCGATTACCAGCAACAACAAGCAGTGCAGTAATGAAAGGTTTAGTCCCAACCTGAATAACTGTTCATCAACCAGTGTGACTATGGGATGCAGTTACCCTTTTAACGCTGAATACCATTTCATGGTTGCAATCCTTAAATATTGCTGTCACACGAGCGATCAAACTTCACTGCCAAGTACCCTTGGGTTACATCGTACACAAACAATTTCTGTGCAGCGGACCATCGAACAGAACGAAGCATAAAAATTCGCCCTTTCCCCAGGTACACGTTTTTAGCACCCTCAGGTGGTCACGAGGTGTCTGGAACAAGATAGTCGGATTTTACTTCAAAAGCGCTAGCGTTTTGCCCGTAAGTGAGCCCGCAGCTAACAAATACCAACAAATGAGGAAACTGTATTCGCAGAGCTTGCAATATTCGGAGTTATGCTCCTAAAATTCAGGGAGGTAAGTAAACGCTCCGTGAGTTAATGTCGTGGGAAAAGGGTCGACCGTCGAGGGTTAACCACTAAGGATGGAAACAAAAACAGATAGCTGAGGGAATGAAGTTTACAGAGGGAGTAAGCTAGTGTGCACTGAAAACGTCCGCGTTGTTGTACACATTTGATGTGAATTGATTTATAGAATGCATGACCTCAGGAGCGAAAGAGATAACATAGTGACAGTTATCCACCTCTGGAGAAAGTTTGGTTTCTTCTGCTAGGTGGTCTTTTCTGGAAACCACTATTCTATCTATATTTAAAGAAAATAGATCTTTCCCAAAAATTGTTTCCACAGAATAGAAGAAATATGGTTTATTTTCACTGAGAATATGACGGTCTGACAAACTATGGTCGAAAGCTAGAGGAAATCAGCACTCAGAAAAAAACTTTAGGCACAACATTTAGCAGCTTCTCCGGGGAGGTAGTTGCTAAGAGAAACCTACTGATCATTTCCAAGCCACCCAAGGTAGGACGGCCCGAAATTAAACGAACCACAGTTCACACAAAAAACTACTCATGGATCACTATGGTGAAAGTAATTAACCTGAACTAATTGGACAAAAGAACGTGCAAAAATATAATAAAAAATACATTCAGCTGCCTACCTGACGCCCTCTCGTTGGAATGGGAACAGAACACGAACCAAGTCACCTGGGAGATAATCTGTAAGATTTTTTACGGTTGAATTCCCCTCCACAGCTTCCGACGGATTTGCAGAGAAGGCGGATTTAAATGTCTATAGGGAAGCAGTCCATGGAAGCTCTAGGCAAGGTTACCTTGAAAACAGCGCTCGGAAGACCATCTATAGCGATTCCAGGCATTGCCTTAGCTCTGCGAACTAAAAGGTCCAGTAAGACGGAGAAAACAATAGGGACGAACCAAATTCGTTATAGTCCGTCAGCCCGAAAGACCATTTCCTTGTGGTAGGGTCTGAAAAGGAAATGATACGCTCGTAGCAGCCTTTCATAGATGCAGTAAGCAGTCGAGTAGCAAACAATGTTTTGCGATGGACGATAATATTAAGAATGCGTAACAGCAATTCACATATTGAAGGCCATTGACTCACTATATTGTCGAGTGGGCATGCTTTTATAAAGCTCTGAAAGGCCAGCGTGATAACGAGCTTGTACCTCAAAGGTTGATCTGGATGAGAGGTAGCAAACAACTGTCACAACTGGTACGTGAGATGAGGATGCTATGCTTTGGTTAGTCGATTGAGTGACTCCCTTCTCCATCATCGCGAGCTTGCCTGTCACCGACCGATTCAAACTGTTGGGAGGTATGTTTGACGGGACGAAAGTTCTTGCCCTGTGGTGTGCTGGAGTCCTGGGCATTTTGTTTGTCGTCGTTTGGGATTTCGCGAGGGTGCTTAGAGCAGAAAATACAAACACGCCGTAATTAGGAAGGTAAGATATGACACCATTTAATAAAGTCTGAAACGAAGTAAGCAGTTGATTGTAAACATTCTACGGTTTCATGACAATTCAGAATTGATTCATAAATCAGTCCGTCCAAAAATCATTGAATATAAAATGTTTCAGCTGCAACGTCCTTTCGGTGCCTAGCTTCCATGCCATCAGAACAAAGCACGGCGGCTGAGATGCTGCCAGGTTGCTCGTCTAGACAGTAGTCGATATGCCGAGGTTGGGTTCGAACCAACCTCCAGATCAACAAATTCATGCCCCAACCACTGAGCTATCTAGAGTTCGATGAGGCGAAATTCAGGAACCCTTTGTAATTTACTGCAAGTCAAATGAGACATACCTCAGAGGACGCAAACCCAGTGCTCGTACACTGGGTCTTGTAAAGGACTGCATCACACAACTCTGCCAGTTTCTAGCTTCCTCTGTAATAAATGAGCAAAACTGAAGGTATTGATCTACAGCTATTGCCACCCTACATTTTGGCCACTTTCGTCAAATCCTTTGTAGGATGGTGTCTTAATTTCCTCATTGCAATGTCTTTGGGTCACAAGGAACAAAGCACGGACGTAAACGATGTTTGAGTCCTACCTCGGGCGAACGGCTTCGAAGGCTACCAGCATGGCTTCCTTTGCCTTTTTCAGTTGCCATCTGGAGCGTACTTACTGCCAGAGTGTCCGTTTACTCCTGCAAGCCCTTCAGCCAACTTAGCTCGACACTGATGGACTTCAGAGACACTTTGTAGGTGATGAATTAAAAGGCCTTGGACGAACCAATATGACCAATAAAGAAGGCAAACAGCTACACGTATCCGCACAGCGGCTTCGTCAGAAGTAAGTTAAATAATGTAGAATGAATGACAACCCTGTGTCGAAGCTCTCCATTGGTACCTCGTTGCCAAATGGTCCAACTGAGTCCAGGGCCGGTTTGCAGGCGGCCTCCAGGTAACATGGTGTGCGTGCTAGTGATGAGAGTTCGTGATGGCTAGAAACGGATGTTCAGCACATAACTGAAGGTTTGACCTCCCATTATCTCCAAGATAACTTTCCGGATTTAGCTGATCAACCTGAGCATTCGTATCACCTGTCAGAATCACATGTATACTTCTTCCGGACAGAAGCAGCCATGAAGAATCCCCGTATAAGTTGTCTTTCTAAGCCTCAGAGCTGACCTCTACCGGAGCGTATGCTGACACGACAAATAGACTGTTTGTCGCGGTGGAATGCACTAATCGAAAGAAAAACAGGGCCTGAGAAAGAGACGCCTGCCTCCAACTTAACAGAGTACGGACGTTGAAAACCGGAATGTGAAACAGATTGTTTAAATTCAAGGATTTATTTCAGCTCAGTTTCTGGGCAGACTTTAGATAGAAAGCAACAGTTGACCGACAACCATGAGTCAAAACTACTTAGCCAAGAAACATGTGAGGAAGGGTCGGTGAATGAAGAGCTGTAAGGACGAATTAAACTTCCTGGGTACCAGGCAAACGAAGGGTTGGTTAGGGTAAACCACCGTGTGTCTTTGGCTCATGCGTGAGGTAATAGGGAGACGCAGGGTTTTGCTTGGGACCCTTTTGCTACCCTAGCCCAAAAATCTAAACCAAGAACCAGCAGTTGTGAGGCTTCTCTTTAGGCCTCCTACCGGAAGCCAATGACTCCACAGTCTGACCCGCTTGACGGCATGGGACTTGCATAGCCCGAGGGCACGTCATCATAATCATCCTCAAAGGCAGAAACATCAGCCTTGACACCGATGCTTCATTGCCTCACAACCATATTTAAAGACCTAGAGTGAAAGAGGAAAAGAGTGGGTGAGGAAGGAAACATAATGCTGGCAGTCTGAAGTGCCTACGCGCTCAACCGCTTAATCAAACAAGCTGGAAAGAAACTGACAGCACGAACGCCATTGACATCGATTAGCCGCCATTTCTTGCAACGTCTCCATCCAAGCACAGGCGGGGTCACGGGGACCCATCCTGGAAGGCGTACAACACCAAAAACACCCAAACTCTTCGTGATCTCTTTCACGCCTTCATGCCAAGTCATGCGCTGTCCATCTCGCGGTTTGCGCCATCCTGAAGGAGGCATGGAGAACAATAACCGTCTCGGTAGATGGTGTTTCGGCATGCGTAGCACATGACCGAGTCATCATAGTCGGTGGTGCTGGGTGATTTCCCCAATTGAAGTACCTGCAGCACAAACAAATACCTGTTTTCTAATCAGCTCGTTACGAATCCGTTGATGTCATCCAAAACCAGCGACGCTTCTGAGGCATCGGCGGTCAAAAACCTGAAAACGCCTCATATCATCTGTCCCCAGAGATCACGTCTCGCACCAATACAACAACACAGCCTTTACTGTAGCCTACTACACACGACCCTTAAGAACTTGTGATATACCTTTTTGACGCCACAAGTGACGCAAATTAGCAAACGTGATTCGAACCTTTGAGATTCCTGCACTGACTTCATCAGACACATTTCCGTCAGAGCTAATACAACTACCGCAATCTCCATAATCTCCAGTGATTCTCCTTGAATTTTTTAAGGATATGTCCAGAGACCGCATGTTCTGAATCACGATTTTGCACTTTGAAGGTGCAATGCGCATGCCAAAGGATGGTATGATGGTGGTCAGTCTATTCAACAGGGCTTGTGCTTCACTTTGACCCTCAAAGATGAGGGCGATGTCACCCGTGTACTCCAGATCGACAAGGCTCTCCCATGAGCAACAATTTAAACACCGGGGTTTTGAAGACCTTCCAACGTTCGCCTCATTATTCCATCAATGGTGAAGTTGAAGAAGAATGGAAAGTGCACATCGTTGTCGAACAGCACGTTTTGTATTGGGGCTTTTGGAGAGCTCACCATACACTCTCACCCGCCCTAAAGAATGTGAATATAGGGATCGGATTATGTTGAGCAAGTGTAGTTAACAGCACTGACGGACCGACAGAATCAAACGCACCCTTCAAGTCAAGGAACACCAAGATTGTGGGTCTTCTGTACGTGGCGTTGCTCTACCACCTGACGGAGTGTGAAAATGTGGTCAACGCAGCCTCTGCCCGGTCGAAATCCCGCTTGATTCTCACGAGTCAAGGTTTCGCGTGCGTCTCGCGTCCAATCCAAGACGACCACCTAATCGAGCCTAAGCAGCGCTTAGTCTACCTACCTGAGCGTTCGTGTCACCGCCAACCACAACGATATTTGAGCTTTTAGCCCACTGTAGAAGGGCACCTGGAGCGTCATAAAAACTGTGATCGGCAGAAACAGAACTACAATCAGTCGGGGCATAAGCAGCCACAATAAACAAGGTGCGATGGACCCCACCTTCTCTAGCTTCTCTGACAGATCTTGCCAAATGAACCGCACAAAGGCGATTATAAATGGGTATCCAATTGAGTAAAAACGCCTCAGCTCGGTCGCTCGGTCGATAATCTAACGTCGGACAACTACGGTCATTTGCACCCTCATTAGACTGAAGGGAATCAAGTACAAGACTCCACCAGATACATTTAGACAATTAAATATAAATTAGCCGACCGGTTAACCGCTAAAAAGATCGACTCGCCTTTAGACACAAGTAGGGACGCTTCCGCTCGGTTGCTCGATACAATACCTACTCCAACATATTCAGCTGCAATGGCCTCTGCATCACCAGATGTGCGAAGCCAGAACCAGGAAGATAGTGAGGGGGCAGTCAGTTCATTGCGTACTGAATCCTTGTTTCTGACAAACAACATGCATCAATTCAGAGGGAATCCAGCGTACGAGCAAGAGCTACCTGTTGACCTGCTTGCTTCAGCGTGCGGACACTAAAGTTCGTCAAGTAGACAGGCTTTCAGGGTTTGAAAACAGACTTCGAAGTGTTTGGGTTGTTACGGAATTCGGACGTACAGAAGTTTCCGGATGAGCAAAACGGTCAGTGCTAGTGATGAAACCTGCGGAGAAAGTATTCAAGTTTGGGTGGGGTAGGGTGGAAGACAGAAAATGTGAGGGGGGTGTGAGAAGGGAAGCGGCAGAAGTAGGATGTTTTCGCCTACCCGCCCTGCTGTATGCGGCAAGTAAGGCGACCCGGCTGATGGCACCACACGAAAGCTGATGTGGCATGAGAGCATTGTTAGTTGTAAATGTTATGGTTGTGCGTGGGCTGGTATACTGCAAGGGCGCCCACACCTAGAGAGGAGGGCACAGGGGGGTAGCCGCAGATGCCCAACGCTTGATGCTGCTATTCACAGCAGAGGCGTTTTGAAGCGTATCAGAGGCATAGCAGGGTTTATGTTTATCTACCATACTGGATGATTCGCCGGCGGCCACAGTCGGAGTGTGTAGTTTTTACGGACTACCTGTTCTTCACCTGATTGCTCCCTGTTGGGCTTTCCGATATAGTTGGACCTAAGGGAACTAAATTCCAGCCAGCACAACTGAGACACCGAAGCTCGACCAACACGATAAGATGATAGCTTAAAGTCTGGAGCAGGCTGTCTCCAGCCGGCGGTCTGGAAACAAAGAGAACATCTCGTTAATAAGTGTGGGTGCACGTCTTCCGGGAACACCCTTAGTGCACATTGAGTACCTCAATCTTAACTAGAGGAAGTTCGCGGATAGCTTGTACGCCATCAAACACTCGCAAGAATCCGTGCATGCAGGCACCCGGAGGCCCGTTGTTGAAGGAAAGGCTTAAATGTGATACAACCAGCTACATACATATCATGGCCACAACTTTAACGATAGGTAGCGGAGACAGTCTGTGTCGAAAAGTCGAGAAACGTAAGTCTTACCTGTCTTGTACCACCATGGGCACTCCCCTAAAAAGTTCGCGGGAAACTCGAACCCCTACTAAGAGGAAAAAAGCCGTCCAGGTGAGCACCCGTTCGACATCTAACTTCCATGCAACCAGAAGGAAGCACGAAGGCTGGGATACTGCCAGGCAGCCAATGCCTAGAAAGGGGAAGTCAAAAGGCAGAGGTCGGGTTCGAACCACGGACCTTCTGGTCAGTAAATTCGCGCTCTAATCACTGAGCCATCTCGCCCCGCCCCTACTAAGAGCTGTTCCGTCTGTAGCTTACCCATAGTGGCCACTCTCTTTTCTGACATTCGCAAGGTCTTCAAGCTCTTACATCATGGGAAGGTCGACAACTTCTGGCATCCCTCCATCTAGATAAACCACCATCCATAATGGTCCCTCTTTCTAATTTATCCATTGCTACCATAATATATCCATGTTACCAGAACCCAACACAAGCGCCCGGTTCACTAAGATCCTAATGACCGTGGTCACGTTTTCACCATCTCCTGGAGTCCTGTAGGAGAAACACCTGGTAGCTGGTCACCAAAACTAGTCCATACGCAACCGCTCCATAGGCGAACCACCGGTCTACTTCTCGCGTTTCTGGTCCGCCGAGCTGAACACGTTCGATGAAGCGGGAATAGTATCACTTGATATGTTAAAGGATTTCGATCGTAAGAAGTAAACGAAGTCCAAAAATGAAATGAATTTTGAAGTGCATGGTGATTTGCCTGAGCATTGTTGTTCCCACAGCTTCCAGCGTCATGGGAGTGCTACGCAAAGTAGTTATCCACCGTACCCTACTTTTTTCGCGGCATCGCAGTCATGCATTCGCTGACAATGTTAACCGTTCACCACTCTAAGCCCCATTTCTCCAAGCCTTCTGATTACCCTATAAGTGACAACTAGGGTCCATGATGGGGCAAAGACTACGCTATTCAAATTTTCGAAATTCTATGATCGCGTGATAATTCACCGTCCACCTGGAATTTGTACTATTATCGGTCCAAGCCGTATTCCCGGATTTTCTACTCCCAAGTCTGAGTTTCTCTGGTAGCCTTTGTTCCAGTCATACCAAAGTGGTCGCAATGACTTCGCTCAGCTTCTGTCAATATTTCAGTACCTGCGAATATTGTTCTAGGGAAATATAACGTTCCCTGCCTTGTTCCGCCTGAGCTATTCCGTTTCCTCCCGCCTCTACACCTTAGACCACATCACGAGGAAAACTACCGGCCTCGTCAGCAGATATCTCACCGATGATGATGAACCACAAAGAGGACTGACCACGTGGGTTCATGATTACCACTCCCAGACCTGCTGTGCTGCTGTCTTTCCCACAAAAATTAAGTCATCCTTACCAAGTTATCGCAACCATCTTGGTAAACCTTTTACAGGGTAATAAGGACGACTACCAAGATAGCTACATGTAAATAGCTACCAACACCCATACACAACACTGCAAGCCAACAGTAGTTGAATTTTGATGGCTAGCTAGTTGTGCAAATATTTTAAGGTGAAGTCGTCTTAAAAATCAATTCAGGTGTGACATCGTTTCGGTGTATAGCTGTCGTGCAACTCGAACGAAACACGAAACCTGAGACATTGCCAGGCTGTCTGATCTTAGATAGGAGCAATCGAAGATCCATGGTTGGGCTCGAACCAGGACATTCCAGTTCTTAACCGCCGAGTTATTAAACAGGGAATACTGGCAAGAGGCAACAGTTAGCACGTTTAATTTTGCAGAAATGACAAATGATCTCAGCGCTGAATACTCACCTTTGTGAAAGTGGTGCATGCACTGCTGTAGCGACTTCGGTGGGGCCCTCAATATTATATTCATTAACGCGTGCGACCAACGGCTGTTGAGTCACCGAAGTCTACAACGTTATTCATCGAACTAAAAATTGTTCACTTGATTGCGAATCCGACAGTCGAGAGCTCTTCTGCGTTTAGCTTCAATAATGAGGCGTTGCTGATCTGTTAACTCGTTCTTATCCATGACCTAGTTGATAAGCCTTTTGAGACTATGATAAAGCTCTAGCAAAGTTAAAAAAAGGCGCATGATTGAAATAGTTTATTAGATATCATATTTCATGTGAACACGACAGAGTGCAGCATCCCACCAACACACTGAGCAATATTTGCTGTCATCAAACTCTCCACATTCTCCCCCAGGTGACGTTTGGGATCCTAAAAAAGGTTGCCCATATATTATCGAAAATTGTCATACCATCCGACCAACGTTCTTGACCAACAGCTGCTCTGGGGTCATCTTCTCCTCTTCCTCTAAGGACTACAGAATAATAAAATAAGAAACAGTGTACCTTATGGTAAGCCTTCACCAAATCCAGCATCGCAGTGAGCGTTTTATGATTATTGCTGCAATGTGCATCGTAGTCTGCAAGAGCCAGTCCATCCTTCCATGTATTCTTATTTAGATCCATTAACATCTGAACAGTAGAACAAATCGAAATGTACAAACTTTTGTTTCCCATTGATTCTTGCGATAATTGATAGGCAGAGAATAGTACTGTCTATTCAGTCCATGAATCAGTGCTTGAAGCGATGGTTTATTAAGATGACCAACGTTGGAAGTAGTTTGCCTGGGTTCTTGGTTTGCGATAACCAGATTGGGGTTAATCAGCCGGAAGGCATCAATAACCACCTGTGAATGGATGAAGCAATGTATCCTGTATTACCTTGCCCTTGACACTCTGAATAGGATCAACCACAACAGCCACAGCACGATCAGATAAGGCTTCAAAACTCTGCTGCGTATTCATATCAACACCAGATAGCCAACAGCCAAAACCAGGATGTGAGTGATACCAACCAACGACCATTTCGGGTCTACGACAATATAGATAATGATGGAAGACATACCTCCCAGTTTGCTTCAACATATCCAACATTTTAGCCTGAAATACTGGGTCTACCGCTTCAACGCTGACACCAGTACCAGACTGTGGCATTGCAAATACGTCGACTACCGTGACCGTGTAGTCGTCAACGAATTCGCCCAACATAAGTCCCATAACTTCCATTGGAACACCAGCTCGACCGTGCTTAAGCATTTTCAACAGGGCCAAACTGCTAATGTAAACCTGTTCTGCGCTGTCTGGAACAGGTCCATCTGTCGGTTGTGCATTGGACTGTCCCAGGGCGGCCAGACCATCTGCACTCAAACGTAGTATCCTATCCATCCTGGTGATGAGTAACCCAGGGCCAGTGGCAAACGACCCACTTTAACTGCAGAGCTCCCGTTGGTTGTTTCTCTTTTGGGGCTGTGACGGCAAACGACCCACTTTAACTGCAGAGCTTCCGTTGGTTGTTTCTCTTTTGGGGCTGCGAGTGACCTTCACGACGATTCGAGGGTTTCTTGTGGACCCAGAAAAACCGTAGATGATCCACATTCTTAGTTATACAGCTCTTCATAGGCTTGCAAACTCGGCAGCCTCGTTGGTTCACAGTCGAGATGTAATTTTACCACAGCATACTAAGTAATGCTGAATGTTACCCGTAGCGAAACGCGCATTTTTTTTGTAGTATTCCTATTTCTTTTTTCACCTTCATATAATTTTCGTGTATTTCATCCTTCTTAACCTTTCTTTGCTCCATCACTACACTTTTCATTGTTTGGGTCAGAGATGAACAAATATGAAGGGTGGATAGGAAGTTGACGAGTCCGGAATCGGAATCACGCTGTGAAGGGAGCCATAGGTTTCGTCAACGATTCGTCCAGAATCGTTCTCAGAGAATGAGGTTCCCGGTAGGTCGTAAATTTTCGGCGCAAGTGATCAATTATCTCACGCTTCCCCTTCTTTATTCTCATTTCATCTGTTCACAATCTCGCTCTTTACCATACAAATAAATTCCCTCATCTGTCTTATCTTACTTTCACCACTTCTCTACCGATATTTTACTTTCCATTCACCCTTCATGTTGGCTGACTTACCCAACGAGGCTCGGAGGGAACCGCCATGTGACAGACCTCCACTGCAGAGCCTCCCAGTAGTGGCAAAGCAGACGGAGTTCGACAGGAGATCAGAACAACTTGGGCGACTGATGACGATGAGAATTTTTTGAACCGGAAGGCAAGAAACACGTAGTGGTCATCGATAAAAACCGGACGGTTTGAACAGTGTGTACGCACGAGAATGGAGCATTGCCAGGGAGTAGACCTCATCGGGAAGCGTTTACACCACAGCTTATATCCTGTGTGTGTTCTAACGGAGAGCGGCAAGGCTCAACTACAATAACTGAGTCCTTTTGGTGGGCTAATGCGATTAAAGACGTGATCTCAGTGAGTGCTATCTCCGAGACAGATAATCAAAGCCATTGGGCCGAACCGAAAGGACCCAACGAGCCTAAATGCGCTGAGCTGCGAAGTAAAATGGCTCTTGTTTCAAAAATGTTCAAACGGTGGTGCATAAAATATTTGTACATAAAAACACAAAGCGATGCATTGGTGGGCTGGGAGAAGTAAGACCTGGGTCAGTCGCTCGGATGAAATAGGCGGTGGGAAAACGGTGGCAGTAGGCTTCCTGAGTGCTCGCTCAAAAGCATAGACTTCCGCAGCTAACAGTTCTAGGCCATCGCGGATCCCCAACAGCCATACACCCCGGCGCTTGCGGTATAGCTTATACAACCTCTGGCCTCTGTTCGGAGAATTTTGGTCAGCTAGCTGCCACTCGTTCGTGAGAACCGCAAGCAAATCTTTTGGTGCACAGGTGCTTAGTCTGGTTTCTCATCTTTTTCAGCGAAAAAGAGGTTTTACAGCTTACGGTTTCAGAATCAACGACCTGCTGGAAGGCTTGGTCATTGTGCAACTTGTTGAACAGAAAACGACCGCATGAAGTCCCACACCTGTAACGGCTAGACTAGCAGGTTACCGTCTTCATGAAACATGTGGCCTGCGCAATTCGAAAGGCACCACATAACGAGAAAGGTTTTGGACAAGTTTTGGGTACACAAAAGTGCGAGGCCTTCCAGAAACCGTCGTATGCCAGTGAAGTGATGGCACGGTAGTGCCATACTCAATCTGATGGCACGCCCGCAACTATTCTCTTCTTACTCTTGGTTGTGCTCTCTCACTCACCGTTCATTTGCTTCCAAGTACAACAAACTGTTTACCTGGCCCCAGCCGCCTCTAGGGCAAGTTCAATCTAACCCAACGATCAACTCGATGCGACACAAGAATCCTGTTTTGCGATTTCATTAGGCCTCTTCGACATCTTCAATGATGCTAATTACGACACTCCTTCTAAGCATTAGTTCAATCTCTCTCGTTCGCAACTATCTTTTATACCCGACTTCCTCCCGATCATCACACCAGTGAGTCAGCCCAGTTTCAGTGTAAACAATAATTTTGGGGCGAATCTTGCGGTCCTCTCTACTTTGAATTGATCTATCTCTCTATTTCCGCTTCTGCTTTTCGTGAGCTTGGCTATTTACTAAATCGTCCAGGGTTAGTCACGGCCAGCAGCGGTTTTGCAGTTTTAATAATAATAATAATCTTTATTCTCTACCGATGGTTGGCATACCATCAGGCATGATCATGATGTCACGGTTAGAAAGAAAGAATGGCGGGATTTGTGGATACAGGAGATTGCGAAGAAAAGGGACAGTGTCATAAACCGGCTTCACCATTAAAATCGTGGTACATCATGCCCCATTGTTCTGTTTTTTTTCACAATCCGCGATTACTAATCACGTGGTAAACCTGTGTTTTTAATCTTACGTTCCTTAATAATAATAATAATAATGTTTATTCCCAAATTTTGGGTGACATACCGTCGCTGTCCATCGCGTTTACGTTCACCGAGCATGCCCAAATTGGTACACTCGTTACAAGTTAGGGAATAACCCTATCATTATTATTATTAGTGAAACCCTGCATCCGGTACGCAAAAATTATCCAGCTACCCTGGATATTTCGGAGCTCATTCGCACATCGGAATTGCAGGCCAATACCAACCCACTTGTTAACAACTTCCTAACTTTCGGTCACCAAATATGTGGTTATCAGCTTAATGAATTAGTAGTTTCTCGAGTGAAATGGGCCATGCAACACATTGTACAAAGGGCATCAAAGTGTGGAATATTTAAGATCCGATGGTTTTTCGTGGAACATTCAATCAAATCAGCCCCGCGTGTTCGATGGGCTGAACAGGGCAGTGTCTGTCGAGAGAAACGCTGATAAATTCCTTTGACAAAAACTAGCACAAACACATGGTCGGCGAAGCTTTAAATCGTCGGCTTCCGAAGGCCAAACAGAGTTTAACGAAGTTAGAACGAACGACCGTGTGCAATCACGGCACTAATCAACTTATCGGACTGCTAATGTGGTTTGCCCATGCGCTCCCACTAGACGGATGCTTCGAAGCACTCATGCTTGCGAGGTGAGGCTATACAAATTATGTGTATTTTTAAGTGGGTATGTATGTATGCATGTGTGTTAGCAAGAGTACACTTCTGAAGTTGTAATATTGTAGACGGCGAAGCACTTAACGCACGTTATCTTGTTTTCAGGTTTTATTTAAAAGCACACTAGCCCCGAGATCCAGGGGGTGCTCAAAAATCGGGGAGGTGTACAATCAGCTCACTGCGCGTTTGCCGGGGCTTTCTGATCAAATGGCCGTTGATCTGTTCGAAATTTAGCAACTGACAACTAGCTTGCAAATGTTTCATCTTCCAATAAGGTGATATCAGCAGCACGCTGTCAGATGTGTATAGCTGTTAAAGACTAGCCAATATCATGCATAGTGGTTGGCTAGGAGAGACGACTTTCTCGGCATCCTAATGGTCCGTTTTAAGGTGTGGTGACTTCCGGTCTGCATTTCGTGAATTCAGTGGGTGCCTTGAGCAGCATCTGTCTGATGCTCTCGGTCCAATGGATTGCCAGCGTAGGAAATTCGAAAATGCGTCAAACTGGGTACGGGACACAGCGAGAACAACCGTGCTGCTCTGAAGTCTGTCAGCTTGATTGACCCTTCGAAATTCATTATCTTTGACTTTTTGGCCCACTCTGAATTTACGTTCTCTCCAAAAATAGTTTTCTGCGGTTAGCACAGATCGCTGAGCTTTCTGTTTACTACCGTTCTTCCTGTGCCGCAGGGTGCTTGCGTTTGACTGATTACTTAATTGCCATCCTGCATTCCTTGTCTAATTCTGTCGTTTACTTTTTTGGCTCAACGTCCCTTCTGGAAATCATGACTAATCTTGGTGAGTTGGATCCTTTGCTCCTCCAAGCTTTGCTTCCCCAGAGTGGGTATAAAACACTGGTCTCCACTAGCTGCGGGGAACACTTTTGAGGGTCCCGCACAGCGAAATCTCCATAGATAACTGTATCGGAACTCTGATCATATTTTTGATAGTCCTGTTGGCCAGTCGTGCTCATTCACTTAATTGCGATTAGGTGACTATATAGCCGTGTTGTGACTCCAAACTCAGCTAAAACCAACACCCGGGCATTTTTCAATCCACACTTTTCTATTTGTCATCAGCTATAAGTACCATCCCTACAACCTTCCTTTTATTTAAGCATAAGTTTCAACCAGTGGTCAAAAATATGTGGTCCAGTATTCGACAAAATTCGTAATAACTTGTATATAGCTGGCTAATATCCAGAGGAGTGTTGTGTATAAGAGGGCGCATCACCTTCCAAAGACCCTCATTTATGTGTACGACGTGTTGGTCCACAAAACTTCGGTGCACTGAATGGAATATATGCACATGTTTCTTTTGGCGGCGTCACAGTGGACCACAATCCACATTGAGTCCGCCGCTTCGAAAGCAAAAAGTAAAGCTACACATGGGTGATTCTTGCTCCCGGAATCAAGTTTGTTGCTCATGTTGTCAGAAGATCTCAGTGCTTGCTTCAGTTGGTCTGACCACTAACGGTCAGCCTTTCTGTTTGGCTTAACCTAAAGAAATGACATTCTAGCCGGTGCGGTCTGCGGGGTTTTAACCCAAAGAAGTGACATTCTAGCCGGTGCGGTCTGCGGGGTCATGACGGATCGCAAGCTGTGCTTCAATGTTAAAACAGTTTCAGCTTGTGCATCACCGTTTGATTGG
Organism: Clonorchis sinensis; assembly: GCA_003604175.2. Lineage (NCBI taxonomy): Eukaryota > Metazoa > Platyhelminthes > Trematoda > Opisthorchiida > Opisthorchiidae > Clonorchis > Clonorchis sinensis. Next base: position 201,930,536 of record CM030369.1, read on the forward strand.
TCTCCGAGTGGTAACGACGGTATTTGAAAACGCATGTTAGGGATATTTTTTGTTCCGCCGTATAGTATTCGGAAAGCCACCGTCTGTTGATGGAGTAACAACCTGAAGAGATATCTTTGAATAAAGTCTGCCAGTACCTGACAGAAAGACCCCCAAGCACTGAAAACAGGTAGTTACGTGGGAGTCACACAGCTTTGGGCAAGAGCACTTAGAAGCAAATTTGTCTGAAAGCGTTCGAGTTTTTGTTAGAAAATATGAATAGTTCAACATAGACTGAGCTCGCACAGCCGAACGCAACTCTGGACGCTCGTATTTGTGCACAAGGTGAATGCCTATACTTGATGCCCCTAGCCAATCACTGCCTTAAGGTACTAAGTAAGTTGGGTACAGGGGCGAGTTCCTTGCTATCCGCAGAAGCTTACCTAGCGTATTCATGCAATCGGTTGTCAGAAAGCGCAGAACTGGTACCTGAGTGTCATGGAGGAACCGTTTTAAAAGGAAAAACAGTTAGTTGCGCACGTTCTATCAATGCTTAACACGTCCTGAAATTATCAGAATAACAGCCTGCTCCGTCTTGGCGAAGCTTATTTGGCTGCAGTACGTCCCCTCTACTGTAGCATAGGCAGCCACCCACACTCGTGTAGGTGGACCAAGACTGAAAGCATAATATCCGCCACAGTAAAAAGGAACCCTCCCTTGCTTAAGAAACAAAGCAGATTGGCACTTTCGCTGGTGGCCCTAGGTAACCTGAGCATTTTACATCCCGGAATTTTTCTGCTAGAAACTGTCACACATTAGAGTGATGTGTTCTGCCTTTCATCAAACCTCTGCAGCTCTAAAATCACCTTGGATTAGTTGTCGGTTTTCTGGCATTTGGCCAGATAAAATCTTAAGCACAGTGTACCTAAAAAGATGACCCGAGGTGATAAACAAACGGCCTTTTTACGTTCGTAGACAAAAAAGGACGGGACAGTGAACGTCTTGCGTGCTGTTTGTTATCGGGAAATAAGTTTAACTTGCAGGCTTCACCCGATCCATCGACGTTCTCTTGGTACAGGGTCTGCCTCCAGCATATTCTGTATAGCAACGCACAATGCAAAATGGCTTTTCTGTCATTTTTGTGTGCACGCACATGCACTACGTAGCCATCCCTTAGATGGATTCTTTTGTGGGCAATATCTTGAGTTTTCGTTAACCGTGTGCAACTTGTCCGTTTCCAAGTATACTCCTTTATTCTGGAACGACTGTTTATTCATGATATAACTTTGAGGCAGTACTTGCGGTATGATCCTTGAGAACCGGGCGCTACTCACGTTTCGCTGCTCAGTTTCATACAACACGATAAAAAATGCAATACAAAGTCATTTTCCCCCTAAAAAGGCGGCTTAGGAGTGCTGAATGAGACTACACGTGTACTCTGCTGAAGCTGTGGTGAGTGAATTGTGCGTTTTACCGCCTTTCGAACACTGTCAGAGGGCTTCAAATGTCTAGTAAAAGGCGCTGGAATCTGCTCATGTTACTTACGCCGAATGAGATCCGACGAATGAACCTCAAGCTAAACACAGGCGGTACCATTTTGACCACCTAAATATTACTAGGTTAGCGTGCTAAAGCAATACCCCTCTATTCAGTAAGGATTCGGATGGCAACAATATGGATGGCGGGATGTTGTTTGTCAGTTTGGTCTCTCCGTTATCTATTTGCCTGCCGCGTTCAGGTTGTAACGACCCGACGATGTCTCAATCGGCATGTTCATTACAGGTTGGGAAATAACCCTATTATTAGTATTATAAAATCCTGGTAATTTTGTTTCACTTCCCATGCCGGTCTACGCGTGACCAAGTCTATTGCCCCCTGTTTATGATTGCCCTCTTTATCGCGCCAATCCCATCCATTCGTGATTTATTCTGGCTGTAAATGTGAGATCATGCCTCATGGTATGCCACCCACTAGTTGGGAATAAGCCTCAGTGTTATTATTATTAACACACGCCGAATGTACCAACAAATCAGTCCTTGGAAAAGTGTAACGCGTTTGTAGGTTTACATGAGTAGGGTGGCTAGCTATGTTAGGGCTCTTGCGCCAACTTGCTGAACGTTGCTACTCGAAGAACGCAAACCACCCAAAGGAGTCTGTCTGATAACCGCACTTCGTTAGTATTACGCTTACCTTTTACCACAGCATTTCGCTGACCTGCACACGCACCTATCCGCTTTCACCTAAAACCTCGTCAAAGGGGCTACACACGAATATCCTGCGCTACTCAGTACATTTACTTCCGCCTATGCATAAATGTTAGGCGGATCCCATATTTTAGAACATCTTGAACGACTGCCCTCTGACGTCAAACGATCCCCAGGAGTTTTTGGATGGCTATTTTCTCCCTAGAACAGCTGAAGACACCGTGAATGTCTCCAGTATGCTGCAGGTCCTTGCGTTATCGATGAAAGACTCCAAGATGTCGATAAGTTCCGCCACCTATCTAAACGGATATTTCCAGTTTTACGTGCAGGCATATGTTGCCGTGCAATTTGTGCGAAGAAACAGGTAAAGGCTTTTATGGCATGAAAAATCGCTCTGAATTAGCTGGGAATCAACCGTCGTAGGGTAGATGGGAGGTCTAAGTTTGTGTGGGCGGGGCCTGAGTGCGAACCTGCGTGCCAAATCCTCACTCACTCATCACACGCAGCGCAGATGGGGTTAAAGTGTTCCTTCAAAAACTGCCTCAGTTTTTTCAACGCACCTTGCGATATTCAATAGACGGCTTGTATTAACCAACCGTTCATAATGAAACTTACAGAGCCCCGGCTCATGCCAGAAGTCTCTGACGCGGAGATCTCAATGGAGAGCTAATCCATTTTCCGAGGTCGCTCGAAACGTGGGAGAGCAGGTGCGGTTTCTCTGTACGTGCATGCAACCTTGCCCATTCCGATTATCCTCCACACCACTCATGCACTATATTGTGACACACAGTGGATTAGAATTCCGCTGCAAGGAACTGATTCTCTTCTCGGAGTGGTCTACCCTTACCCCTCAAGTCCACAAAAAGATGGCCAATTCCTATTATAAACACCTGCGCAACTCCCCTTTAGCTCACATTTCACTCATCTCTTGCTGATGGGTCGTTCTGACGTCCCGAAGCCTCCTGGAACGAGTTTCAGCGCCTCAGGTCTAGTGAACATTTTGCGTCCACGCTGCCAAAGTTGTTCAACTGAGCGTTTGAACTCAACATAGCGTGCACCCACCAGATGTCATGCAGACCAACTACAATTCCTGCTGGATTTTGTTAACAGCAACGAAATACAGTTCTTTGTTCAAGTAATAATTAAAGCTCAACTGGGACGCAGCGACATTTGATTTCATCTACTACTGGGTCATAAACACTAAAACTAAAGGGCACTCGAACGGACGAAAAGCTATCCAAAAGGATTATGCGTACTTTGGAAGCGAGGATCTGGTCATTCTTCATTTATAGAAAGCACAGAAGATCAGCAACCTTTTCGCAAAATACGGGACAGCAGAAAATCAGAAGTTCGTGAATGGAACAAGCCAAGACACTAGACCTTCTCCGGATAAACAGGATACAATATTCAAGTACAAAACATCGCCGAAGATACAAATCGACCGCCTTCTCCTTAAGGGACAGGAACGGGGAGCTCGCGCGTGACTCACTAGTGGTATACGAGGTCTACAGGTAACACTGGGGGCTGTATTCCACTCTGCGACGAAAGCAGCTTTTTCTCTGCTTGGAAGGAAGCGATTGTTAAGGGCATCTATATAAATGGAGGGCCTTTTTGTCACGGAAGCTCCGGGCCTTTCAGCTTCACTAGCATACTGTGCAAGGTGATGGAACACATTCTGAAGCGGACCATTTTGAATCGCCTCAATGCCAACAACATGGTTCCCAAGGCAAAAATCGCATTATCTCCAACCGTTCTTGTGTGACGGACATGCTCGCAAATGTGGACAATTTAAACCAAGCTATTAACGGAGGACTCATATCGGACGCCATATATTCCAGCTTTCTGAAGGTCCTTCATCGATTTTCACACAGCCCGCTGCCCCACGAATCAAGTTTCATGGGATTTTTGGAGATATCCTACACTGGAACGAGGCGTTCCTATCAGACAGAGCATTCCGTGTGAAAGTGGGCTCCTTTGACGTGCATCGAGGGAACGAACCAGAATTCACTGCGAGAATAGATGTCAAAAGGAGTTAAGTATATGGCTCTATTTAAACATGTCCCTCTCACTGCACAATGGCAAATCGGCTCAAAATGTATTCGCAGCACCACGGACGGTTTGGTGCACCTTCCCCCGTACTACCGCACGGACTTCAGTGTAATCTGTGGGGCCTTCTTCAGGCAGCCAAGTAGTTGTCTACTCAGAAGGCAAGAAGGACGTAACACTCCTCAAGCCTGTCTAAGAAGCCTCCACGAAAATGGTTGCTGGCCTTAAACCCGTTTAATACGAAAAGCGTCCCGGGATGCCTGGCCTCTCGTCGCCTCTGAGGAGACTTAATAAATACGCACTGTTTAAACAAGTTTTAGCCTGCATGTTTTGACAGTTGACGAATTGTTCTACAAATTGTCTGATTTAAGTGAGCGAATCTTCAAGGTGCTCAATCACCGCCAACTGTGAAAACGGTGGCTAATGTAATAAGACATCGCGAATTGCATTAAAACGTGAATAGCTGAAAATGGATGAAAATCGCAGGTGTTTCTGCTGGTGAATTGATCTACTGAGCCTTCCGAAATCTATATTATGCTTGTGGACGCACAATATGGAGGGGGGGCTACTCCTGTAAATAATTCTGGCTAGCTGTCTGCTTGACCGGAAAAACACTCAATTATGTGTTCTAGGACTTCAATAATTACTATTCCGGGTGATAATCGAGGTAGATCCCATCAATATTTTCGGAAAACTCGTGCAAAGTTGGAAAACTGTGGGGCTTGGAGATGTTGCGGACCTATGGACGTATGTCAATTTTAACGGTAAACCGAAGCAGAGTCCTGCATTGCAACTATGCCAGGACATCATATGGTCTATCATGGAGGGAAGCTGAACGAATTCAACTAAAGCACGCAACTAACATGCGGCTAGGGGTCCACGATGCTTAACCAACTAGTCACATGGAACCTACGTCGATCAGACTCTTCTGTGTTCAGGAAAGTGTGTAGCTTGTACCTACGGGCCAGATATTATTTGCTTTTGAAAACTTGCCCGAAATGTTTTGTCGCGTGCGTTCAATCGACATTCACTACAATCGGAAAGTGTCGGGAAAGCGCTATCAGCAGCCATCTGGAGAAGCATATATGGCTAAAATAACCCTCCCCTGACCATAACACCAGCACGCGTCCGATCTCCCAAAGTTTTACTAGCGTCGAGGGTCCATTATCTGCCACAGTAAAACCCAACTATGCATCACTTACTCATCAGAGGGGTTCGACACCTCCGGCGGCAGTTGTGTGTCCTGAGTGATAGAAATATTGGTAAATTCATCGGCCATAAACTGCCGCACTTCACACGACGGCTTTCTACACTTTGGCGGGGACATGCAAGTGTCCAAGCCCGCTTCGGTTAGCCATCGATGTACCAGAAGCCAATCGTGCAAAAACCTAGAAACCTCACGGCTGTGTTCAAAACAATAGAAAGTAACCGAGAGTTAGTTTTCCTGCCATCCTGTACAAAAGGGCACTGGACAGCCGGTGCTTCGCTTACTGTTTGTTAATGACAAATACACCCTGCTTTCTAGCTGCTTTGGACTCTCCGATTTTGTGCTGGTACTGCTGGCGGCCTGCTGCAACCAGTAGTAGTAGTAGTTGTTGTAGTACAACCATTCGTAGCGCAAAACAGCGTTGGGGCTTCGATTACTGGCTACGTGCACAAATACCACATAGTTGCCCGTCACGTATTCCTTTAACGCATTCTCAAATGGCGTGAAGGATGAAAAGCGGACAGCCCCAGTTTTTCAACAAACAGATATGAAGCTACCGCTGGAGCCATACCACCACAAGTTCAGAATCAAATACGCGCCAATAGTTTGAACGAGAGATTAATTGAAACAAACCACGATAAAATGAAGTTAGATTAGTGTGCTTTTTATTTTACCTCATATACAACAAAATGCAACGCTCCGGTGTGAAAAGCTTCTATTTCATCCGCAAATGTTTTGTAGAAAAAAGTATCTTGCGGCCAATGATCGCCTTGTTCACGCTGCATCTAGTACCCAGTTCAAAGCAGGCATAGACGATTTTTGTGTGAGTCCTGGCGCTATCTATATTACCACCCTGCGCTGTGAGCGGAAAGGGCAGTGCTACAGCCTCTCTCCGCTTGTGCCTTTCAGGTGAACCAAAGTCGCCGAGCTAGAACTAACCAACTCCGGAAAGCTTGGCAAAAGCTTTGATCAGGCGTATCAATCCGTGCGTCCGTGAACCACACAAGTGAATTTAAACGCGATCGATTGAGAAACTTTCGCCAATGAAGTGGAGATCCCGTGAAGACCCGCCGTCACACGAGCTGACTGCTGGTTAGCGCTTTTTCCACCCTAAGAAGTTTCTAGTTTGAGATAGGTATTTTTTAACTCCATCCGTTGCATAAATCCCCTATCGCGGTCCCACTAAAAGACTCATTTTTTGTTTGATTTCGGTCTGGGACACTTTTATCGGTTATAAATGTCAGGCTGCTCGCTCAATGATTTTTCCGCATGGCTACTGTCTTCTAATATACACAGAATCTTCCGTTATGAAGCCCACACCGTCGGCCGCTTAGAATAAGGTGCTTTATACTTACACGCGGCTTTGCCCATCCCGTCTGTCCTCTCCGACACCACTCCCGCACCTTTTTGCGATGCACTGCGGGTTCAAATCCCGCCGCGTGGATTCTATTCTCTCATTCTCGGCGTGGTCGCTCGAGTCCTCTGGAACACGACCAATTTACTCATACAAACCCTTCAGCAACTCTCCTCCAGCTACCACTTCACTCTTCTCTTGCCGGTAGTCGACGTGAAGGATCCAAACTCCTCCTGGAGGGAGACCCAGCGCGTTGGATCGAGTGGTCTTTTTAGGGCGGCGCTGAACAAAGTGTTCAACAGAGGGCTTGGGCTCAGATTGTCGTCGCACCCACCAGACACCAAATATCATCCCTCTGGTATTTGGTCATCAACGAAAGACACTTCGTTGAAAAGGTGATAATTAACGGCCCACTGGGACACCTGTGTGCTGACCTTTGATTTCATCTACTGTTGGGCCAGAAATCCCGAACCCCAAACGTGGATTCGAATCTTCTGCCTTGCAGACTTTTCAGGAATGCGCATCTTTCTTGAACAAGTTAAACTGGTACCAGCCTCAGTGGGAGATTTAATAAGATCATTGTCCAGAATATTCACGGGTCTGGCGTGCTGTTCGTTTCAAACAAATCAGCACGCAGCCGGATGAACCGCAAGCTACCCAAAAGGATTCGGCGTCTTCTGGAAAAGGGATCTCAATTATTTTTCAAGCAGTTGACTACATGAAACACAGGAGATGGGCTGGCATTTGGTAAAATGCGGAACCGCTGTAAATCGGGAATCCGCCAATGGAACATACGAAAAGAAATCACCATTCTGGACCTCACCCGGAAAAACAGGGATGTGCTATTCGAATACATGAGACACCGCCGAAGAAACAAGCCGTCCGCCTTCTCCTTGAGGGACAGGAACGGGGAACCCACGAGTGACCCAATAGTAGTTTCTGAAATCTAACCGACTTGGTCTTCACGGTGGAGGACATTCGCCAACTCCTGCACAACACAGCTTTTGGGAACCTGGTCGCCCGTTCACTAAATTAATGAAAAAGAAGTTGATGCACTGTGCAGTAGTGATAACAGTAGGCACCTAAGCTGAGGATCTTCATTCTCCGATATCCACAACAGGTCAGTTGAAAAGCAGCTTTGTGAAATAACGGAATGTCAATTTACAACACATCAATATCTCTCCCATTGAAAACAATCGCGCCTCTTTGTATACTTTATCAAGCCCAACTACATTGGCGGAAAACAAGGCCAACCAGTGCCAGTCATCACGATAAGAGCAAGCACTATCGATTACCTTGGCTACTCATCGTAACTTCTAGGCCCGTGTCCATGTGCAACGCTGAATGTAAGGTATCAGCTACACACGGCGCCCTAATCCAATGACCAACGACGGCCCTAAATACACATACCTCTACCAGTTTTCGCTTGAGTTCGCTACTCTCCAAAAGCTCGAGTCCTACGTGATTCAATGAAAAATTCTTCACTGTATTGAGGCGTTCCTGTCAGACAGAACACTCCGAATGAAAACAGGCTCGACCCACTCTTCTCCGGCGCCGGTCTCCACTGGAGTTCCTCAAGCCTCTATTTTGGGGCCACTGCTGTTTCTGATATACGTCAACGACCTTCCAGATGCTCTTGCAAGTCCATGTCTACTTTTTGCGGACGACTTAAAATTCTGGAGTTCCAATACCAGTACCTCCAAATGGATGTAGACGCTGCAAAGCAGTAGTCGTTTCACTGGCACCTTCCCCTGAGTGGCACAAAGCGCGCCCATATGTCATGCGGAGGAGACTCATTGAGTGCCTTTCTCGCGCATGATAAGAATGGACCAGTAGACGTCACAAGGATAGATGCAAAAACCATTTAGGTATCTGGCTCCCTTCAATAACGTCCTTCTCACTGCACCATGAGTAGTCGGCTCAGGAGGTAGTAGGCGTTCTACGGATGATTCGGCGCACCTCCTACCGTATCACCCGCATGAACTTCCAAATACTCTATGGGACCTAAGTCAGACTGCTTCCTGAATATGCCAACCAGGTTGTATACCTAAGACGCGAGAAGTACCGTGAGTCCAATGAGCGTGTTCAACGAGCTGCTACGAAAATTGTTGCCGGTCTTAGATCCGTGGGCCATGAAATGCGTCTCTTGGTGCGTGACCTCTTTCTCCTGGAGTATCGTCGCCTCTGAGGTGACCTAGTTTTTCACCGTTGACCCAGCCAACACACGGCGTGGACATGGTAAAAAGCTTTTCACGCTCAGAGTGCACACAACAATATTTCGTCATCATCAACAGCTTTTTACCAACAACAGTTTTTTATCAACAACGGTTTTTATCAATAACAACAATTTTTTATCATTTCAGGTAGTTGCTGCGCCGAATTACCTTTCTCCGACGGTTGTCCACGCTCCATCTAAAACCCAGTTCAAAGCACCATTAGACACTTTTATGCGGGTCCTCACGCTGCAAAGCTTACTGCCCCGCGCTGTGAGCTTAAAGAGCAGTGCTACACTCTGTTTTCACTTGAGCCTTTCAGGTGAACGGCAAGAAAAAAACCGACCTGGAAAACTCGGGCGGAAGCCTCGATCCTGTGTATCAATCCGTGAGTCCGCAATACGTGAAAACTCACCGACCAATCATGTACGAGGTTCTGCTTTGGTCCGCTGCTGATGCGGAGGAGAAAGATGAAGGTTGATGGTGGTCCCAGTAAACTTAACAGTCACCAGCGCAGGCTGCAGGATGAAATATTTCAGTGGAGGTCCTCTCTAAAGCTGGTGTTCAGGAGATGCCAGTTCCGCATGGAGTTGGTCCCAACGGGTCCCGTTGAAAGGTAAAACCCCATCAACCCATGGCCAGCAAACAACTGAAGTCCAAATGTGGAACTCCCTCCAGCGGCAAGATGACCGAGTAGAGAATCCTGTGCTTTAGCTGCGCGAAACGATCCATCTAATATGTACCAGCTTTAACGCAATTGGTTCCTGTCAACATTACGTCCGCATCAACCTTGGTTTTGCATTACATGTATACAGAATCTCTTTTGAAACCATTTTCGGTTGTCTACTCGTACTATTATGGTAAACTGAATGTTCTCCGAAACGAACACAGCCGAGTACAACTTTAGGAAAGAAAGGGGGAACCCACAAGTGACACCAGCATCATGGAGAAGCTCGCAGGAGCACCCAAGGTATACCGCTGTTAGTTGCTCAAGCATACCAAAGCCATCTGACCCTCGCTCGCAGTTGGGCAGTGTGAATAGAAAGAAATGTCTTCTCTCCGAAAATGGTTGTACCGGCAAGGCTCACAAAAATCCAGAACTTGCCCCATGACCAGGAGCCAAGAATATTTTCTGTAGCTGGTGATGTTGAAAAGGTCCTGCTAGCTGCTTACCTCCTTCACAGAAACGCTTATCAATAAATCCGCTTCTGCGTCCCGTGGCCGGAAAACCCTAGGATAGTTAAGCTGATAGCAGAACAGTATCTTCATCCGTGCAGTACCGGAACTAAAAGACCTGCGGTCGTGTGAAAATATGTGCACAGCTCTCCAAAGGTTACACACAAAATGGCGTCCGAAAAGGGTGCCTACTTCCATTTCTGTTCACCTTCGTGACCGATGAGACAATGGGAACAACACCGGCAGGTCAACAAAACCCTGGCGTTCAGATGGCTTCTGACGAAGCCATTGTCGACCTGGTTATGCAAACAACGTCGTTCTCATGTTCGGAAACCAGGATCTGATTAAATCATCCCTTCCTTCCGCTCATGTTCCCAGGCATCCAGCCACTAAACACCCCACTTACAGCTCAAAGAGAGTCACTCAATTTTGTGAAGCACTTCACTTACCTTGAAAGTTGTGTAACCTCCGGTTTTAGTATAACAGATGAGATCAATGCACGAATCTTCATGGCCTCGGTCTGATTTGAGACACCTTTGGCATCACAACGGCATATTCCTGAATCTCAGGGGATGTGCATCCGGATACAGTAGGGGCTGATTTGTTTTATGGCTGAGGAATTTGGCCTCTGCGAGCAGCGGAACTGAGACCTGTTCAGGTTTTCGACAACTGTTGTCTGAGAGCCGTAGCCCGTGTAGGCAGGTGCCGGCTAATTCATGAGACAGTTGGAAAACGAGTATTCAGTTATGCAAGAGGGTCTTTAATCGAAGAATGCGTCCAGCTTCAAGAGTTGCGGTGGTTTGGTCGCATATTGTGCGTACCGAATCATTGTTTTTGCTGGAAGGAGTGCTCTTCCTTGCACCCAGCTCAGGGTGGTGGAGGGATATGAAACTGATTACGGAACGTCTGAATATTGTTGGTTCGACTCGCTTTCCAAGATGGGATCCGCGTGACCCTCGTGCGTGGTTGGGACGCTGCATGATATGGTCCCCACCCGCTGTTAGTGGCGTTGTTTGTTTTGGCCCAAACTGTTTGAGTGAGCGTCTGGAGGTGTAGGCACCTGGGAATGATTGTGGTAGGCTGGCACTACATCCCTCACCATCCATTTCATTCTTTCCATCACGATAAGACTCAAATAGTGGTTGTACAGCAGCGAAGCGTAAATGTCGAACACGGATGTGCTGTCAATGATGAAAATAGGATGGCAGCAACTTTGGCGTTCAGTTTACATCACATTGCTCTTTGAATTTACAGCCCAAGTGTGATCACGCTCAAGCACGACTAGGTGGTTTTGGAGGTTTCACACCGCTGAGTCGCAATTTAGTCCGAAGGCTTCAAAACGCTCCGTAAACTGAGTCTAACATTCCTCGGTTTGCATTCCGTCACGAAGATACTGGACCTTACCGT